>ML777923.1:317909-405153 GCA_009831015.1 Picea engelmannii
CATGGCCTCCCATACAAAGCTTCGTAGGGTGGCATTCCGATGGAACTATGATAACTGTTATTGTAGGCAAACTCTACCAAATGTAGGTACTTCTCCCACTGGGTTTGATTATCCATTACATACATCCTAAGCATGTCTTCCATGACTTGATTTACTCTTTCAGTCTGCCCATCTGTTTCAGGATGATAAGCTGTGCTTAAGTTCAACTAAGTCCCCAACGCTGACTGTAAACTTTTCCAAAACCTAGAAGTGAATCTTGAGTCCCTATATGAGATGATCTTCTTAGGTATCTCGTGCAAATGGATAACTTCGCTTACAAACACACATGCCACATCAGTGACATCGTAAGTGTCTCTAACCGGAATAAAATGAGCACTCTTGGTTAACTTATCCACTATCACAAGAATGGCATTGTGTCTATGGGATGTGAGCGGCAACCCCACAACAAAATCCATAGAGATGACTTCCCACTTGGACATAGGAACATCATGTGGTTGTAGGAGGCCTGCCGGGTGATGGTGGTCGGCTTTCACTTGTTGACATTCTAGGCATTTGGCGATGAAATGGACTACATCGCGCTTCATGCCCACCCAGAAGAATAGCTTCCTCATATCTGCGTACATCTTCTTCACTCCCGGATGCGCACAATAAAGTGATCTATGGGCTTCCTTCAGTATGATTCTTCGAATGTCCCCATTCTTAGGGATGTACATCCTTCCTCGATATCTTAACAGGCCGTCTGTTTCCAGGCTATATCTTTCATACTTTGGAACTAACTGCCTCCTGCTCTGGAGGTTTGAAGTGACCTTTAAATACCAACTGTCTCCTGGGATTTGTGTCAACACGTGTTCCCTCAGATTGACCTTTAAAGTTAGCAAGGAAAAGATATGTGGTCTCCTACTCAAGGCATCTGCGACCACATTTTTCTTTCCATTTATGTACAAAATACCAAAATCGTACTCACTCATAAACTCACTCCATCGCCTTTGCCTGGAATTTAGCTCTCTTTGAGTGAAGAGATGTTTTAAACTTTGATGGTCCATTTTGAGCTCAAAGTTTCACCCCATAAGATAGTGCCTCCAAAGTTTCAAAGATAGCATTATAGCTGCCAACTCTAAATCATGAGTCGCGTATAGCTCCTCATGTTTCTTCAACTTCCTTGATGCATAAGCTATCATTCCTCCATCCTACATTAACACGACTCCCAATCCTTGCTTCGAGGCATCTGTGCAGACCATGAAGTCCTTTTCCATATCCGGCACACGTAGAATTGAAGCACTAGTTAGTAACCTCTTAAGATCAATGAATGCTCTATCACACTCTTTTGTCCATTCATACCTGACCCCCTTGCGTTTCAAAGTGGTGATGGGTTTCGCTATTTTTTAGAATCCTTATACAAATCTCCAGTAATAACCCGCTAGCCCCATGAAGCTCCTCACCTCATGGGCATTTTTCGGCACTGGCCACTCCATAATGGCCTTTACCTTTTTTGGGTCCACAGAGATTCCTTAACCGGAAATGATATGACCTAAATAGTGGATCTCTTTCTGGAAGAAGGAACACTTCGACAACTTCCCATACAATTTGTTCTCTCTAAGGCAGGACAACACTATTCGCAAGTGTTCCTCATGTTCTCTTTCATTCTTGGAATAGATGAGGATGTCATCTAAAAAGACTTGTACAAAATGGTCTAAGTACTTTCAGAATACGTCATTCATGAGGCTCATGAATACTGTTGGCGCATTGGTCAATCCGAAAGGTACTACAAAGAACTCGTAATGTCCAAACCGAGTTCGAAAGGTAGTTTTTGGGATATCACCTTCCTTAATCCTTAACTGATGATACCCTGATCGCAAATCGATCTTTGAGAATACTGCTGCTCCTTTCATCTGATCGAAGAGGTCATCTATTCGCAGCATCGGGTACCTATTTTTCACTGTAGCACAGTTCAAGTCCCTGTAGTCTATACACAGTCGTAAGGATCCATCCTTCTTCTTTACAAAAATTACCGGTGCACCCCAAGGTGAGACACTGGGCCTTATTAGCCCTAAGTCCAGTAACTCTTTCAACTTCATTTGCAATTCACAAATTTTCAGCGCTGTCATCCGATACAGAGTCTTGGAGATTGGTTCTGCACCAGTTTTTAGCTCAATGGTAAAGTTAAGCTCCCTCTCAGGAGGTAACCCTGGTAACTCGTTCGAAAAAACATCCTGAAATTATGACAGTAGTGGGTACTGATCCAATGAGGGTCCCTTCCTTTCATTCATTGCTTCCACTACATAAAGTTGACACCCTTGTCTCAAGCATCGCTTAACCTTCATAGTTGATATAAAGCGTAACGACATTTTTCTCTGTACACCCTGGATCTCTACTGGTCTTCCTTCATCATCGACACAAAGCACCCTCGTTGCGAAACAATCTACCAAAGCTCGATGAGCTGCTAACCAATCCATTCCAATGATTAGGTCATATGCCCCAAGAGGAGTGACATATACCTTCAACCTGGTAGTACAAACTCCCAGGTCTACTATACAATTATCAACACTAGGTCCTACTGCTTGTTTTTCCCCCGAAGCCATCTCGACTTGTTTAAAGTCATCGTGCTTGTAGGCTGCCAACCCACTCTTTTCTAATGCAGATGGTGAAATGAAACTTTCTGTCGCACTAGAATCAAACAAAATCTTAACATTGATATGATTTAGCGTACCTGATGACTCCACCACCGTGGATTGATGTTCGGTCTGGCGGTTATTAACTGTTGCGTAAATATGGTGGTTGCTACTTGCTCTCCCCATCGGTTCCTTTCCTTCTCTATGCACGAACCCTGATTGTAACTCTGGGCAGTCACGCTGGTAATGGGGTCCCCCGCACCCCGAACAGGTAACACCAGATTGAACCTGTGCATTTTTATGTGTCTGTCTTTGAAATGAGTTCCTTCCCCTGGAACCCCTACCCCGACTCGTTGTTCCCTGAGATGGTCGTGGACTTGTCTGCACCGTTGGCGATGATAGAGATGCTGCACTTGCTTCCATTGAAATCCCTGCAGCTACTATCCTTGGCGTGAATCTGTTACCATATGGTGGTGGCCTTGAGCCCCCTCCCCTAGGAAATGTCCTCGGGGCCTTCCCTATGAATCCCGGGCGATGCAAAAATGTCGGTCTTGTACCCCCGGTCAAGTTCATCTATTCTTCCGCGTAACGCGCATTTTCCACTGGCTCCGCTACCGAAGACGGCTTCCACATCCGCACCATAGCTCTTATCCTAGGGTTCAATCCATAGATGAAGCGCTCTGCGTGTTGTTGGTCATTGTCCATATACGCAACATATTTGACCAGTTCCATAAACCTGATATCATATTCTTCTACCGTTCTATTTCCCTGTACTAAGACATGAAATGCCCCAACCTGTTGTTCCTCGTAGTACGCCGGTAGATATTTCCTCCTGAACCTCTCCTCGAAAAGTTCCCAAGATACTGTGTCTGGGGTAAGGTGCAGTTGTCTTTCCAGGTTGCCCCACCAGTTCAAAGCGCTGTCTCTTAACTGAAAAATGGTGATCTTTGCCTTTGAATTGGACGCATAGTCCCTTAAGGAAAAATACCTTGTCATGCCTTCCAACAATGCTTCCACGCGTTCACTGGCACGACCCCCGACAAACTCCGAAAGTTTGATCTTCTGCAACTCTCGCGTGATGTCTTCAGGTGGAGGTCCTCCCCTTGAATCCCTTGACGCTTCTGGATTACCCATTCCAGATGGTGGGGGTTCCACTTCAGTCCCTGCTGGTTGTCGCCCCTTTAAAGTCTCGTTGATGGCTTCCAACAAGCGCAGTATGAGGGCTAGTTCGGGTGATGGTGGTGGTGGCGCTAGCGGTGTTGGCGGTGCTTGCAATGATGCTCCCCTACCTCAAATTCCTCGAGTCCTGACCATCCTGTATGCTTTGACCTTCATCCACCAAAGTTGTCAGGGTGAGTTCCAGGATGTTTCAAATTGGTGCTACTTAAACTTAGAAACAGGGTTAGGCGTAATTTTTCTTTACTTGTCTGTAAACAGACATTACTCCATTAGGGGATTGGCTAGGTTAGGGTTAGGTTTAAGCGTCTAAGCTTGATTTCTTCGCCCCTACGAAAATAACTATTGGTTCCTTTTCCCTGTAGCTACGTTAGCCTTGCACCTCACTCGCCACTTCCTATGCTTATGCTCCTAGTGCATATGCCACCTCCTTCCCGCTTGTCCTAGTCTAAGCCTTTTAACTTTCGCATACAACTTGATTAAAGTGACTTCCGACTTTATGTTTATTAATTTACGCCGAGAGGCGTACACCTACTGACAATGGGCACAATCAATGATCTTTTAAATCTTACTTAGCCTTAAACCCTTATCTGATGGCTATGCATTGAAGATGCTGGCATATTCTTAGTCGTCCTCCAAAATCAATGGGTCACATTTATCGTTCATAACTTTCTGGCATTTATCATAGCATCCGTTAACATGTTTACTTTTTTTTTTTAACATTTACCTAATCACATAAAAATAATTTGCTGTAAGGTTATATAATTACCACGTTTAATGATTAAATAGGATTAGACCGTGGCATCTAAATAATTGTCCACAAATTCCAGCCACGTTTCGGTGTTCACCAACGCTATGTACCGGATATATATTATATATAACCCAATATATATTCCATCCCCAATTCATCCATGACTTTGTAGTTTCGCAGCAGTCTATCACGGAATCTGTTATGGTATGTCACGATAGATTTGGGTAAACCGAAGTGCGTTTTGACCAATTTTCAAATATCTCGAAACATTCTTTTAGAATATTGCAGGCATTGAGTTTATTGTATCTTGGCAGTATATAATACACGAGGGCCTGGTAAATTACATTCGTTATCTAAATAGTAATTGATTGCTCTGAATGAACTAACTTACCCATGACAAATCTCTAAATGGATGACATTTTTTTCTGAGATATTTGCACTTGGGTCGGCTGTTGCCATAAGCGGCGAGAACATTGCTCAAATTTCATTAATCGTGCCTAACATGGTCCAAATTCATGTAAAGCATGTTTCTGCAGTGCTTATGAAATTGAATATCTCTTTGAACAGAGGTGGAAGGTGCATCTCATGGAATCCCACCCAAGTTTGTAGTCTGAAATGCCCTAATGCATTTTTGGTACGTGTCACAGATCCCAACAAGAGTGGTTTTCTCTCCCCAATTAAATACAATCCTTTATTAGCTTTTTCTAAATCACCCACAAATAGGATTAAGACAAAGTTTAGTTACTCTGCAAGAGATGTGACTGTTGGAGGTAGAATTGGATTGCAAGAAGCTCAAGTTTCAAACGAAGCAGAAGAAGACAATGAATTACAGTATTTGACAAGTGGCTATGGATGGAAAGTTCGATTTTTAAATCAAAAGAGGGAGGAAATGGTTGTGGTGGCAGAAATTCAAGTTGCAACCTTTCACGTTCCATCGCCTATTTGGGACAGCTTTGTCTACATGATTTTCAAGGTCAAGCTTAAGTCTGTATATGTTTTTTTTTAGATTGTCTTGTTTTTTCTTTTTTTTGCTCCTTTTGTTTTTTTAATATATAATTCCTTTCTTTCTTTGAGTCGCACTCAGGTTGGGTATTCGAGCTGACGACATACTTCTCGTCAATGACTCAGGACCCGTTGCTTGGCGAGTAGGGATTTCAGAATAGATGAAGGGATAGGGAAGGTTCAAGGTTCGAATCTTCGTAAGCGATGTCGTTGTGCATCAAGGCCGTGGTGGATAAGTTTGTGAAGGAGATGAAATAAGCTCTGGAAGCTGATATTCAGGACAGGGTTATGAAGGAGAGGGAGATGCAGAGTTACATCGAGGAACGAGAGCGTGAAGTCATTGAACGAGAGGCCACCAGGAAAGCTGAAATTTCTCGCAGGGAGGTAAATATCTGCATTTGATTGTAAATCGTTTTCATTCTTACGTATCTTACCCTCGCAATGAGTCCATAGACTTTATTTTTATTTTTATTTTTTTATGAAATAAGTAGTAAGAATCAATTTCTAAATAAAAATTATTTAATGAATAAATACGTACAATACAGTCTTATTACAGGGATCTATATAAGTTTCTTTGTGAGGAATAAGAAATAAATAAATGTAAAATGAAAAACCAAATTTCCTTCATATTCCTGGAATAATTCAATCCAATTCCAACCAAACCCAAATAAGTTACCAATTGTTTTACTTCGGTAAATTTGTTTTTACATTTTCCATTCTTGTTGCATATATATATATATATATATTATATTTGTTTTAAAATTTCTTTGTTTTGTTTGCAGGTTAAGCGGAGGGGAATGAGAGCTAGAGCTTGGAGCTGGGAAGTTTATTTAGGGTTTTACCACAACTAAGTAGGAGTGTTTATTTAAATTTAGGATTGGGTAGGTAGGCCCTTGGTTCCAGATTTGAACCAGGGCTCTGATACCAAATGTAAGAGCCGTATCCAATAAACAACCATTTTAATTTTACAACATAATCATAAAATTCAAGAAATTTCTATAAGTTAGCACATTCACCTACAAATTTTCAATAATAATAAAATTTGATCATAGATTAAAACAATGCATCATTTGAAATACCTGATCCTGAGGCTAATAGTCATCCGTTGTCCAAATGCCTTCTCGACCGCTGCTGCACCATGAAACACTACCCCAAAACCGTTCCTCCCTGCCAACTAGGTAGCTCCCTAGATCCAGGATATCAACGGATATACTGGCCCTCCATGCCCAAAACCCCCAGCAACCCCGGTGCACTGATACAAACTCACTCCCAAATTTTCACTTCTCTCCGCAATACTCAGAGCCCCCAAAATCCATCCCCAACTCCCGTGGAATGCCTCCCGTCAAACTCCTTCCCTTCCTTATTCCTCCTTCACTGACTTCCCCCCCATTTACTCCCTACCTAACCCATTTATTACCTCCTTATCATCCCGCCGTTAATGCCCCATTATCCCCCCTTTATTATTTTATCCTCATGTATTAATATGTTATCCCTTGTTGGATACGTAATCATTTTATAATATATCTTATTAATCTATTAAATCTATTACTCATGTTACTAAATGTAATTTGTATTTAAATTATTAATTAATTATTCACAATTATAACCTTTAATTAATTAATAACTTACTTAATTAATATCATTAAATCATCTTTGTTTAATTGATACCTTGTTAACACAATTAATCCCCTAATTAGTTTTACTTTATAATTTCTTAAACATTTATCCAACTAGGGTCGCTACATTCCAGCCTTCGCGAGGTCCTGTCCGATACCCAAGATGTTCATAACAATATCTTGCCTTTCGGGTAGTATCTTCTAGGGTCTTTGGTTCATCAAATTCAATCTTGTTTTGATAGTCCATGCCATCTTTCTGTAAAATCAAGTCCTCTTCAAAAATGGAGGACCCAACAAGCCCCGATCACAATCTTTAACTCATATCGAGTCAACCTGTTGGCTCGTTCCCCTCGCCCTCTGCAAACAGAGGGCCCAAATAAGAAAAAATGGCGAGAGCCTGTGCACAAAACTGATCATAGTGCTCGACCTAGTCCTATCATTTCCTCACCAAAATGGAGGCTCCCACAACAAATTCCTCGACGACGTTGACATCGAGATTCTCTGGTTCGGTAGCCAATAGAGTATTCCACTCTATGTCAATGATGGATTCAAGTTGTTGCATTGGAATACATTCATCTTGGACTGCATGCCTGAAGTGCCTAAGATTTGTATTCACAGCCCTGTTAGCTTCATCCATGAAATCCAACTTGTCATCCTCGTCCTATATTTCGATAAAATTATACGCCTGCTCAATAAGGTTGATAATGGCATGAGCTTATGCATGCATCTCATTAATCCTAGTGCGCAACTCTTCAATAGGCTTACTACATTGGTCGAGCAAGCCAACCTAGTCTGTGACCATATCGAAGAGATGACAACATTCCTCATCCCGGGAATGAAGTGAGGATCTGACAATATTTCCTTTCGTAATGGCCTAAGTAATCCACTGCATCATTGCTTCGATCTGTTCCTTTTATTTTAATTTGATGGAAGCTAACTCATGTTGCAAGGTATTGGTATTGACAGCTAGTTGGGACCATACGCCAACAATGATCTCAACTCTTTGTGGTGGCGCAACCAGAATGATATATTTTGAAAACTTAGGCACCATATATTGAAAAGTAGTCCATACTTGGACAAGTTTTTCTAAGACGACCACAATTGAGGTTTCGTCCTGCACATCCAAGCCATGCTCATATTGTGCAGTGAAAGAGGCAACACTTGCATCGTCACGCATTTTTTGTGCTTGTTGTTGGAGCTCGTCGTTGGAGTGCTCAACTGCAATGATCTTGTGCTCCAGCTAATCAGTCGAGGCCCATATGAGATGGACGATTTATGGGGCATCCTGAGTGGAAAGATCCCCACTGGTAAAAGATGGATCCAATGGCAGCGTGGAGGCAAGCAACTTACTGCTTGCAATGGAGCGTTCTGAGAAGTTGGGAGTATCAGATCCATCCGGATTAGGGGAGGAATCTCTGAGGCTCTAGGCGAGTCGGTCCTGTACCTCTTGTGGAAGTGTTGCAACCATAACTGTTTTCTCCAAGCATAGTTCCAGGATTTCTCGACATTGTTCAGGATCATGTATCATAGGTGGAATTTGATATTTAACTGAGTTTGTGTTGTGCATAGAGTGTGTGTCATCATGAGTATCCAACTGATCTTGAGGATGATCCAGGTCAATCAACCCTTGCATCTCAGGGATCTTCTCTAGCGCTGAATGGACAGTTGCTTCCTGTTGTGAATCCAGAGGGACTTGGGTCTGTGGAACCTGGGGGAAAGTAGATGGTAGTGGGATGGTAGTGTCTACAGTGGTAGTGGTTCTAGGGGCTTCAGGAAAGAATGTGTGAGCAGATGATGGGGTCGTGAATGGGACAACAATGGTTCACCCATGTGGGTGGCTAGTGATCTCCTCAAAGACAAGGGTAGGTTTCTGAGTGATTGGAGGATCATCAATGACAGTGATCATTGAGACCAATAAGGTAATGGGGGTAATGGTGCAGGTCGGAGGTGGAAGTGAAAACAAAATAGTTTCCCTGGTAATAACAGGGTCAACAATAGACTTGGAGGGAGAGTCTGTGCGCTGCTTTTTCATAGGAAAAACAGAGGTAAGGACTTCACGTGATTGCTTACCAAAAATGGTGGCATCATTCAAAATAGAATAAAATTGGATCTGAACTATGCCCCCCGGTAACGCTTCCTCATCACCTTCATATTCCTATTCCTTTGAGCTGGAAGGAGTTCTGTCGCTCTTTGTGGAACTAGTCCTTGCACCAGAGGTCTGTGCAAGTGCCGAACTTTGGGAAATGGCAGGTATCGTGTAGAAGGAACCCATCTTATTCTATTCTACAATGACACCGGGCCATGAGGTGACTTCCTTATCGAACACAACTTTGTCGAGGTAATATGGTAACGGGTGAGTATGAAAAAGATCCATAGCAACCCTCAGAGGCCGCACAAATGTATGATCACGACTCATCCCGAACCAGATGTTGTGATTATGTTGATTAAGCAGTGCCTATGGGATTCATGGAATTTTTTTTTTGGAAATGAGGTCAGTATACCACTGTGCAAAGGATACATTGTGAGTTGTCTTGCTGGTGGATGTAGGGTGAAAATGCCAGGGGCCGAAGAGCTTGGCGATACGACCATTAACATTGCGAGAGATATTGTGAGCCTTCAAAAGTTACCACTTCCACATAGTGAATGCTATTAGTAAGTAGCCATAGATGAAATAATCGGATTTCTCGTGTGCCTCCTCACAAGCCTGGAACATATCGATGAGAAGATATTTCACCAATTCATAGGTGCACCATTTTTGTTGAACTATGCCACTGCGATGACGTCAAGGGTGCATTCTCCTTTTGTGTACTTTCTCATTACCTTCCCAACAATCAGGTAGCAAGACATACAAACTTGTTCATCATTGATCGAGGCAATGTGTGCTCCGTGACCTCCACATCGAGTGTTGTATTTCTCATAGAGGCTCATTTCACCCTTCTTATTACCATGCTTCCTAGAGCCTTGGAAGCCTTCTGTGATATCCTAACCTTCCATGGACAACCTAGTGAGTAGATGAATTTCCTCAACATGGATTGGATAGGCTTGGTCTAACAATAGGGTGTTGTTGTGCATTTTGCTGATGAGGAATTTTTTGCAATGCCAGACTTCTCTGGTAGTACCGAAAATAGGTCATTTGTGAAGACACTTCAAAGTAGAATCCTGCAATCAAATGTAGTCATGTTTCCACTACCACTGAAACTCTTCATCTGGAAATGTTGTGAAATCCATGAAAGCATGGGTAGCCATCTATGGAAGCAAGGAAGCATTTGTAAAATCAAGGTCGACCAGTTGAGTTTTCTCAACCTTCGTGTGGAGATCACCCTGAACTACAACATGTGGATCAATAAACTCCTCCAGAATAATAGTTTTGGGGAGAACTCCCTAACCAACAATGCATACCATTGTAACATACTAACATTGGTAGAAAAAGTGAACTGGTGGATAAGGACGTGGTCTCATAGAGTTATCAAAGGGATCCATGACTGAGGATGCAAAGAACTTGATGAAAACACGATAGCAGTAAACGATAGGCCAAAGGCAAGTTTATAGGCAAGGTCGGGGAATGGTGATGGTATTATGAGCCATTAAGAGAGACAACATGGCAACAATTCAACATTAACGTCATACATGACGAGTAGACAAATCAAAATCTACAAAGTGATTGGGGTAGTTAATAGCATAGGGGGAACATGACATTGAGATATTGGGGTGAACTAGAAAAGTAATGGAAACACCAAGTCCCATCCAAAAAAGTATGAATCATTGGTGAGGACGTAAATAACTCCGATGAGTGATGACATGACAATGAGAAAAATGGTATCGATGGTCTTTAACTACCATAGTGACATTGATAAGGCGCAACTTTCGAATGCAGAAAGGACTAAATACATAAATATTTGACTGAGACCTCCCCGACCACAAAGGCGATATCTGAGCTGGACAACTTAACAATGATAGCTAGACTCTACAACATGTGATAGTTGGACACATCACTTGTAACACACCTTACCCCTAAATACCATTTCTAGGGATGGGGCATAAAACATTTTCTCACTCTAATCATCTCTCCGAGGTATTCATCCTCTTCTACTCACCCGTAGCTTTCTAACAACTGTTACCGACTCTAATCCGACCTCTGGTTTACAATACATGGCCTCTCAAAGTTTTCTAGGCGTTATCATTTTAGGACCACATGGTGGTCGGTGTTCGGCATTGAGCGCCCCTTTTCCTTATTACACCCATACTCCTCGGTGTCCTGAATTCCCAGACTCCCGAAGTCTCGAAATCTCTCCACGTGGCTCTGACCATATGGCAATCGGTATTCGGCATTCGACGTTCCATGTTCCACGTTCGGTGTGGAATGTCCCTTTTTCTTACTATATGTCTGCTCCCCAAAGTCCTAAAATCTCTCCACGTGGCTCTGACCACATGGACCAAACATGTAAATGTCGGCGATGACACGCGACAAGGGCCAAGGGAGACATGTGTCACGTTCCAATAGGCATATAGGGTGAAATGCACAAATCAATATGACATGTGGCTCGTCAATCATGGTTCCATGTCACCCTAGTGACGTCAGCTTGCCACATCACACCAGACTAACATCCTTCCAACATCCCTCAGATCTCACGGTCAAGGTGTGTCTATGTAGATCCATGAATCTATGACTCACGTTAATTCATAACTTCGACATTCAGGAATTTTGCGATGCAAACTCCTTTTTTTCTTTCGGAGTTGATAAGTGTCGGACTGACCATAACCTAGATCTGATGGTCAGGAAAAGTCCCGAAGCATATTTGGATCAATGGACCTCGTCACTTTGAACTTCGGAGCTTATCTACACACCACACTTCAAATCCCTCGGAGTGCCAAGTCTCTGAACTAAAGGATCTAGCACCATGTGTCCCCTGTATATCGACGGTTGGGATTTACTTCTTCGGTTGCGACTTCGTGAGTCTTCACACTTTTAATACTCTCATCCAAATTCCTCCAGAGTGTCAACCCTTTGGACCTAGAAATATCTTTCCACGTGGCCTCCACACATGGCAACAACGTCACTCGACACATGGATTCCCACGTGCTCCCAACGTGACACACACAATCCCTCAATCAAACAGTCAAGAGGGGTCCCGAAGGATCCATAGATCCACGGTCCACATTACTTCATGACTCCGGACCTTCGGTGGTTTTGACGTTACAACACCTTTGTCCTCCCGAAGCAATCAACGTCGAGTTGACTGCATCGTAGATCCAACGGTTGGGATAGGTCCGAGGCATCCTCAGATCTATGGCCCAGATTAACTTTGGGCTTTTTGACTTCAGAGGATCCGTCTCTCTTACGACCAATACCAAAATTCACCGAACTCACAAATACTGAAGGAGTTGAGGAGTTAACGCCGACACACCTTCTCCAAATCCAATGGGCGTGACCGACCTTGGATCCTCCCGAACTGATCTCGTCCTCTCGTCTTCCAAACGAAAGGATCTTCCCCTTTTTGAGACTTAATCTCACTATCCTCCTTGAGTTTTGTCGGTTCTGAAAGACTTGGGCACTGGCGTGCGCTTTGCGCTCTTTATCCTGAGCTTAATAGACTCATTTTCCCAGGAGACTCACAACAGATGGGAGTGTCGGCATGCATACGGGAAACTGTGCCCAAGGTTGATGAACTCATGGTTCCTTTTATGAAACTTTAGCCACTACAAGGATCGATTATTTACATGTACAAACCATATAGTTCCTTATTTTATTAAATACACAATCAAGCAAAGATAAAGGGACACCATCTAATCATCAAGAAAACATGCACATCCCTGAAACATTAACAGGATATCCAACTTTAATTTATAGTTATAGTTTAATTACACAGGATATGAGAATACTTATCTATTACAGGTTGCAGCCAACTAACTGACTATGGGTGTTCTCTTTTCCACCCAAACATAGGCTCAAAGGAATTCATTCTTAGTTCTCTAGCCACCCCCGTGCCTAGCCATGATATCACCAGGGAAATTTTTGTCGTTTCTCAGAGATCCTCTCTTTTTCACAACAAACCTGAGAGGTTTATCAGATGCTTCCTCAAAATCAAACTCGCGGCCTTTCTCTTTCCTTTTACATATTCGGGTCGAGCGTTCCCCTCTTTTCTAGTGTCTCTCTTGCTCTCTATAGAACCTCACGCCCTCCCCCTTTCATGCCCTTCCCAGGATGGTTCTTGACCTATCTGGTTCCTTCTGTCAGAAGGAAACTCGGGTCAGCCTGGGTTTGCAAGACTCTATGGTACTTCGGGCTAACAACCTCCTGTCTCCTCAGCTAGACCATGCCTCCATTCATGGGGGTGGTTGATCATTCAACCACCAGTTTTTCCTTCATTAATTGATTCCTCTCCTTGGAATCCGGAGGGGGTTTGTTATTCCCAACAAGGGGGAATTTTGGGTCATTTGACATAATGAACCATCTCTTATAGTTTTTCCATTATTTCCTCTAGTGATATCATGGCCAGTACTTCAAGGCTTCATCCCCACAGTCAGTCATTGGCAATCTAAACAAAATACATTTACATTGTTCACATGCCATAGCATGGAAATCCTAATTAATGATTAATTACAAGTTGGGGGAAGCAAGGGTATTACAATCCCCTCCCCCTTAAAAGGAGCATCGTCCTCAGTGTTCTTTCTCAGTAACACCTGTCATACCTTTCTCATTTAGCTACTTCAGAAGTCTTGACCCTCTTTCTTGGTCAGGTCCTTTTCAGACTCTTGGCCTTCTTCACATGTCTTTACTAGTTCTTGTACATCAAGCACATTAATCACAATTTTTATTTATGCGAAAACATATCTTTGTTGTATAAAATTCAAAAAAATTTCACAACTTAGCACAATACTCATCTATGCAGTTTGTGGATTCGTATGTTGTCTTTTTTTCTTGGCTCATTGTTTTTCTTGGGCATACCCATTATGTGCGTGATCCCAATCAATAATTTATAAGAATCATCAAAGTCTCATCTTCCTTGTGGTCACTCACGCTCCAGGCCCAGGCTCAGGAATACCCTTCTCTGCTATACAGTTCCTCAGGCGATCCATATTGCCTTGCCAAGGATTTCTCGCACAAGAAGAATTTCAGAGACTTCGTTGATCCTTATAGTTTAGGCGTCCCTCGGACTTGCTCTGTCGAGGCACCCCTTCAACTTGTGTTGCCACAACACAACATATTCTAGGTGATCATGGCTTACCACAAGGTTCTCTTGTCCCAATCAATAGCCTTTTTCATGCTTTCCAGCTTGTCATCCTTCACCTGTCCTCCCAAGACAAATATTTTTCGTCTCACCTATATCATAGGTATAAATAAATTATGAGATATTATCATCAATTTCAAGTTCAGATTTTTCTTGCAAATCTGTCACCCATAGATTTCCAAATTCCACATTTTGTTTTTCAGATATGTTCTACACAGGAATCGGATTCACAAGTATGGGATTTTTCTTCCCATAAAAGTTTGGCTTAGTAGGGAATTGGTCTTCCTTATGGCTTACAACACTGCCATATCCAAGACCCTTTCCTCCTGCAACTTCAGCATTCCTCAGCCAAACAAACTGTTAGTTTTCATGCACTTTATGTTTTCAAAACCATGCATACTAACAGTCCAAGTTATTTTCATGTACTTGAGGATACAAAGAAAAAGTAAATATCGTTATTTATATGTGCATCCTTTCAATGTACTAAATTTTCCAAATGCAATTCAAATATCAAATGTCTTTAATCAATGTGTCAATATTCATGGCCACATTCACACCCAATGCACCCTTGCATTGATTTCAAGTTTGCCACATTGTATGACAAGCACCTTGCCATGGTGTGTTGGAGCTTAACCAACCTCTTCACCATAGGGATTATTAATTCTTATTCATTATTGCAGCAGGGTTGTACTTCCTACTACAAACTGATCATGATCCCAAATCAGTAGACCTGAAACTAAAAGTTTCTCTTGAATGCACCTAAACATTCTTTCTTCATTGGTAACCAGGGTGCCAACACTCATGGCCACCCAAATTTTCTTTTCTTTAACACCTATACAATGAAATTAAAATATTGGAAGGTCCTCCTTCCTCAATGGAAAATACATTGTCTTCCCTTTATGCAAACATGCATTTCCTCAAAGCAATTCCATGCAATGTGCTAACTATGAGCACCTTTATTCCCAATCTCCCTAGATTGATGATTGTAACCATGGTAATCTTTACTCATGCATTTTCTTGCAAGGATTATAACTCATCCTTGAATGACATAGAATTCCTCTCTCTATTGCTCAGATTCTTCTTTCTTGAATCTTACCCCGCTTGGGTAGCAATAGCATACAACAACCATTCACAATTATTTGCATATCTTTAAGATAATGAAATATTTTCAGAAGGAATTCTTACCAAATTCCTTTATGCCTTATGCCACATAGGTATGGACATTTTTATACCTGCTCTGGCTGATAGCACCCTCTATGATATTACCTCATCATTGGTGATTTATGGGGGCTTTTAAAGTCCCTTCAACAATATTTTAACAACAACCTTCTCATAGTCATCATTTGCTTGCAACTGTCCATCATTGACAATTGTCTTTCTCCACAACTCCAATTCCTTCCTACACATGTCATACATCATAAATCTATTAGTTATTATGTAAAATGAAAATGCATGTCTCATAGCATTCTAGTCAATAAAACATTTTCAGATAGTGATTCGGATTTTATGAGCAGAACGAAATGAATACAAATTATTAAAATATGCTTAACACATAATAACAGAGATACAATAAAATTGGTTTTCTATTTAATAAGGAAATAAACTGAAACTGTAAAATGCAGTGGAAAACAAGCTTGTTGGAATGGTGGCGGCTTATCTCTGAGAAGATATGTGACGGTTGTGCTCATTCACAATAAGATGATTGCAATGAGGCTTTGAATGACCTTTTACAATAAACAAGAATGTCAAAAACCCTAGACATTCAAAAACCTAACCCTAGGAGATTAAGCACCAAAACTCATGTGGGCCTCGTTTGGGTAAGTTAGTACATCAACTTCCCGGGGTCATAACTTTTGCATACGATCTTCGTTTTAGGCACACGATAGCCTGTTAGAAAGGTCTAATCGAGAAGAATGATTTTATACTAGCCTAGTTTAGTTCCTTTAGCAGTTAATTGGGCCCCAAATCCCCAAAAAACGTCGTTTAGGGTCTAAAAACGGTCCCAGAAGTTTGGAACCCGAAAAACTACCGAAAAACTGCCAAGGTGGAAAACTGTTTTTCGAGCCAGTGGAATAGGTGGGTGTCCATCGATATCCACCTGGATAAGATAGGAACTTCATACCATTATCCTTAATGTTTTCATGAGTGTAACACAACCAATTCTCAATTGCTTCTATAGTCATACAACCATAATCACTATGGTGTCAAAACATTTACTTTTATCAGCACACCAGTTTCTCATTCCAGAGAAAATATAATATACAACAAGAAAGGAGGTAAGGGCTCTGTTATCACTGCAAGAAATCACTCCCCGAATATAGAAGGGTGTAAGCTTGCTAACTTTAAAAAGATCAATAATGTGGAGGAAAAGAGGATCAGATCGGATAACATTATAAACTCATATCCATTTAGAAATACATCAGTCACTTGAAAGACCAAGGCTTTCAACTATGTAACTCATAAAATTTTAACTTAGTGTGTGGAAACATGGAGAAGACCTATTATGCTAACATAAATACCTATACAATAGTATATGTGGATGGTCATTAATGATAGGTAAAATACTCTTCACACTAGAAGAAACACATATAAGATTGCATATAATATATGGCCAGACCCAATAGGTAAATACTTGCAACTTTAGCTTATGAATGCACCAATAGGATAACAACTAGTTGGCATTAAAACAAACATCAGAAGAAAAGTATTTAAGTTTAGTATACCAACGAAGAGATGGGATGACAAACTTTTTTCATTGAATATACATAAACTTGGAAAGAAAGAAAATGGAAAACTAAGTAACATAGTGAAAGAAGCCTGATGTCAAGATATATTAATGGACATCTCCAAAGGATGAAATGTACAAGTCTTCAAGAATAGAACCACAGTCCTCAGACTGTTCTACCCCCATGAACTGTGTCTATGTGGGATTTAAATAAGCTTTAAAAATCAATCTCAATATCCTCAAAAGATGGATTTGATAACCTCTTTTCCTATCTCAAATTCGAATTTGTGAGGTGGCTGGAAAAGACAGAAATTTATGGAAATATTCTGCTCAAAGATTGACCTATATATCTCAAATCAAAACATCTGTGTACAAATTGGAAGAGGCTTTTGTAGATTGGTTTGTTGTGGGAAAAAAACTCTCTCGATTCTTTGAGATTCATTTTCATTGTCCCGGGATCTGCATTTCAAAAACATGTGTCAAATAGGGAAATTCTGAGATCCGAAAATTAGGGCTCATAGATGAATTCGATTCTCCCAATATATGACACCTGTAGGAAAATTGAGAGAGGTTATTATTCTTTGATGTGTTATTAAAAAAATCCTCCACCATTTTCTCAAAATGATTCTCCAGTCGCTCAGAAAAATCATTTAAAAATGATGACTCAACATAGTAAAAATAGACTCTTCTGCACTTTCGGTGGCTCATTTGCCCTTGAAAATCTGATTTAGCCGCTGAAAGCCCTAACTTTCGTCGACTCACAACCCTGTAATTTTACCACTTAGCCACTAAAAGCTAAATATCAGTTTTTGGTCTATTTTGAAATGCAATTTGATTTATGTGTTGGAATGATATAGTTCTAAGAGCTTGTCTCAAAGCTTTTAAGATTTATAAATCAATATTCTACCTTATAATGATTTATCATGTGATATCAAAATAATTAGCAAATCATTTTTTATCGCTAACATCTGGCTCCAACTGGGATGGATACCTCCCTGCGATGTTTCCAAGAACCACAGATCTAATTCCTTTCCTGGAAAAATAAAATCCATAACTTAGTCTCTAGTGTTCCATTGGGCATGGATTCAACATTCCATTGGGCATAGAGTCATCCATTCACCTCTTTCTGAAAATATTTCATGACCTATGTAAAGATCTATGTACATCTTCAAGAATGCCTTTATTCACACAAGGTAACTGTTGCATCTGCTGTAAAGTGAAAGAAAAGAAATGCTCGGGAAGCAATCTTATTTCCTATCCTATCTACCCTAACCAGCTTTGTGGTTTGGTTAGGTAAAGGCTGATTTCCAGAGAATCCAACCAAGCAATTTTAATACTGAAATGATTTCATCATTCTCACTGATCAATACCTGATTTTGGAAATGCAACATTAGTGAATAAAAATCTTTCACAAAACCAAACTCAACAGGAAATATGTGGAAGCTTAAGAAGTCTGGAACTTTCAAATTTTCTGAAAGGTATGATTCTATGAAGGATGCTACTGGATCTTCGAAAATGAAATCAGAAAACTCCTGATCTTCAAGAAAAAGATGCATATATATGACTGCTCCTCTGTTAGAAGATTGATTACTTTCTTGTTCTTTTGTGATTACCTTGTGATCATCAAACACTATGACCTTCTCTTCAGAACAATGTTCAGTAGATGATGATAGAGCAGAGTTTGAATGACAAAGATTATGGTAAGATCTAAAAATGTAGTTTTCTATACAATCATTAGTTATCATAGGTTCAACATACTTTGTAAACTGATCATAAATTTTACATGAATACCTGTCTCTGGAATGCTCTGCCAATGTTGAAGAATCTAATTCACAATCTGAAACAATTTCAGCTGCCTGCTGTTGTTCTAAATCTTCCACATAATCATTACCTTCCTGTTCAAAATATAAAATGTTATGACATTCCACTGGCTCAGGTAGATGATGGTTTTCAAAATCAACCTGCTCTGGGATTCTCCTTGAAGCACAAATGTTTTCCTCCACCTCTAAAGCATCTTCAAACAAAATGTTTAATGAAGAAGATTTCCTTTCTAGCAGAAGAAGGGAAAGTTTTGACTGTAGTCCCATCACATAATATATCATGGAAGCTATCTCTGTGGGCTTGATCTCCAAAGGCATAGCATGGTATATGCTGCAAAATCTTAGATTAAAAGCAGGCAAAGTTTCATTTTGTTCTCTCTCCAAAGCATAAAAATCAACAAGGTAAGAATCTGGTGATTTATGTTCACCCCAATGCTTCACAAAAACATTAGAGAATTCAATCCAAGAGTTGATGGAATCAAATCTCAGACTCTTAAATCAAATATCAACATCTCTGATCAAAGATTTAGAGAAAAATCTCATGATCACATCTTCATGATCAATCTGAAAATGATCAATAAAATCTTCAAAGGATTCCAAATGTCATTCAGTTGAAGCTTGATTCTCTTCAGAAAACTAGGGTAGATATTCATAACAATCAAGAGGATAAGGATGAAGAAGAGAAGACAATTTTAAAGGCTTAAACATCTTCATCCTGATTTTGATTTGAAAGGCTATGGGCTTATCATGAGAGATAACAAGTTGTTGACAAGATTCAGAAGTTATGGCAAGAGGATTTGAAATCTCATAGGGTTTTGAAACAATTTTAATTTCTTCAAGATCACATGGCTGATCAGATTCTGAAGGAAATGAAATACAATGGTCATCTTTATGAGCAGGCCGATGCAAAATGACTGAATCAACATATACAATGCAAGCATGATGCAAATCTTCTTCTAAAGATGGATATATAAAAGATGTTTGATAATCCTCAGAATATACAAAACAGAGGATAATTCTTTTAACATGTGAAGGGAAAGATATGAAGGAGCTAATAAAGAACAACAACAGTTCATGAAGCAAACTAATGAACTAATACTTGGATTTTGAATTCAGCCTCTTCATCTTTTATTAACCGGATCCTCCCCAGTGGAGTCTTTAATGTGGAGTCGCCAGGCAAATGATTACAGTCGAATACTATGTCTGTCTCTTGTATTCCATCAAGAAACAAATATATGGTGTTCTCCCAGGGAAACTCTACTTTCACTTTCGTTCCCCAACAACGAAGCCATTTTGTTATCACTCCAAGAAATCACTCCCCGACTGTAGAAGGATGTAATCTTGGTAACTTTAAAAAGATCAATAATGTTGAGGAAAAGAGTATCAGATCAGATGACATTATAAACACATATCCATTTAGAAATACATCGGTCACTTGAAAGACCAGGGCTTTCAACTATGTAACTCAGAAGTTTTAACTTAATGTGTGGAAACATGGAGAAGACCTATTACGCTAACATAAATACCTATAAAATAATATATGTGGATGTCCAGTAATGATAGGTAAAATATTCTTCACACCAATAGAAACATATATAAGATTGCATATAATATATGGCCAGACCCAACATGTAAATACTTGCAACTTTAGCTTATGAATGCACCAATAGGATAAAAAATATCTGGCATTAAGAAAAACATAAGAAGAAAAGTATTTAAGTTTAGTATACCAAAGAAGAGATAGGATGACAACCTTTTGTCATTGAATATACATAAACTTGGAAAGAAAGGAAATGGAAAACTAAGTAACACAGTGAAAGAAGCTTGATGTCAAGATATATTAATGGACATCTCCAAAGGATAAAATGTATAAGTCTTCAAGAATAGAACCATAGTCCTCAGATTGTTCTCCCCCCATGAACTGTGTCTCTGTGGGATTTAAATAATACTTACAAATCAGTCTCAAGATCCTCAAAAGACGGATCTGATAACCTCTTTTCCTATCTCAAATTCGAATTTGTGAGGTGGCTAGAAAAGACAGAAATTTATGGAAATATGCTTCTCAAATATTGACCTATATCTCTCAAATCAAAATAGTTGTGTGCAAACTGGAAGAGGCTTTTGTATGTTGGTTTGTTTTGAGAAAAAGCCTCTCTCAGTTATTTGAGATTCATTTTCATTTTCCCGAGATCTTCATTTCAAAAATATGTGTCAAAAAGGGAAATTATGAGATCTGAAAATTAGGGCTCAGAGATGAATTTGATTCTCCCAATCTATGAAACCTGTAGGAAAATTGAGAGAGGTTATTGTTCTTTGAGGTGTTAGTAACAAAATTCTCCACCCGTTTCTCAAAATTATTCTCCAGTCGCTCATAATCATCATTTAAAAATGATGACTCAACATAGTAAAAACAAACTCTTCTGCACTTTTGGCGGCTCATTTTCCCTTGAAAATCTGATTTAGCCGCCGAAATCCCTGAATTTTAGTGGCTCACAACCCTGTAATTTTACCACTTAGCCACCAAAAGCTAAAAATCAATTTTTGGTCTATTTTGAAATGCAATTTGATTTATGTGTTGGAATGATATAGTTCTAAGAGCTTGTCTCAAAGCTTTTAATATTTATAAATAAATCTTCTACCTTATAATGATTTATCATGTGATATCAAAATAATTAGAAAATCATTTTTTATCACTAATAGGCTCTTCCCCCTTTCCAACTCCTTCTACACAGTTTGGGACTTTCCCTTCATCTGAGTTACTCCAAGGCCTTACTAGCTTTACTTAACACGGCTCATCCAAGTCTATTCATTTAATCATACTCATGAGTTTATTTTCCTTTTACCAGACGTTCTGGTTTGCACAACTGCTCTTTTAATACCTAGAACTCTATAAACAATTCAGAGTTTTTTTTTAAGTGAGAAAAGTATTCCCCCTTTTCCCCTTCTTTGCTTTTGCAAATTACTCCCTGTTGGGATCTTCCTGCTCTTTTCCTTGAACAACCTTGGTTAGGCTCACCCCAACCTTTTGGATACATCAACATGCTTTAATACCAACTTTTTGTTCATAATGAATCATGAACCTGTGCATTCTGCATATTACCATTCATTTATCATAATGGTCAACATTCATTTGTTAATCTTCCATTCATGCATGATGTTTTCAAATGTAATCCATGATTCTTATATATATATATATATATATAGGCTTGCATCCCACTGCTCAATTCTCAACAGTCATTAAGGTCGTGACTATGTTCTCCCGACAAAGCCTTCACACAGTTCCTCCACATGAAACTTCCTTATTGCATATCCTTCACTATCTGTGATGGCCTCAACCTTTAGTTAACTTTATTTGTTTACCAAACATTCCATAAGGAATATAAACATGCATCTTTGTTATGCCTCCAGATTGTTTATCCACACATATTCCTCATTTTGTTAACTTACATCTATGATGTACTTAACCACAACCATAATCATAAGCCTATGTGTATCTACCATAGGTATATTTTGCAACTCACATACATATTTTCATTAAAATCATCTAACTCATGATTTTTCACAATTGTTCTAATGCGTTCCTCCAAGGCATAATCATGTTTCCTTTTATCATGACAATATAGCATCCTTGCTCAGTTACTCTTTCATCATATATGTGCATCACTTGCACGTTTAATATAATTCATTCCTATCTATTTGGCCTTAATATCAGTCCATATAAAGGAACCTTGCATTGCATCAAATTCATGAACCCAAGCATATAAAGACATAGCTAAACATTCATCATGCAAGCTCATTGCTTGTACCCCTTTCCATGTCCTTCATGGACATATCAAACTTCTAGATCCTTCTCCCAAGGAACTTACTGCCATTCTCATGACAAGTTCCATAGAGATACTCAACATTGAGCTTCCCTCTTGGTTGGGAACTTGCAGTCATTCACATGACATCCACCTGATAGTTTAACGGATGTATTCATAACTATGTTCCCCTTTATACATGATAACAACTAGAAAGAAAACACTCTTGCCTCAACTTCCATGAAAACATTTCCCTCTCATAAATATAGTTTGGGAAATTATAACCATGCCCAAGGTAACAAAAAAACCAATCTATCTTCCAACTGGTCTTGATCAACAAACCTTCTGATCGAGGAAATCCTTTTCTATATTCCCCTCACTAGTGTTGGATTACTGAGAGGGGGGGCAGGGGGTGGTGAATCAGTAATAGAGAAATACAATCCTTTTCAACCACAAAATGCAAGTGTTATATCAATGTAGCATTATCATCCAATAGTTGCAGAGTAAATAAACGATGAACATATGAGAAATCATACACATACACAGTACACCGGTGTTTTACGTGGAAACCCAAAGCGGGAGAAAACCACATGATGTTTTTTATTATATGTCTTTAAGAGTTACATTCATTGGAAGCACTAACTTCCTTTGTTTTCCAGCTGCAAATTGAAGGAGTCTCCAACCCCTTAGTTTCTCAGGCTACAACCTGAGGGAAGCTACAACTCTCCAATTCTATGGCTACAACCAAAAGGAGGCTACAACCCCCTATGTTCTCCAGATACAACCGAAAGGTGGCTACAACCACCTATCCTTGCCTTGTCCAACTGTCCCGATGTAGAAGTAGAATGATGGAACCATTTTCACACTATCATTGTGAGATATACCACTGTACACTTGTACCAATCAACCTGTACCATAAACAAGTGCATCAATCATGAACCAACCTATACCAAACAACATGTAATCATCCTATACCATAAACAAGTGCATCAACCATGCACCAATTTGTACCAAACAACCTGTAATCAACCTGTACCATAAACAAGTGCATCAACCATGCACCAACCTGTACCTCAACCTCAACCAAAATCCCTCATCAATTTTATCATCCAAATTTGATTGTAACTCTGTAACAGACCTAGTGTATATGATCACATACTTGCAAACCTTCCTCAACAAGAGACTAACATTTTCATCAAATTTTACTTTAGTCTCACATGACTAGTTTTGGATTAGTCAACAACCCTAATATGCAATAATAATAACTATGTACATGTAATGAATAAAGATATGAAAATGGTACACAATATTCTTCAGTGTATTTTATGCAATTCCTCCAGATTTCACTACTTGGAACCTCTCATAAAAGGAGTTATAGCAAAAATGGCATACCTTGTTGAATTCTAGCTTATTCTAGAGAGCGAACTTGTAGAGCGTGCCCCACATGGAATATTTGTTGTATGGATCTGAAAATTGTACACAGAATACTCCCAATGGTACTCTAACCAATACATTTGGTCTTATTGAATTTGGATCTGTTATGAAGAAGTTATGGTGTTTTTACCCGAAACATATGTTTTCGACTAGTTTCAGGACTAGCCACAAACCCTATTTTCCAGGGCGTGTAACTCCAAAAATACAACGACCCACAAGCTAAAATTTGTATCACAACTACTTGGATATGTTTCCTTAATGGCCTCCCAATTTGGAGGTATGAATCATTCTAGAAAAAGAGTTATTGCGAAAATGGTGAGATGACCTGTAAATAACATACCTTAGAAAAAGTCATCAAAAAAAATTATCCTCCCTTGAATTTCGGCCTTCTTTACTTCACCTTCCCTATGAAATTCGGCTTAGATATCCTTTGGTTACCTCAGTCACTTGTAGATATTCAATATGCTCAAGTGTGATTAAAATGAGAGAGCCTTGCCTCTTATTTATACGTTCATGTAGCTTCCTCAAGGGGTTACCTTTTAACCATCTTAACCCACTTTCTTTATTTTAGGGTTAACCCACTTCTAACCACTTGTCCACTTAGTAATCTCTACATTAAATTTATTATTTAAATAATTTACTTTGTACCCACTTTGACTTATAGTACAGTCATCACTTCACTTTACCTCAAGGGGTTACCTTCTAAAATCTCTTAAACCACTTTGACTACTTTGACCTTTTGGGGATTCTAGATGACTCATGAGGGTTCTCCAACTTCACATGGCCATAAATATCTAACCGTGAAGAGTTATGTGACGTTTCACATACCAATAGAAATGTCATGACATGTACTATCCATATAGAATAGTATTACTTGTAAATATATAAAACCTCATACCATTATCCATCAAACAAACTTGGGTCCATTACCCAAACCTTTGTGCTATCGGAATTCGCTACTAGAATTTCTTCAAGGGTTGATGTCAATGAAAAACAACCCAATTAATCAACAATCTCCCCCTTTGGCATTGATGGAAACACTTTGATGCAATCATGAAGTCATGTCATGCAATACTAAAGTCATATCACTCATGCTCCCCCCGTGACCATCGCCCCCCCTGGAACCATGCCTCTGTGCTCTGCATCTAATAAATCTCTCCCCCTTTGTCATCAATGGAAAATGTATCTTTCCATCTGGTGCTACTCTCCCTAACTGAACTGTCCTTGGGGATACTCCCCCTGACTGAACTCTTCCTAAAAATGTTCTCCCGACCTGAACTGTCCTCTTTATGGTGCTTCCTCGTGTAAATCTAAGACATATAAGATAAGCATTTAAAAGAATTCATTTTGGATTAGAAATTACTTCGAGTCTCTGGCGAAGATACTCAAAGTCTTCCCGTGGAAATGGTTTTGTAAATATGTCTGCCACTTGTTCTTTTGTGCCCACATATTCAACTTGGATGTTCTTCTCTGCAACATGTTCCCGTAGAAAGTGATACTTGATTGGAATGTTCTTCGTCTTGGAGTGCATCATCGGGTTCTTTGAGATATTGATGGCACTTGTATTATCACAATAGATTGGAATGGGCTCATCATACTCAACCTATATATCTATCAGAGTTTGTTTCATCCATAGAACATGTGTACAACATGTTGTTGTTGAAATATACTCTACCTCAGTTGTAGATAAGGATACTTATGATTGTTTCTTGCTTAGCAATGATAATAAACACTCACCCAAGTAAAACACTTATCCACTGGTGCTTCTTCGGTCATCAATGAAACTTGCCCAATCTGCATCCGTGTAGGTAATAAGTGATAGATCCTTTCCTTTTGGATACCATAATCCAAACTCTTATGTTCCTTTGAGATATCTGAAAATCCTCTTCACTACTATGACATGTTTTTCCTTTGGTTCTGATTGAAATCGTGTCACTTTTCCAATTGCCTACATTACATCTGGTCTAGATGTTGTCACATATAGTAAGCTGCCAATCATTGAATTGTAATGGCTCTGTTCTGTAGACTTTGAATCATCATCTTTGCTCAACTTGCAACTGGTTTTCATAGGAGTGGTAACCGGTTTGCAATCTTCCATTCCGAACCTCTTTAACATTTCTCTGATATACATAGTTTGAGAAATACAAATTCCTTGGTTTCTTTGACGTATCTGAAGACCCAAAAAAAAGGATAGTTCTCCGAGTAATGACATTTCAAATTCATTCTGCATATCCTTTGCGAATTTCTGGCTTAACCTGTCATCATTGTTTCCAAAAATAATATCATCAACATAAACTTCAATTAAAACACTATATTGAGTTACCTTGATGTAGAGGTTGTTGTCTGCACTTCCTTTTCTGAACCCTGCCTACTATAGATATTTATCCAATCTAGAGTACCATGATCTAGGAGCCTATTTTATACCATACAAGGCCTTCTTCAATTTACACACATAATATTCGTTCTCTGACAACTGAAATCCTTCTGGTTGTTCAAGGTAGATTTCTTCTTCAAGTTTCACATTCAGAAAAGATGATTTTTCGCCCATGTGATATACTTTAATATTATTGGAGCAACTGGGGAAAATGTCTCTTCAAAGTCAATTCCTTCAACCTGTGTGTATCCTTTACATACCAATCTAGCTTTGTTCCTTGTAACCTATCCATATTCATTCAATTTATTTTTGAATACCCACTTTGTGCCAATCACATTCTTATTCTTTGGTCTTGGAACCAATTCCCAAGTGTCATTCTTCTCTATTTGATGCAATTCTTCATCTATGGCCTTATTCCAAAAGTGATCCTTGTTGGCCTCTTCAAAATTGTTTGGTTCAATTGTAGATGAGAGTGTTAGGTGCGTTTGTTCTGGTGAACAGATTCTTCTTCTAGTCTCAACTCCTGCATCTTTGTTGCTGATAATCTGATCTGAAGGATGATTCTTCTATACTCGTTTCTTAGGTGTCTTTGGAGGCACTTTCTGAACTTGCTCTTCTACTTTCCCCTTCTACTTCATCTTCATCTTCTACTTCTTTGTAATGTTGTTCCATTGATTCATTTTCTTCTTCCTTTAATCCCCGTCCACTTGTTTCATCAATTGTTACATTGATGCTTTCCACAACTTTTTTCAACCTCATATTGTAACACTTGTAAGTTTTCCTTGTACTTGAGTAACCAAAAAGTACTCCTTTGTCCACACGAGAGTCAAAATTTCCCATTCTTCCATCTTCTTTTTTGATGTAGCATTTGCTTCCAAATACTCTGAAGTGCTTCACATTTGTTGGTCTTCATTTCCATAGCTCATAGGGAGTTTTGTCAGTATTGTTTCTAAGCATTACTCTTTTTTGAATGTGAACCGTTGTATGCACTGCATGTGTCCAAAAGATATTTGTCAATTTGGAATCCATTAACATTGTTCGAGCCATTTCATGTACTGTCATGTTCTTTCTTTCAACAACTCCATTCTGTTGAGGTGTCCTAGCAACGAAGAATTGCCTTTTTATTCCATGCCTGCTGCAGTAGTCCATAAATTCCTTTGAAGTGAACTCTCCTCCATTATCAGATCTCAAACATTTGATTTTTGAATCCATTTCATTTTTGACCATTTCTTTGTAGACCTTGAAGTTCTCAAAAGCTTCTGACTTATTCCTGAGAAAACAAACTACAGTCATTCTTGTATAATCATCAACTAATAACATAAAGTATTTCTCACCTTTTAAACCTTTTGTTGTAGTTGGTCCAACTAGATCAGTATGCACAATTTCCAGTGGTATTGTTGTTGAATATTCCTTTTATTTAAACCTGGTCTTTGTTTGATTTCCTTATTGACAATGCTTGCATAAAGTGTTGGTTGGTTTCGTAATATGGGGAATTTATCTAAATGCTTCCTTTTTGTTGACCTTGACAAGGTTATCAAAGTGTATGTGACCCATTCTTCTGTGCCATATCCAAATTTCATCTTCCTTTCTTAGACAACACTTTTCATTTCCAATTTCACTTAATACATATATGTTGCTTGAAGTTCTTGCAGTTGTTGCAATCAATTTTCCTGAACCTTATTTTCTTATCTCGCACTTTTGTGAATCAAAAGTAACTTTATGACCTTGGTCACACATTTGAATCACACTTAGAAGATTATGTTTCATATATTCTACTAGTAGAACATTTTCTACCTTGGTATTCTTGTTTCCAATTTTGACTGTGCCTATTCCAATGATTTTAGCTGAATCATCATTTCCGAAGGAGACTGATCCATCTCTTTCCTTTCTTAATGTAAGAAACTTGTCTTTATCATATGTCATGTGTTTTGAACAACCACTGTCAACATACCAACCATGTTTATTCTGCTTATCTTGTAGAGCGAGTGTGCATTATTCATTGCTATACTGATTCCGCTTTCTTATCCATGTTCTCTTCTGAGATTCATGTCTGTGATTGTTGTTGTTATGTTGTGGTTCTCTAGGAGGAATCGCCATTCTGCAATATTTGGCCATGTGTCCAAAGTTGTTACACTTATAACATTCCACTTTAGTGCTCAATTATTCAAACATGTTGTAACTTCATCTTTGTGTTTCACTGGGCCTTATAGATAACCCTTTTGTGTATGGATTTAAAAGTTGTTTATGTTCCTGTTGTTAGCTCTGCAATTCATAGATTTATGTCCAAAATTATTACATGCATAACATAAAATAAAAAGGATAGTTTGATCCATGTGAATTGAAGATCTTCTGAAAGGAGTTGCTCTTCCGAATCCTTCTTCTTCCTCAGGCCTATCTACTGATTGTTGATTCTGAAATCTGAATCTTCTCGGTGGAGAAGTGTCCCTGTAATATTCTTTGTAGGTCTTCATATCCCCGTTGATTGTTTCTGCATAGTTGTTTGATTATGTTTCTTGTTCTATTGTTTTGGATCTTGATCCCTTTTCTGTCTGATTGTATCCAAGTCCGGACTTGTCACGATGAGGCTTTTGAATGCTGATAATGTTATCCAAAACTTTTGAGTTGTTTTACATATTTTTCTGTTGAAGATCCTTTCTTAATGTGACAATCTTTGCTTCCAAATTTCCAATGATCCTGTCTCATTCTTCTAGTTGTTCTTTGAGTACTTCTTTAATTCTTTTATCTTCTTCTATTTGAACCTTCAAATTTGTGATCATTTGTTCTAGTTCCTAAGTGTCTTCTTTCTTGTATAGTTCCGCTTGTAGCTTCTTGTTTTTCTTCTTTTCTCTTCTTATAACTTCTATGGCACACAACAATTCTTCTCGGTAGTCAACTTCTGCCTCTTCATATTCTTCTTCAGTGTCTCCTTTATTAGATTCTTCTACTGCCATAAATAACTCTTTCTATCTCACTGTCACTAACTTCATCTTCGTATGATGAGGAGATGTCTTCTTTGGTGCATAGGCTTTTCTTGAAAGATTTTTTTGTGTTTCTTTTTCCTTTATATGTTTGTTTTCTATTTGAGTAATCTTCATCATTCCTCTTATTTTTCTTATGAGGGCATTTGTTAGCAAAATGACCAATACCATCACAATTAAAACAAATCAATGGAAACTTACCTTTATATATGTCGTTGGTTCCTTTGTTCAATCTTTTGAAAAAGTCGGCCATTTCTCCATAATCTTCCGATATGTCACTGATGTTGTTGTTGGGCCCAAGATATGTCACTTTTATGATGGTTATTATACACTTTTGTCGCATGTACATATGTGTTTTTCATCTTTTAAAGGAGCTTTTTGAATAATTTTGTGATAAAACGGTATGATCGACATAAGGTATGTACAATTCATGTTTAATGATTGTATCAAGTATAATTCATCATGTTTTATGACTTCCAAGAGATAATTCACGTTTTTCTGGTGTTACAGGGAAAAAATGCACTACGTTTCTAGTTCTGGCACTTGATCCGACACTCATTCTGGCACTCGTTTCGACACTCGATCCGACACTCTGTCCAGCACTGCGTATTGCACAAAAACGCAAAGTGACTTGGCGGTTAAGGTATTGGCGGCCAGTGACGGGCAAATTGGGCACGTGGGTTTTGTTCATGATTACCCCCTCCAGCTAGTGAGCTTCTGACAACTCAGTTTCAGTTGTTCAAGAGGGCGATTATTGGCTTGCTTTGTTTTATCAGTTAGGGTATCATTTAATGAAATTTGCCAATTTTAGAAGTGGTTCAACCCCCCTGTGGTCGACCACTTGGTCTGTAAATCTTATAAATACCACCGTGGTGGTCATACAATAGCTAAGGAGAAGTAGACAAAGTAGAGGATAGAGATAAAATCGTTTTCTTTGGTTTTTGCATTTTTTTTAATTGTCAGAATTGTATAAGACTGTGTTTTTCAAGATTTAATGGTGAAATCATTTTGCTGAGCTCGTGGTGTGCATTTGGGAAGTGACCATGACCTGTTGGGGGGCCCACCAATAGTCTAGTAACTATTCTCTTTGTTATTTATGCATTTCATAGCTTAGATGTCTTTTCCTGTACATGAACTATTCCTTCATTTATTTGTTATCTAATTTTCCATTGTAGTTTAATTGTTTCAATTTTCTTTTGCAGGTTAGTATAAACACGTGTGTTAATATGCATTGATTGATAGATAGAGACAAATTTGAAAATTCATAGACTAACCCCATGTGCAATTAGATATTAGACTGCATTTTATTTTATGTTGTTAGAATTAAATTTAAAAACAAAGTTTTAATTAGGATAGAACAGAGCTTTTAGTTGAGATTTCTTTGACAGGGATTTGATGGATGGATAGGATCAATTTCAGTTTTTAATCATAGCTTGCTTATTTCATTTTTATGTAGAATTGACTTAGCTAGTTGTTGGTTAATATAATTGTTAGTTTACTTTTTAATGTCATGTTTTAAATTTCTGTTTTTAAGCATTTCTTCACTATAGTTTGAATTGTTAGAATAGATGTAGCATAGTTTCCTTTATGTAATTTCCTTCCTAGAATTAAATTGCAATTATATTTCTTAGTTAATGGTTGAATCTAGTTTTCTTTGAGTTTTCATAGATTTAAAATATAGTTTTTTTTTCTTTCATAGATTAAAAGAATAATTTCCTGCTTTCATAGATTATAAGATATAGTTTCCTTGTTTTCATAGATTGAATAAAGTTTTATTGTTGTTGTAGGATAGATAGACTTTGCTTTGATAAATTAGATAGTAGTTTGCTTATTATAAATTAAGAATTAGTTGTTAGTCTTTCTTGCTTTTGATAGAATAGATTTCCTTTCATGCATTATATTGAGCATTTAGTCCACTTGCCTCTTAGATTTCTTTTCATGCATTAGAAATAGTTTTGCATTAAGCATTTAGTCCACTTGCCTCTTAGGCTAGATAATTGCTCAATGAGAAGTTTTACTTTGATTACTTGCAGTAGTTAGTTGCCTTTTCTTACTTGTCTTTTGCTTTAGTAGGTTAGTTAGGTGTCTTTGCTTGCTTGTCTATTTTTCTTTAATAGGTTAGATAGGTGTCTTTGCTTGTTTATTTATTTTCTTTCATAGGGTAGTTGCTCATTGAATGTAGGTTGGCAAGTTAAAATAGTTTTCTTTTGTCATTTGCTTGTTATGATTAAATTAGGTTGCTTATTTCTTATTGTTGAACTAGTTTGATTTACATAAATAGTTTTCTTTTGTCATTTGCTTGTTATGATTAAAGTAGGTTGCTTATTTCTTATTGTTGAACTAGTTTACTTTACATGGGGTTTTACTTTCTTTCTTAGGAACTATCCATCAATCCTTGGCCCAAAAGTACTTAGGTCACATAGTTTCAATTTGTTTAGTAGGGTTTGTTCATTAGATAGGTTTGCTTGAGTAGATTAGCCTTAGATAGCTACCTTCCTTAGTTAGGATATAATCCTACCCATCCTTCTACCTTTGGCATATATTTTTCTACAACTCTAAGTTTCCTTACCCCGGGTTGACAATTTAATTGAGGGTTTTTATTGTGTTTTTAGTGCGTATATAACAACCATCATTTTTGGTGTCGTTGTCGGGGAGTTGTCTCAAGGTAATAAGTAGTTAGGAAATAGATCATTCCTGGACCTTAACATTAGATTGGTGGCGGGGGAACTTTAAGATGAGAGGTAAGAACCTGCACATCTACTATAGCAGGTTCCCCCAAACCCAATGGTAGTTTTTCTTTTTTCTTTTTTCATGAATAGACCTATAAACCAAGTGGTAGCTTTTTCTTTTGTTTTTTCTTTCTTTCATGAATAGACCTAGAGATCCAACAGGTATATACATTAAATCTAAATTAGACCTTTTAACCAAGGTTCCTTCCAACCTTTTTGGGGGAAGGAACATTCCACTCATAAGCTCCATAGACCAATACTGAAAAACAAGAGCTAACTCAACCCAAAGAGCTAAAGAAGTCTCTAAAAGAGACTAAAATAGGGAGCACTATAGAATACGAAATTGAAGAATCAATAATAGTGGGACAGGAGGCAAGACCACTCGAGCCTTCCGCAGAACCAAACAATACAACCTTTGTTTTCTTACCACCATCAGGAGATCCTAACTTAGTGGACATCATCTTTGTGTGAACCAAGTTTTATCAAATGACAAGATTAATTCGAAGGTGATCATTAGTTTGGAATAACTCTCTCAAATCCTAGCAACAATTGGGATCTCTTCTTTTTAGGAAGAACACATCTTGACAATAGTCAAGAACTTATCTACCTCTCCGGAAATATTAGAAGAATAAAGGTCCTATGAGATACAAAATGATCTTCCTTGCCAAATTGTGAAGGAAGTTGAAAACTTATGGACTACCTCTGGTGGAGAGCAATCACTAAGACCTGAGATTAAGGAGTTCTCAACTTCCATCTCAACAGCTCCTTTATGTACTTCATAAATCAATCATCCAAAAGAAGAGGATCCGCATAGCATGATGAAGGAGAGCATAGAAATTAATGTTGATAAACATCAATATTACATTGAAATTTGGTTTCAAGAGGTCATCAGGCCACAATACTATTCTTTTCTTCAACACCTTCTGATGCCAAAACAAGTAGGTTGGTTGGTTCTTCATATCCAGGTAATCACTGCGATAAATTTTTCATATATGGATATGAGTATGTTTCTTATCTTGCTCCGCACATGGTTACATTGGAAGAGTTCTTATACTTGAATAAAGATTTTTCCTTTCTTTTTAGGTAGGGTAGGATAGTAAATAAAAGCTGGATGTTGTTAGTTTATCTTAGTGTCTAATGCAACCTCATTTTACTTTTCTTTTAATAAAAGAACTATGAGATACATGTTCCTATGAATTGATCTCATTGATCTCCTTAGTTTATTATATTTTAGAGTGTGGTTTTTGCAAACAGTTTTAGAGATCTATGTAGGTCTTTATATCACCAAGGGTAGACAATTCCAAGGAAATATAAAAAGAAGGAATTTCTTCAAAAACATTGTTACACTTGGACCGTGTTGTCTTCTAAGCATCAAATGAATAATGACTTGTTGTAGTTAGCCATGTTTTTGCAAAGATTTTCATCTTCTTGTTCTTAAGGCATTTTAAAAATAAGTTTCTCTTGAAAATCTTCACCACTATATAAGGAAATGATACCGTAACCATCAAGCTTAGAGGTCTCTCATACAATTTTCCTAAGAAACCTGAGTAAGTGAGTCAAGTGTCTTTATCAAAAAGTAACAAGGAAGTCTAATTAGCGGTTAGTCATGGAAACATCACAATAATTACAAAGGAAGAAAGTAAGTTGAGCCTAGAGATAACTTTTTGTTCTTTCTCAATGGTACCATCCACTACACACTAAATAGCTTGATTATATCATATATTTAGATAGGCCACGTCCGCTTAAGTACCCCTTACATTGGGACAATCACTAAGTAATATAATGGAAAGTCATCCTCTAACATAAATACCATCCCAATTAAAAAAAAAAGAAAAACAAATTGTTTTCAGAGTTGTTCCCCCATCTTCTTGCATAAAGTAATCTTATACTAAAATATTAAAAGATGGAGGGCCAGCCTCTGAGGGTTTAAGAGGCTAACTCGTCGGGATACTGAACAGGTCTGTTGAAAGTAGGTATCGGCCTGTGGTATGACTAGGTAAACCCGCTAGAGTACTGAGAAGGCTTGCTGGTAGCGGGGCATTCTACCTAGTGAGGATGGTAATCTGACAAAAAATATATAATAAATTTAAACTTGTCCTGATGTACGACATTACTTGCAGACAGAGATGACATGAAGTATGTGTGGTTAAGCTAGGGTTAATGAATCTCATACACTTTCCATTGAGAAATAAGTCTAATACTATCTTGAAACTCTCTTGCCTCCCTCTTATTATCTATATATAGGATCTCTTATCCTATAGGTGGGGCCATCTCCTAACTGTCTCGTCAGACCAATCTGTGAAATTTTATTTCTACACTTGACATGCTGTAAATCTTCGACTATTGGGAGAACTGACTGGTTTCCTATATTTTTGATTGTGAGGTGTCACAATACTTAGGTGTTGGGTAGGGGTTCATGAGTTGACAAATGATAACATTTCCTAGAAGAAGTAAATCTTTGTAAAAATTTATGTGTATTGTTTTCATGATATAGGCTATTACATGAGTAGTCATTTTATTTTCGAAATGCTAATTCCATGTGTGTTATAAACTATTGTACATCTCCTTAACAAACCACTTAATTGGTTTATTGTCGTTATAGACTATTCATTACAGAGTTATGATTACATGCCTTATAAAATGCAAGATAGAGGTATGGATTGTGTGAGAACGATGGCAAAAATAATAATAATGGAACACTCTTATCCTGCCTCTACTCCTATTCACTATGTTCATGGCCTCTGAGGAATCAATTGCCTCAGCCACAAAGCTCCCAAGAGTTGGAAACCGTTGGTTTAAACACCACCAGTTTCCAAGAGAAAGCTATAACAGGGTTTTCAAACCCAAATTTCAGAACATCTTTGGAGCTAAGGGATACTCCACAGAGTGAATAAAAGAGGAGCTAATATAACCCCTCTTTCAAAACAGTAAATACCTATTGCTAATTCATGGCACGAGGACGTGCCATATCTTCGTTCTGGGGGGAGTTTCCTGAGCTAAAAAAAATGCTAAGCACCGCCCATTTGTATAGTAAAACCCATGAGAAGAGGAAGTAGGATTTCTATCAAAATTCTATCATACTTGGTCTATTATATCAACAGTTTTTTGTATGATAAGTTATATACTGTTGACATCAGTGTGTGTGTTATGATCTTACTGTGCATTTTTATGTTTATGCTATAGAATACTTTGTATCCTTAACTAGTTCTTTGTGACAATTACAGATCAATAACACATTGTTAAACTCACTACAGATCTGTGTTACACACCTATGAACAGAGGAACAATATTAAGTGGATCTGTATTAGGCTAGGTATTTAGCTCAGTATGGTTTTGATTTGGAGTTTTCTGGATGAGAATCTAGGTCTAGGGAGCTAGGCTAGGGTTTCCAAAAGATGAGTTGCAAAAATAGAATGGGGCAAGGTAGGTATACTTAGTAGCATTTAGGATTTTTCATTGCGTATAGGGTAGATGTGGAAAGTTCAACATGGGAATAAGATCATGAATCCATTCATAAGAATAAGCTGTAACATAACATGACAGTTTCTTCCAAAATAGTGCAAATAACTTTGACACAATCATAGGAAAGCATGGAGGTGGCAACAAATTGTTGCAGAAGAGAAACAAGTTTTGGAGGCCTTCCTCGATGAGTTATTTAATGAAAATGTTATGAATGGAAATATGAATATGTCCTCTACAATCTGGAGTCACTAATCCAAGCAAAAATATACATATAAAACCTTCACAATTGATTTGGAAACCAACTATCCAAAAGTACAACAACTATGACAGAAGCGCAACATAAAAATAGGGGTAAAATATGGGGCTATAAATTTTTAACCATAACACATTTTACAAAAATAGGAGAGGTTTTGTATATAAGGTTGTTTTTAAGATAAACCTCTCTGATATTTGTGAAATTCATTCCCATGTTCTTGGAATATGTGCCACAAACGAATGACTAAAACAGGAAATTAAATTGGAGAATTTGATTTTCTGCGATGGGCCTCCAAGAAAGTTGAATATCTCCCACTAAATGCTACTTGTGTAAACACTGAAGGACAATATTATTATTTGGTATGTCCTTAGAAAAAATATTCTTTGGTTTTCCAAAATTCATCTTTATTTGGTCAAAAACCTCTTTTGAAAATAATGACTAAAACAAAAAATTAAATTGGAAAATTTTATTTTCTGAAATAGGTCTCCAAGAAAGTTGAATATCTCCCAATATATGATACCTGTGTAAAACCTGAAAGAGGTTATTGTGATTTGGTATGTCATTAGAAATAAACTCTGGTTTTCGAAAATTCATCTTTATGTGGTCAAAAAAATCCTTTTAAAATGATGACCAAAAACAGAGTCAAAAGCGCAACGTGGTCTTGTAGAACACTTTTTGTGACTTTTCTTGATCTATTTTTTGATGTAGTAGTTCCTAGCCATGTGTCTCTGAAGCTTGATGTCCATGTTGGCCTTTTTCAGGAGCATCTCCAGGTTTTCATTGACTCTTCCAAGACAATATTCTCTGTCCTTTTCAAATATTTCCGCAATGGTGTCTTCCATGTTTTGTTGACATAGTAAAGGTAGATACTCTGTTTTTAAGCCTTTCATTTTCGATTATTAGCTCATTTTCAGTTCAATAAACAATTGAATTTTCCCTTATACTTTTTAAAGAGCTTGGATAATATGTCCTCTCAAGTGAGGAAGAATGTAACCAACCCCCACAACAACCTCTTTCACCATGGCCTTATCAAACTCCTTGTTTTAGACGAATTGGAAAAAACAGGGGAAAACTTGGGATGCATTCATTTATCAATTTGTAAACCCTCACCTAACAATCAAGACTAGCAAAAAGACATCATATCTAAGGACTATTTCTCCATCCAAACCCCACTCTCCAAGGACTCCAAACCCTCATGCACAAGCCATTTCTTTAACAGAGCAAAAATCCAAGAAGCTTGTTGAAATCCAACCTCAACCTCAGAGCACAACTGAAGCAACACAAGGGGCATAAGGAAAAGTCTTCACAACAAGAAGGAGGGGCTTCTAAAGCTGATACTCCTTAGCAAGATTAGTCATGAGGAGTAATTTCTTTTTGTTTGCAGTGGGACCTGCAAAATATTAAGTGTGGGCGTAATGTTGGGCCTGAGATATGTCACTTTTATGACGATTATTATACACTTTTGTCACATGAACATATGTGTTTTTCATCTTTTAAAGGACCTTTTTGAATAATTTTGTGATAAAACGGTATGATCGACATAAGGTACGTATAATTCATGTTTAATGCTTGTATCAAGTATAATTCATCATGTTTTATGACTTCCAAGAGATAATTCATGGTTTTCTGGTGTTACAAGGCAAAAACGCACTACGTTTCTAGTTCCGACACTCATTCCGACACTCGATCCGACACTCTATCCAACACTGCGTATTACACAAAAATAGAGGGTGGATTTGCGGTTAAGGTATTGACGGCCAGTGATGGACAAATTGAGCAAGTGGGTTTTGTTCATGATTACCCCCTCCAACTACTGCGCTTCTGACAACTCAGTTTCAGTTGTTCAAGAGGGCGATTATTGGCTCGGTCCATTTTATCAGTTAGGGTATCATTTGATGAAATTTCCCAATTTTAGAAGTAGTTCGACCCCCCTGTGGTCGACCACTTGGTCTGTAAATCTTATAAATACCACCGTGGTGGTCATACAATAGCTAAGGAGTAGTAGACAAAGTAGAGGATAGAGATAAAAACGTTTTCTTTGGTTTTTGCATTTTTTTAATGGCCAGAATTGTATAAGACTACATTTTTCAAGTTTTAATGGTGAAATCATTTTGCTGAGCTCGTGGTGTGCATTTGAGAAGTGACCACGACTTGCTGGGGGACCCACCAGTAGTCCGGTAACTGTTCTCTGTGTTATTTATGCATTTCATAGCTTAGATGTCTTTTCCTGTACATGAATTGTTCCTTCATTTATTTGTTATCTAATTTGTTGTTGTAGTTTAACTGTTTCAATTTTATTTTGCAGGTTAGTATAAAGACGTGTGTTAATATGCATTGATTGATAGATAGAGACAAATTTGCAAATTCATAGACTAACCCCATGTGCAATTAGATATTAGACTGTGTTTTATTTTATGTTGTTAGAATTAAATTTAAAAACAGAGTTTTAATTAGGATAGAACAGAGTTTTTAATTGATCTTTCTTTGACAGGTATTTGATGGATGGATAGGATCAATTTTAGTTTTTAATCATAGCTTGCTTATTTAATTTTTATGTAGAATTGGCTTAGCTAGTTGTTCGTTAATATAATTGTTAGTTTACTTTTTAATGTCATGTTTTAAATTCCTGTTTTTAAGCATTTCTTTACTGCAGTTTGAATTGTTAGAATAGATGTAGCATATCTCCTTTATGTAATTTCCTTCCTAGAATTAAATTGCAATTATATTTCTTAGTTAATGGTTGAATCTAGTTTTCTTTGAGTTTTCATAGATTTAAAATACAATTTTCTTGCTTTCATAGATTAAAAGAATAGTTTCCTTATTTCATAGATTAGAACATATAGTTTCCTTGTTTTCATAGATTAGAATACTGTTTTATTGTTGTTGTTGGATAGATAGACTTTGCTTTGATAGATTAGATAGTAGTTTTCTTATTATAGATTAAGAATTAGTTGTTAGTCTTTCTTTCTTTCGATAGAATATATTTCCTTTCATGCATTGCATTGAGCATTTAGTCCAGTTGCCTCTTAGATTTCCTTTCATGCATTAGAAATAGTTTTGCATTAAGCATTTAGTCCACTTGCCTCTTAGGCTAGATAGTTGTTCAATGAGAAATTTTACTTTGATTACTTGCAGTAGTTAGTTGCATTTGCTTACTTGTCTTTTTCTTCAGTAGGTTAGTTAGGTGTCTTTGCTTGCTTGTCTATTTTGATTTAATAGGTTAGATAGGTGTCTTTGCTTACTTGTTTATTTATTTGCTTTCATAGGGTAGTTTCTCATTGAATGTAGGTTGGCAAGTTAAAATAGTTTTCTTTTGTCATTTGCTTGTTATGCTTAAAGTAATTTTCTTATTGCTTATTGTTGAACTAGTTTTCTTTACATAGGGTTTTACTTGCTTTCTTAGGAACTATCCATCAATCCTTGGCCCAAAAGTACTTAGGTCACATAGTTTCAATTTGCTTATTAGGGTTTATTCATTAGATAGGTTTGCTTGAGTAGATTATCCTTAGATAGCTACCTTCCTTAGTTAGGCTATACTCCTACCCATCCTTCTACCTTTTGCATATATTTTGCTACAACTCTAAGTTTACTTATCCCGGGTTGACAATTTAATTGAGGGTTTTTACTGTTTTTTTAGTGCATATATAACACCCATCATCTGCTATGTTCTTTTATTGAGTCTAGATATGCTCTTTCTTCTAGTGCTGATATATTAGGATCAAATCTCATAGGAAGAGATATTAGTACCTTTTGAACAATCACAGACTCTTTAATTTATTCTCCCAATCCCGTCATTGCATTTACTATTTCATCGAATTGTAAGAAGTAAGCTGCAATATTCTCGTCTTCCTTCATCTTTAGTTGTTCGAACTGACCTCTGTAAGTTTGAATCTTTACTGCTTTGACTTTTGAATCTCCTTCATAAATATTTTGAAGCTTGTCCCAAATCTCTTTAGCGGATTTACAATGTATAACTTTGGTGTATACTGATTCACAAAGACCATTCATAAGTGCATTTTTGTCTTTGTAATTATTTTGCCCTAGTTTTATTGCTCTTTCATTTGTCGACGGAACTGTTGGTTCTTTGTATCCATCTACAACAGATTGCCAAATTTCAAATCCCTATGCATGTATATATGTTTTCATCCTTCTGCCAAATTTCATCCTTCTGTCCATCAAACTGTGGTATTCCATTTGTATACATGTTGCACTCCATGATCTACCTTTCAGTGGTTAAACTGATTTCTAAAGGAACCTGCTATAATACCAATTGTTGGATTACTGAGAGGGGGAATGAATCAGTAATAGAGCAATACAATCCTTTTCAACCACAAAATGCAAGTGTTATATCAATGTAGCCTTATCATCCAATAGTTGTATAGTAAATAAACAATGAACAAATGATCAATCATATTCATAGACAATACACCGGTGTTTTACGTGGAAACCCAAAGTGGGAGAAAACCATAATATGTTTTTTCTTATATGTCTTTAAGAGTTACATTCATTGGAAGAACCAACTTCCTTTGTTTTCTAGCTGCAACTGGAAGGAGGCTCCATCGCCTTAGTTTTTGAGGCTACAACTTGAGGGAAGATCTAATTCCCCAATTCTATGGCTACAAGCAGAAGGAGGGTACAACCCCCTATGTTCTCCAGCTACAACCACCTATCCTTGCCCCATCCAACCACCCTGGCGTAGAAGTAGAATGATGGAACCACTGTCACACTATCACTGTGAGATATACCACTGTACACCTGTACCAATCAACCTATACCATAAACAAATGCATCAACCATGCACCAACCTGTACCAAACAACCTGTAATCAGCCTGTACCATAAACAAGTGCATCAACCATGCACCAACTTGTAATCAACCTGTACCATAAACAAGTGCATCAACCATGCACCAACCTGTACCTCAACCTCAACCAAAATCCCTCATGAATTTCAACATCCAAATGTGATTTGTAACTCTGTAATAGACCTGGTGTATATGATCACATACCTGTAAACCTTCATCAACAAGAGACTAGCATTTTCATCAAATTTTACTTTAGTCTCACATGACTAGTTTTGGATTAGTCAACAACCCTAACATGTAATAATCATAACTATGTACCTATAATTAATAAAGATATGAAAATGGTACAGAATGTTCTTCAGTGTATTTTATGGAATTCCTCCAGATTTCACTACTTGGAACCTCTCAGAAAAGGAGTTATAGGAAAAATGACATACCTTGTTGAATTCCGACTTATTCTAGAGAGTGAGCTTGTAGAGTGTGCCCCGCGTGGAATATTTGTTGTATGGATATGAAAATTGTACACAAAATACTACAGACTATACTATAACTAATACATTTTATCTTACTGAATTTGGATCTGTTATGAATAATTTATGACGTTTTTACCCGAAACACCTATTTTAGACTAGTTTAAGGACTAGAAACAAACCCTATTTTACACGTTGTGTAACTCCCAAAATACATCGACCCACAAAATGAACATTGTATCACAACTACTTGGATATGTTTCCTCATTGTCCTCCCGATTTGACAGTTTGAATCATTCTAGAAATTTTTTTAGTGTGAAAATGGTGAGATGACCTATAAATAACATACCTTAGAAAGCATCATCAAAATAATTTATCCTCCCTTGAACTTTGGCCTTGTTTACTTCACCTTCCCTTTGAAATTCTGCTTAGATATCCTTTGGTTACCTCAGTCACTTGTAGATATTCAATATGCTCAAGTTTGATTGAAATGAGAGAGCCTTTTCTCTTATTTATACTTTCATGTAGCTTCCTCAAAGGGTTACCTTTTAACCATCTTAACCCACTTTCCTTATTTTAGGGTTAACCCACTTCTAACCACTTGTCCACTTAGTAATTTCTCCATTAAATTTATTATTTAAATAATTTATTTTGTATCCCCTTTGACTTATAGTACACTCATCGCTTCACTTTACCTCAAGAGGTTACCTTCTAAAATCTCTTAAACCACTTTGACTACTTTGACCTTTTGGGGCTTCTAGATGATTCATGAGGGTTCTCCAACTTCACATGGCCATAACTCTCTAACCGTGAGGAGTTATGTGATGTTTCACATACCACCGAAAATGGCATGAAATGTACTATCCATATAGAATAGTCTTACCTGTAAATATATCAAAACTCATACCATTATCCATAAAACAAACTTGGGTCCACTACCCAAACCTTTGTTCTACCGAAATTCGCTACCAGACATTTTTCAAGGGTTGACATCAATGAAAACCAACCCAATTAATCAACAACTAGGGTCCAATTATATCTATATGGATACCATCCACCACTGAATGTCAATCTGACCCATTGGGCATCTAGAAGTTCCCCAACACTTCCTTTACCACATTCATGATCAACATTTAATCAACTATTTTACCTTATTTATAATAAATTTTAATGTCTAATAACATTTTGACTACTCCCTTAAATCCAAAATACAATTTCGAAGTATGTTACTTACTAAGTATTCCAGTTCAGAACTCCATATTATCTTTAGATCATAATTAGTCTTAACCATTACACCTAGAATTCTTCCTTATGTTCAGCAATAGCCATGGATGGAGGTCACTCTCCTCCTCCCACATGAATTCTAGCAGATTAGTTTCCTATCCACTAAGAAAGGGAGGCTGTTGTGATTTCTCACTCAATCACTATATTTCTATAACTGCATTTATCATCTTGATTAGAAAAACCCTACTCAACAACTCATGTACCCAGAAACAAAATTTCTTTTCTCAGTTCCCTTCGAAACCCGAGAGTTTCACATGCTTTCCCTTTTCAGAGAATGGTTGCCCGACCCATTTCTCTTGCATTGACACATCCTTGCATTAAGAGGGATACACACTACCGTAGAAAAACCTTGAGATTTTGAAATTTCTCTTGTCACTTCACTCCTACCTTCATGAAAGTTGTTCTCAATCTATAGGGTTCCTTTTTTATTTGCTTACTGGGTTATTCCAACAACAATTTTCATTCATTATATGTCAAGTAAATTTACCTTACCATATCCATCAATCCTCTGATCGTGAAGGATCATACACATACACAAGGTTTAATCCTTCATTAAAGAAATAATTATTAATGTTACAGATCCTTTCAACCCATTCACATCCAAGCCTTGCTATTAGTGCCCATTAGCATAATCCCACTCATGTAGGATTGGATATCATTTCCCAAACGAAATGATAGGCTTCCTCTGCTACAGACTAGAATGATTCAATCTCGTTGGGTAAAATCCCAATTGATTTTGTTTTTTAATATACATCCCTCTCCTCAATGAACTTATGCAGATAATTTCCGTATGACAGTAACACTATTAGCAGGATCATTTTAGCCTTGGTAAACTAGTTTTATGATTATTATCCGACCCATCCAGGACTATGTATGAATCATTCTCTTCTAGATAGGGTAGGGTAGTACTCCATCTCCCTTAATTTTTTTCTAAGAAAGAAAAACCACTTGACTCTTTCATGAGCCCAAGCAGGCCAAGTGTTCTTGCCATGCTCTGATACCAATTTGTAACACACCCGACCCCTAAATATCCTTCTAGGGATGGGGCATCAAAATGTTTCTCACTCTAATCATCTCTCTAAGGTATTCATCCTATTCTACTTGCCCACATCTTTCTAACGACTGTTACCAGCTCTAATCTGACCTCTGGTTTGCAAGATGTGGCCTCCCAAAGTTTTCTGAGCATTATCAGTTCAGGGAATCAGGACCACATGGCAGTTAGTGTTCAATGTCGAACACCCCTTTTCATTATTACACACATACTCCTTGATGTCCCGAATTCCAGGACTCCCAAAGTCTCTAAATCTCTCCATGTGGCTCTCGACATATGGCGTTCGACGTTCGACATTCGATGTTTGACGTTTGGTGTGGAACATCCCTTTTTCTTACTGTATGCCTGCTCCCCAAAGTCCTAAAATATCTCCACGTGGCTCTGGCCACATGGAAGAAACATGTAAGTTCTAGGGATGAAATTCATCAAGGTCCAAGGGTGACATGTGTCCTCATTAGGGGGTGACATGTGTCACGCTCCAATAGGAATATAGGGTCTACGAATATCACAAATCGAGGTGAAACGTTGCTCATCGATCGTGGTTCCACGTCACCCTGGTGATGTAATATTATGATGTCACACCAGAGTAACAACCTTTCAACATCCCTCAGATATCACAGTCAAGGTGTGTCTACGTAGATCCATGAATCTACATCTCATGTTAATTCATAAATTCGACGTTCAGGATTTATGCGATGCAAGATACTCTTTTGGGTGCGGAGTTGGTTAGTGATGGACTAACCACAACCTAGATATGATGGTCAGGAAAAGTCCTGAAGCATATTTGGATCGATGGACCTCATCACTTCGGACTTCAGAGCTTATCGACACACCACACCTCAAATCCCCCGGAGTGCCAAGTCTCCGGACTAAAGAATCTGGTGCCACGCGTCCCCTGTATATCGATGGTTGGGTTTTACTCTGTCGGTTTTGACTTTGGGAGTCTTCACACTTTGACGACTCTCATCCAAATTCCTCCAGAGTTTCAACCCTTCTGACCTTGAAATATCCTACTATGTGGCCTCCACACATGACAATGCCATCACTCAACACATGGATCCCCACATGCTCTTGACATGACACAAAATCCCTCGATTGAACAATCGAGAGGGGTCATGAAGGATCCATGGATCCACGGCCAAAATTACTTCACAACTCCGGCCCTTCGGGGGTTTTGAAGTTACAACACCCTTGTCCTCCTGAAGCAGTCAACGTCAGGCTCACTGCATCGTAGATTCGACGGTTGGGATAGTTCCCAGGAATCCTCAGATCTATGGCCCAGATTAACTTTAGGCTCCAGGACTTCGGAGGATCCATCTCTCTTACGTTGAATACCAAAATTCCCTGAACTCGCAAAGACTGAAGGAATCGAGGAGTTAATGCCGACACTCCTTCTCCAAATCCAACGGTAGTTATAGACCTTGTATCCTCCCAGACGGATATCATCAACTTGTCTTCCAAACAAAAGGATCTTCCCCTTTTTGAGACTTAATCTCGCTATGCTCCCTGAGCTTTGTCGGTTCTAAAAGACTTAGGCACTGGCGCTCACTTTGTGCTCTTTCTCCTGATATTAATAGACTCATTTTCCCAGGATACTCACAACAACTGGGAGTGTGGGAATGCATATGAGAAACTGTGTCCAAGGTCGACGAACTCACAGTTCCTTTGCTTAAACTTGAGCCACTACAGGGATCAAGCATTTACATGTACAAACCATATAGTTCCTTACTTTCTTAAATATACAATCAAGCAAAGATAAAGGGACACAGTCTAATCATCAAGAAAACATGCACATCCCTGAAACATTCACAGGATATCCAACTTTAATTTACAGTTATAGTTCAATTACAAAGGATATGAGAATACGTATCTATTCCAGGTTGAAGCCAACTAACTGACTATGGGTGTTCTCCTTTCTAACCAACCATAGGCTCATAGGTATTCATTCTTAGCGCTCTATCCACCCTCGTGCCAAGACATGATATTACCAGGGAAATTTATGTTGTTTCTCATAGATCCTCATTCACAACAAACCTGTGAAGTTTATCAGATGCTTCCTCAGCATCAAACTCATGTCCTTTCTATTTCCTCCTACATATCCAGGTCACACGTTCCCCTCTATGCATGATCCCTTGTCTAGTGTCTCTCCTTCTCTCTGCAGAGCCTCACAGCCTCCCCCTTTCATGCCCTTCCTAGGATGGTTCTTGACCTATATGGTTCCTTTTGTCAGAAGGAAACTCAGGTCAGCCTGGGTCTGCAGGACTTTGTGGTACTTCGGGCTGACAACTTCCTATATCCTCATCCAGACCATGCCTCCATTCATGGGGGTGGTTGATCATTCAACCTCCAGTCCTTCCTTCATTAACTGATTCCTCTCCTTGGAATCCAAAGGTTTTTTTTTATTCCCAACAAGGGGGAATTTGGGGTCATTTGACATAATGAACCCTCTCTTATAGTTTTCCCATTCTTTCCTCTAGTGATATCATGACCAATACTTCAAGGCTTCACCCCCACGGTCATTCGTTTGCAATATAAACAAAATGAATTTACATTTTCCACATGCCATAGCATGGAAATCCTATTTAATGATTAATTACAAGTTGGGGGAAACAAGGGTATTACATCACTGATTTATTGGTGGAAACAGGAAACAAGAACTACAAAAAAAATATCTATTGCATGCACTCCTAGGTACAAGAGCATTGCGCCAGTTCATTTACGGATAAAAAATATAGGGCTTCATGCACGGACCATTCACCCATCTAGGACGAAGAATACCATCTAGTTTTGCAAGCCTAACAATACTGGATTCATAGATTTCCACAACTATAAAAAGGTCCCAACCAATGCATTTGTAGCTTCCCCTGATGTTTCTGATATTTGTTGTCGTATAACATGAATGGGTCACCTTGTGCAAATGAATTACGCTTTATATGGTGGTCATTTCAAGCCTTTTTCCAGACTTTCTCCACATTTTGATGAAAATTTGTTATTAATCTAGCCTCGTCAAGTTCCATTAGCTCCATAACTTGTGTTGATACATAGTCATCACATGTCATCTTAGTAGCTTGCACAATGAATAAAATTGGGGTGAGAAACTCAGTTGGCATGATCGCTTCTCTACCATATATCAGTTGAAATGGTGTATACCTATGTAATCACTTCATGGTAGTCTTATAATCCCATTACACAACTGGAACTTGCTCATCCCAGTTGTCTTGATTTGCGCAATAGACCTCAATCAACCCTGTTATCACCCTATAAGTTATAGGATCAACTGGTGACTGGAATATTATCTCTCTCTAGTGTTTTTTGTTGACAAATGATTTTCAATTCTGCAAATAATTTGAAAAAGAAAAAGAAAAGAAAGAAAAAAGAAAGAAAAGAAAAAAAAGAAAGAAAAAGAAAAAGAAAGAAAAAGAAAAAAGAAAAGAAAAAGAAAAAAGAAAAGAAAAAGAAAAAAGAAAAGAGGGTATAAAATAATTTCAATAAAGCCCCATGCAATAATAGTAACTTGGTCCATACCTTTCAAGCATGACCAAGTTCTTTCTTAAATTGATGTTGATAGGATTAGTGAATAAAGTTTGGCTAAACCGTTTAATCTTAGCCAAAGTATCTAGGTTAGGTTAGTGAATAAATCTGGCCAGACTGTCTAATCTTGGTCAGATAGCCCCAGGGTAGAGTAAGTTCTTATCCCAACAGTCTAATCTGGGTTAATTGTCATAGGAAGCTAGGTTAGAATATAGGTTAGTTGCTTTATTTTAATAAAACCAGCTGGATGATAAATGGTGCACCATGTTTCAAATGCTTAAAAATGGTGTTGGTCTAGCCCCATGGTGGTGTATACATGAAAAGACTTGGAAAAACCCATGAAATGCACTTATCCTAAGTTCTCTTGCGCATGTATTATCCACGCCCTCACTTATGTTCCGCTCATATATCAATGGCTCAGATAGTCGCACCCATATCTACGGTGGTCATACTTTTCCGGACCCCCCCCGATCGTTCTATCTTTAACGGAGGGGGGGGGGTCCGGAATCGTGGATAATACCCGCGCACATCTGGACGACCCATGTTTAAGCACGTGGATCTATGGTCTACATTGGATTTTGGACCCCCTCGTCCATTCTGACTTTAATGGATGGGGGAGGGGGGGTCAAGAATGTGTGATAAAGGGCACACATAGATCTACGGTCAAAAATCCAGCGCACAGATCAACGGCTTAAGGTGTTTTTCGGACACCCTGACTGATCTTCCTTTAATTGAAAGGGGGGGATCTGGAATGGAATCTCTCCTCTGGCGGGCCCCTATCTATACATGGCATCAATCTACCGGTCCCGAGTCCCACCGCCTCCTACTGACTGGCATACCTTCGTCACCTCTTGACATCACCATCCACCTTTCTAAAAGAGTCACATCCCTTAATTTCTGTCATTCCTTCCCCCCCATTCACTCGTGGCAAGCCCCCTCACCATAATATTTACCCCAATCGGTAATCGCCACTTCACCCATTCATATTATTCAGTCACCGTCACCTGCCATCTCACACTCTAAGTGATCCGTTGGCCATTTATTATTGGATAACCTATCCGTTAACAAGCTGACCTGTCCCCTGCGCCCAACGGACACCCGTTTAATCAAAACTACCCTCACTCTTATTTCTTTCACCATTTACCTGCTCATCGCACCAGAGAATTTTTACACTGTTTTCTCCGTTTTGTTAGTCACCCCAACCTACAGTCGTCCCCTCTAACGTTGTTTTTTGAAGGTACTATTGCAGTAATGGTGCCAAGGTCAAAACAAGCAGAAGGAGAGGAGAATCCTTTTCTCTCGCCTCCTGTCGATCTTGACAGGATTCCACTGGCAGACAAAGATCGCTTAATCGCAGATACAAAGTGTGATTTCGATTTCGCATACCTTCAGTCGTGGCTCAAAGAAGTTTTCCTAGAATAGAGTGAGGAAATTGGACTCTGGGAGTCCAACCTACCCCTATATCTCTTTCCTCAGATTCACCCTTTTCCAGAATTTTCCCTCAAGTTCCAAGCCCACTACATTCCCGAGCAAAGAGCCATCATTTCCTCATCTAGAGAAATTCTTTTCCTCATCACGCCTGAAACCATCGACCAAATGATGCAAATCCCCTGATTTGACTCTACATCACCTTTTAACCTTGAAATTCTCACAGAGTTATACCAGAAGATGACTTTCCCCCAAAGAGCTCAAATATTTGAGCTTTTCCTCCCACCATCCGCTCAATTTCCCTCTACAAATCCCCCTTATCCTTCTTCCATGTTTTCGACCAAAGGAAACCAGATCATCTCATCCCTATGCACCTTGTTGGGATACTATTCAGATCAGTGGGTAGATGAACCCATCCTGGGATTTTTGTCCATTTTCTCCACTGACGAGAAGCCCACTACCCAGTTCAACTTCAACACGTTCCTAGCGAACAATATTCACGAACAGTTGGTCAATTTTTCCACGGAAGGCATGTTCCGATATTCTTCCATATTGGCGTACTTGTTTGTTTTCTTCCAAGCGGACAAATTTGTTTTTTCCATGTAGAAGATGGATGGAGATGGAAGACCCCAGGCAGTGACCGCATGGACCTCCTTGCTCAAGAATAATTCCACAGAGTTCAGTTTCAAGAAGTTCATTGAACAATTCTATCACCCAGTGGTAAGTATGCTTAGCGGCAGGCCCGAGCCAAGGATTAATGATGAAGTTCATAGGATCCTGCATCTTTCGGATCACACCAAGACTAGTGATTGGTATTTATACCAAGATCACAATGAGATCAGAGTATATGGGTGTGAGTTGGCCCCGTATAAGCCTCCTAAATACTTGCCTGTTAGAATTTTTTATCTGGAGTACATAAGGAAGATGATAAACTCCGATGATATTCATTTTGTGTCTCTAAAGAAAAAACAATAGCTCAGAATCAAGGGGTAGATTGGCTCTTTCATCTGCAACAATCGTGGCACTGGAGAGGAAGGAGACAAGTTGCTGAAGGAAATGAAGTTCATCACTAGTTTCCCATGGCATTACGATCCGTGTGGGATTATCTCTGAGATGAGGGTGAAAAACATGAACATCCCATATGTCCATGAATCTAGGCCTCAAGTCAGGAAATTTGCAAACCTGACAGTATGGGAACCTAACACTTTGGTTGAAGCAGAACAACAGGATCCCCCGACCACTATATCGCAAACAACCACACCACAGGTTCTGAAAGAGAAAGGGCCTAGGCAAGATTTATCTCCGCCTGTCACTGAAGTGTCTTAAGAAGAATTCCAATTGCATACCAAGAGGTCTAAAACTATTTCATCTCCTGACCCGACTGGGGAAAAGGAAGTCCCGTCTACTAGAGTGACCAAGGTTGATAGGCCACCCCTCAGTGCAAGCCTCCAACATATCATAACCTCAGTGTTGCCGAAGAAATCTACAGATACTCCATCAACCACCCAGCCAGGAAAGGTAGGACTGAAGCTGATCATCTTTGAAAAATATGTTCTAATCAAGAAAAGGAATCAGACCCTGACCATCAACACTTGCGCCCATTTCTGAAAGAAGATGTCGACTGCATGACATAGGATGCTATCGACATTTGACACTGAGAAGGGCAGGATGCATATGGCCTTCCTCCAAGCACAGGTGCCAGATCCAAAGGTAATCACTGATTACAAAAGGGCCACCTTTTAATTCCAGACTAAGGATGTGCATCTGGCCGATCAGATGGATCTGCACAAGCGAACAGGAGAAATGGTTTTCTATATGCTGGCACATGCGTCCACCATTGCGTCCAAATTGCAAGTGTCCCTGAACAACGTCCAAACACAGTTGAAGTTGGAGAAGATATCGTCCTTTGCCAAGGACAACAAGATCAAGACTTTGGAGGAGTTGGTCCTTAATATCGGGTACGATCCCTCGAACGTGAAAGTAGCTGAGGAAATGATTAAAAAGAAAAATGACGACATAGACTCCTTAAGAAAACAATTGAAACTCCCACCAACAGAGGATTCGCAGGCGAAGGAAATAACAAAGATGCAAGGAGAAAAAGATGAGATGCTCAAACTAATCATGGAGTAGAATGCACAACTAAAGGAAATGGAATCTAAGATGGAGAAGCTGGTAAAAGAGAAAGAACGGCTGAAGCCAATGGAATTCATTCCATTGAGTGCAGTTCCACTTTCAAGAGTGAGCACAACATCAGTAGTAGAAGTCCCATCGACAAATCCATTGACATCTCTGGAAAAGACAACTGAATTGGCTAAATCTATGGAAAAGATGAACCTGCAAGAAATAGAGATTAGTAGGCTCAAAAAGGAGATTGAGAACCTTCAGGAACTCAAATATTCCTTTCATATCAGCATCTCCAAGGAAAAGTAGGTGTCAGACCAGCTCAAACAAGAGTTACAACAGCTCCGGAAGAAAACAGTGGCAGGAAAAACTTTGGCCGAGGTTAAAGAAAGTGTCTGGATAGACATCACCAAGTCTATGAATGAGATATGGCCCATGATACAGATCATGATTGAGAAAAATGTGTTGGTGTAGAGAAGAAAACAGGCCATTGAGAAGATCAGATCAGAATTGGGAGAGATGCCCACACAGGCTAATGAAATCATCAAGTTCCTAAATTCTATGACCAGGGAGGAGCTGGAAGAGCCAAAAATTGAATATAGAACAGAGACCATCCTTGAGGTCAAAAGAGTTTTGACCTAGAGAGGATTAATGCTTCAGCTGGAAGAAAAGGTTCAGGCCATGGACCTAGGGGTACAAAGGTTTTTTAGTAAGATTGAGGCTCTACAGAAGAAAGGTCTTCCTGGTGTGAAGGTAATCAATGACAAATTGATGACACTCCCAGACTACAAAAAGAGACTGGTCGATGTGGCTAAGGACAGTTCAAAGTTTTCAGGAATTCAATGTAGCATCACTAGCAAGGAATTTTTAGATGCTCTTCAGTGGGACATCAGTATTCAACATGAGATTCGATACATCTTCGTCACCAAACCTACCTTCGCCAAATACACAGAAATGGATGAAGTTTATTGAAGGCTACTCAAAGTCAACGTGCCCAGTCATCTTCGATGGGAAGAACTCTGTGATTTGATCGAGTAGCAGATGAGTTTTCCCAGCCCAGTCATTTGTCCAGTCAGATGAGGTCGTGCAGAGGCCTCACCAATGGTTCACCCAGAAAACAACATGCAGTTGTGACACATCATCAAGCCGTTCCTAGATTTATGAAATTTGTTAATTTAGTTAGGCTAAAAATAGATTTAGCACATCTTGGTCTTAGATGATAGGATTGTTTGTAATTTTGAGTTATAAATACTTCATCTTTCAAAGTATTGAGGGTTGTTGATGTTCACTCCCTGCAAGCTATCAGGCTGTAATATTTTTGAAGAGATCTCCCATTAATATAAAGAGGCACTTTACATGATTCTTGCGTGTATTCACCGGTGATGTTTTTCTCTCTAAGTTAAATGTTATTCTCTCTTTGTTATCACACTGTTTTCTAAATCTAATCTTTGGAAGTAATGAACATTGCAGGATTTATCTTGTATACCCTGTTTCTGACTTAAAATATTTAAGTGTTTTATCTTCTCATTTTACAATAAAGAAATTCTTAACTGCTTCTTTGTTGTAATTGTCTTTCTCATCTTTTCTGTTATTCCTCATTTATGCTACTAAAGAATCCAATGATTATATTATCTCGCCCTGTGAAAGGTTCCTTTGTTTTTTCTGGTTCGGATTTCATCTTTACGATACAGTCCCCATAGCCCAATGGATGTGTAAACTATCTCAACCAACTCGACAAACACTACGATGACAAAACTGACTTATTTATTTATCTAGCCTAATATTTAAAAAGTTTGAAACATATCTAAATCATATAGAGAGATCCCTCTCTGAAGTTGGAAGGGCTAGATCCCAGCTTCAAAATTGGTTGGATAAGGTTACTTCTCGTAGATTTATTTGTCCTAACAACCTCTAGGAAATTTATAGAGCACTAACATAGTGGTGACCATATTGGGGAAAGAACAGAACTAAAAATTGATAGCTTCACATTTTCTTTTCCCTAGAAGAAAAGTTTGTTCCTGAAATATTGCAAATTTGAGAAGAAAGTAATGTTTAGAGGTAGATTAAAATTTGTACATATTATTTTCAGACTCGTAAAACTAAAAAGTATATATATAAAAAGTCAAAAGAAATCTGGCTTCTAAGAAAGTTTATACTCGATCTCATCCAGACCGAGAACCTGCGATAATAACAGATAACCCAGAATAGTTTCTCAGGAAAAAGACCATTGTTGAAGGTTCAGTAAGTCATACTCCCTTTCATAAGTCCCTTTCCTTTTCAGGGAAGCTCGTTACCTTTCAAAACCCTGAATTTGACACCCTCTCCGAACAAAGCCTGCTTAGAACAAGATACGATAGTTTTGTGATTGAAATCATTTTGGATCCAAACGTTTTGCAACCACGGACTCCTAAAGTTCTATCTCCCACTGCTAAACCACAAACCACTCCCTCGGTGCTATCCAGTCCCTCGTCGTCCTCGTCTTCAGTCGCTACCTCGTCTATCATCCAGCCTGTTATCCCACCTCCTCCACCCATCATGGCAGCCAGATATGCTCCCTTGGTGTTGGCCGTGCCTCTTCATGCCATGCCCCAAGACTATCAGACAAGACTCCCACAGTTCGATGGAATAGGACCTTTGAACGCCCAATAACACATTGATAAAATGAATGATTATTTTGACCTGCACGAAGTAGATGAGGCTGACATTCAAATGAGATTGTTTGCCCAAAGTTTGACAGGTGACGTTAAGAAATGGTATAAAGGTTTACGTGCCGCCTCATTCATTAACCTTACCGCATGCCAAAGGAGTTTTCTAGACAGATGGGAGGTAAAGAAAAACCCTCTCCAAATATTGTCAGAATACAAAAATATCAGAAGAAATCAAGGTGAGACAGTACAAGATTACTGCACTCGTTTCAATAACCTGTACAACACAATCCCAGCCGAAATCAAACCTCCACAGGGTTTGGAATTGATAAAATTCCCTGATGGTTTTTACGTCGATATGTCGTACTAACTAAGGGAAATAAATTCTACCACCCTGGAAGACATGCAGAAAAGCGCAATAAGTGTGGAGGCCAATTTATTGGCAAAAAGGGCATGACAGAGGTCAGAGAGGAGAGTTACAATTAAAGAGGAACCTTCCATGTCAACCTTCGATTCCAAATTGGATTCCTTGGCCAGAGAAATGGAAAGAATGATGGAAAGACTTACGGTATCAGAAAGAAATCCTCTGAGAGAAAACCCACCATCTCCTCAAGTTCGGAATCCTAACTTCAGGAGAAACCCTCCTCAAATTCGACAGAGATATCCTAGGGATAAAAGAGAGCAGAGAGATCCGGATCAACAGATCAGACCCCCCCTACAAGAGAATTATGCTGATGAAGGAGAGGAATTGATTGAGGAACTAGAGGATACTCACATAAATCTCATGGGCATTCACGATAACGAAGCTATTTTCCTTACCCAAGAAGAGCAAGAACTTTTTCTTCTCAATCAAACAAAAGTGAGTGAAGAAGCTGAAGATGTCGAACAATAGGAATTCAAAAATGCCATTTTGGAGGTACACCGGTAGTACAATCTTCGAAGTAAAAATACAGAAGGAAGTTCCCCAAAAAAGATGATTGAAACGAAGAAGGTAGTCGAAACCAAAAAAGCCTCTGAGCCATCTGCCGAGAAGATTCCTGAGAAGATTCCTGCCGAAGTTCCCACGAAAAGAAACCTTACTATTCTGAAAAGATCGCCACAGCCTGAGGTTTCATCAATTAATCAACCAAGTACTTCCGGCCAGAAGAATGTGGTAGACAAACCAGAATTGATGAGCCAAAGCAGAGACCCTACACCTTTCATCCTCGAAGGGGAATTAGCCAAAGTAAATATTCCCATTCCACTTTCTGAGTTGATGAACAAAGATGCTTATCGTTCACAAGTGATTAAAGTGCTGACCATTGAACCTGATATAGGTACGAAAGCCTTAACCGTTGGATCAAAAAATCATTCATACACTGTGAACCTTATAGATGATCAACCCGAACTTTTGTTCGGACCTGAAGTAGATGGCCAAGACGATAATGGTGTTGTCGCTCCTTTTTACATCAGTCTAAATATACATGACCGGATCTTGCATAATTCTATGCTAGATTCGGGTGCTTCCCATAATCTGATGCATAAAGAAGTGATGGATAAACTGGGACTGGAGGTCACCAGACCTTACAAGGATTTACACTCATTTGACTCCAGTAAAGTTAGATGTATTGGTTTGATCAAGGACCTATGTATCACCCTGGTTCAGATTCTTGCAAAGAGCATGATCATGGATATGGTAGTTGCAGACATCCCCCCGAAGTATGGAATGTTGCTATCCCGGTCTTGGGGGGCTAAGTTGAGAGGTACCCTGCAGCTGGATATGTCGTATGCCACTATCCCAGTTTTCGGGCAACAGAGAAGGCTATATAGAGAAACATTGATGAAATACATGGTCAGTAGCCAAGAAAAAATGCACAACTACCCTCTTTAATCCGCGCATTCTGACTTGGATTCTTTTATCCTATATAACGATGGTGACACGGAAGAGAAAAACACTCAGCTGGGAGAAGATAAATCTGGTCCGGGCGAAGGCCAAGAAATCACCGAGGTAGAAAGAAATAAAAACGTGATAATTGAAGAATTACTGGCCGACTTTTGGAGCATGGATTTTGATGGAGCAATAAGCAAAGAAGGAGCTAGAGTGGGAGTTTGGCTGCAGAATCATAGAACCAGGTATTCAGAAAACCATTCTTACAAATTAAATTTCCAATGCACTAACAATATCATTGAGTATGAAGCCTTGATGCTCGGTCTAAAACTTTTGAAAAAAGTTGTTGCCAAACAGATTATGGTAAGAGGTGATTCTGAGTTAATAATCAAGCAAATTAAAGGTGAGTATGCTGTGAAACATCCCCGTCTTATAGATTATAGGAATGTTGTTCTTGATGCCCTTAGATGTTTCACTGAAGTTGATTTGCAGGTAATGCCTAGGGGACAGAACATTTTGACAGATGGATTGGCTACGTCAGCAACCACATGTAAGATTCATTTTCGCTCAACTCATTCATACACGATTGAGGTGAAGTGCAGACCAACTATTCCCGATAATATCAGGTACTGGCAAGTGTTTGGTGATGATGACCAAATCGAAGACTTTCTGCAGTGTAAAAATGATTTTGAATGTACAAATATAGATTTAGAGAACGAAGATGAAAATGTAAAAAGATCTGATTTTGAAAATGAAAGTGTAAATATCGTAGATTCAGGAGAATTAGGCGATGATGAGATGGAGACCGATATTTTGCATTTGAAAAGTAATGCTTTACCTAGGGGTCTAGTTCCTTTAGAGGACTTGTTTGATTTTAACGATGTAGCCAAAAAACCGAAAATTGAAGCCAGTGGACAAGAAGTAGAAGATTGTAATATAGGGACAGAAGAGAAACCCAGAATGGTCAACTTGTCCAAATCATTACCCCCTGAGCAAAAACTCAAATACATTGAGTTGTTCAAGGAATATTCAGATGTGTTTGCCTGGGGCTATGAGGATTTGAAAACTTATGATACCAACATCATACAACATAGGATTCCAATAAAAGAAGACCAAAAACCGTTCAGACAGAAACTTAGGAGAATCAATCCCAAGTTACTCCCCCTGATAGAAAAGGAAATCAAAAAAATGTACGATGCAAAAATCATAGTCCCATTGCATTTTTTCAAATGGGTCTCAAATTTGGTCCCAACACGTAAGAAATTTGGGGAAATTAGGCTTTGTATTGATTTTCAAAATACGAATAAGGTCTCCTTGAAGGACAATTACCCCTTGCCAAAAATGGACCACATACTACAAAGGGCAGTCAGATCCAGTCAAATCTCTTTGCTGGATGGGTTCTCGGGTTATAATCAGGTCCTCGTTCACCTAAATGACCAAGACAAAATCGCTTTCACTACACCATGGGGCACTTTCATGTATGTGAAAATGCCTTTTGGTTTGATGAACGTTGGAGTTACTTTCCAGAGAGCGATGGACATCGCCTTTGTGGAAGAGTTAGGTAAATTTATCGTCATCTATCTGGATGATGTAACTGTGTTTTCCCAATCTGATGATGAGCACTTGAGACATCTCAGATGAGTCTTTGAGAAATGCAGGAGATTTGGGATTTCTTTAAATCCTAAGAAAATCCTTTTCAGACTAGAGGAAGGAAAACTGCTATGGCACATAATCTCTAAGGACGGAATCAAAATAGACCCCAGCAGAATCGAGGCCATACAAAAATTAGAACACCCAGGAAACATTAAAGAATTACAGTCTTTTATCGGGAAAGTAAACTTTCTACGAAGATTCATACCCAATCTAGCTGAGCTCCTCAGAAACATTACAAATATGTTAAAAAAGGATGTAAAAATAAAATGGGACATCGAGTCCAGGCAATCTTTCGAACAAGTCAAACGAGCACTCACACATGCCCCCATCTTGATCAGTCCTGATTTTACCAAGGATTTCTATCTTTTTTCTTTCGCTTCCGAACATACCATTGCAGCGGTATTACTACAGAAGAACAGCGAAGGGTATGAACAACCCATAGCCTTATTCAACAAAGCGTTAAGAGATGTTGCTTTGAATTACAAGATAATGGAGAAACAAGCTTTTGCCTTGGTAAAATCCATAAAAGATTTTAGAGTCTACATTCTCCATTCCCACACCATTGCATATGTTCCGAATGCGGTAGTAAAAGACATTTTGACCCAGGACAATCCGGATGGAAGAAGAGGAAAATGGATTGCTTTCATTTTAGAATATGACATGGAGATTAAGCCTACAAAACTAATTAAAGGTCAAGGTCTAGCAAAATTAATGGCTGAATCAAATTTCCATGCTCTTGACATTAATTTCTTAGCTGCAGCAGATGAACAGGGCGAGACGACGACTCCAAGCGTGAGAGAGGTATTTCTCAACTCTCCATGGTACGCAAACCTAATATTTGTTTTGCATAATTTACAAGATCCCCCTTGTGTGACTAAGACTAAAGCTAGGTTTTTGAAGTTGAAAGAATTAAAATTTTGCATTCTAGAAGGAAATCTGTATTGGAAAGATCCTGGAGGTATTATGTTAAATTGTTTATTGAAAGACGAAGCCGACAAAGTGTTACAAGAATTTCATGCAGGAGAATGTGGTGGTCATCTGAACTGGAAGGTTACAGCCAACAAAATCCTCAGAGTTGGATTCTATTGGCCCACCCTATTCGCTGATGTACATCATAAAGTGACTTCATGTCATCAATGTCAGTTGTTTGAAGGTAAAAGGAAACTCCTTCCTCTACCCCTGAAACCAATCTCTGTTGAAGCCCCTTTCCAGCAATGGGGATTGGACTTCATTGGAGAGATACATCCCCCTTCTTCAGGCCAGCACAGGTGGATTCTTACTGCCACATATTATTTTACAAAATGGATCAAAGCAGTACCAAGGAGACAAGCCACTGACTCTATTATTATTAAATTCCTTGAAAATAATATCTTGTCTCACTTTGGATGTCCTAGAAAGATTATAACTGATAATGCAACTGCTTTTCGATCGAAGAAACTCATAGATTTCTGCAACCAGTATCAAATTGGTTTGGGACATTCCACAACTTACTACCCTCAGGGGAATGGTCTTGCGGAATCTTCAAACAAAACCCTGGTAAACCTCATAAAAAAGACGTTGCAGGAAAACAAGAAGTAGTGGCATAACAAGTTGGTGTTCTCTTTATGGGCTGACAGACTGACCACCAAAAGGTCAATCGGTATGTCACCATATCAGCTGGTCTATGGCACAAAAGCAGTTTTTCCCACTTCCTTAGGAGTCCCTGTCGTGAAATTGCTTCAAGACATACAAGCCAAACAAAATGAATCACAAAGAAGGATCAATCAGATGATCCATTTGCAACAGTCTAGGGAAGAAGTATTCAACAAGACTCGAGTAGTCCAAGAAAGCATCAAGAAGATTTTTGACAAAAGAACCAAGGAAGATGATTTTGAGCTAGGAGATTTGGTGCTGAGATGGGATGCCCGAAATGAAGAAAAGGGAAAGCATGGAAAATTCAACAGTCTGTGGAAGGGACCATTCATGATTCAAGCATTCATAGGAAACAACACTTTCTTGCTAAACAACGCCGATGGGGCAGATATGCCAGGAGGACCTATAAATGGCAGAATGCTGAAGCATTATTTACCACCTCAGTAGAGACTCGAGGTTTCACTCTCCATTGTACATACCATCTTTATTTTTTGCCTGCATTTTCTAAGTGAATAACTTTAGTCAGTTGATTGAAGCCCGAAGAGAAGGCCCTAAGTTACTAACCATTATTCTTCCTTTTTTTTAACTAAAACCAATCAATCAACGAAGGCGACTAGGCATGAATTTTCAGAACGTCAGGAACCGGGATTCTTGGCACTTCATAGGGAAAGTACCATCCCCAGGTGGAGTCGTTGTTATCACCCTATAAGTTATAGGGTCAATTGGTGACTGGAATATTATCTCTCTCTAGTTTTTTTTGTTAACAAATGATTTTTCATTCTGCAAATAATTTGAAAAAGAAAAAGAAAAGAAAGAAAAGAAAAAAAGAAAGAAAAAGAAAAAGAAAGAAAAAGAAAAAATAAAAGAAAAAGAAAAAAGAAAAGAGGGCATAAAAGAATTTCAATAAAGCCCCATGCAATAATAGTAACTTGGTCCATACCTTTCAAGCATGGCCAAGTTATTTTTGAAATTGATGTTGATAGGACTAGTGAATAAAGTTTGGCTAAACCGTTTAATCTTAGCCAAAGTATCTAGGTTAGGTTAGTGAATAAATCTGGCCAGACTGTCTAATCTTGGTTAGATAGCCCCACGGTAGAGTAAGTTCTTAGCTCAACAGTCTAATCTGGGTTAATTGTCATAGGAATCTAGGTTAGAATATAGGTTAGTTGCTTTATTTCAATAAAACCAGCTGGATGATAAATGTTGCACCATGTTTCAGATGCTTAAAAATGGTGTTGGTCTAGCTCCATGGTGGTGTATACATGAAAAGCCTTGGAAAAACCCGTGAAATGCACTTATCCTAAGTTCTCTGGCACATGTATTCTCGGTACCCTCACTTATGTTCTTCTCATATATCAATGGCTCAGATAGTCGCACCCAGATCTACGGTGGTCAGACTTTTCTGGACCCCCCCGACCATCCTATCTTTAATGGAGGGGGGGGTCCGGAATCATGGATAATACCCACGCACATATAGATGGCCCATGTTTAAGCTCACGGATCTACGGTCTATATTGGATTCTGGACCCCCCCCGTCCATTTTGCCTTTAATGGAGGGGGGGGGGGGTCTGGAATGTGTGATAAAGGGCGCGCATAGATCTGCGATCAAAAATCCAGTGCACAGATCAACGACTCAAGGTATTTTCTGGACCCCCTGACTGATCTACCTTTAACTGAAGGGGGGGGGATCCAGAATGGAATCTCTCCTCTGGCAGGCCCCTATCTATATGTGGCATCAATCTACCGGTCTCGAGTCCCACCGCCTCCTACTAACTGACATACCTTCATCACCTCTTGACGTCACCATCCACCTTTCTAAAAGAGTCACATCCCTTAATTTCTATCAGTCCTTCCCCCCCATTCACTCGTGGCAAGCCCCCTCACCATAATTTTTACCCCAATTGGTAACTGCCACTTCACCCATCTGTATTCTTCAGTCACCGTCACCTGCCATCTCACACTCTAAGTGATCCATTGGCCATTTATTACTGGATAACCTATCCGTTAACCAACTGACCTGTTCCCTATGCCCAAGGGACACCCGTTTACTCAAAACTACCCTCACTCTTCTTTCTTTCACCATTTACCTGCTCATCGCACTAGAGAATTTTTACACCATTTTCTCCGTTTTGTTAGTCACCCCCACCTACAGTTGTCCCCTCTAACATTTTTTTTTGCAGGTACTGTTGCAGTAATGGCGCCAAAGTCAAAACAAGCAGAAGGAGAGGAGAATCCTTTTCTCCCGCCTCCTGTCGACCTTGACGGGATTCCACTGACAGACAAAGATCGCTTAATCGCAGATACAAAGTGCGATTTCGATTTCGCAGACCTTCAGTCGTGGCTCAAAGAAGTTTTCCTGGACCAGAGTGACGAAATTGGACTCTGGGAGTCCAACCTACCCCTATATCTCTTTTCTCAAATTCACCCTTTTCCAGAATTTGCCCTCAAGTGCCAAGCCCACTACATTCCTGAGCAAAGAGCCATCGTTTCCTCGTCTGGAGAAATTCTTTTTCTCATCATGCCTGAAACCATCGACTAAATGATGCAAATCCCCCGAGCTGACTCTGCATCACCTTTTAACCTTGAAATTCTCACAGAGTTATACCAGAAGATGAATTTCCCCCAAAGAGCTCAAATATTTGAGCTTTTCCTCCCACCATCCGCTCAATTTCCCTCTACAAATCCCCCTTATCCTTCTTCCATGTTTTCGACCAAAGGAAACCAGATCATCTCGTCCCTATGCACCTTGTTGGGATACTATTTAGATCAGTGGGTAGATGAACCCATCCTAGGATTTTTGTCAATTTTCTCCACTGACGAGAAGCCCACTACCCAGTTCGACTTCATATCCTTCCTGGCGAATAATATTCATGAACAATTGGTCAATTTCACCATGGAAGGCATGTTCCGGTATTCTTCCATATTGGCGTACTTGTTTCTTTTCTTCCAAGCAGAAAAATTTGTTTTTTCCATACAGAAGATGGATGGAGATGGCAGATCCCAGGCAGTGACCGCATGGACCTCCTTGCTCAAGAATAACTCCACAGAGTTCAGTTTCAAGCAGTTCATCGAACAATTATATCACCCAGTGGTAAGTATGCTTAGCCGCAGGCCCGAGCCTAGGATTAATGATGAAGTTCAGAGGATCCTGCATCTTTCGGATCACACCAAGACTGGTGATTGGTATTTATACCAAGATCACACTGAGATCAGAGTATATGGGTGCAAGTTGGCCCCATATAAGCTTCCTAAATACCTACCTGTCAGAATTTTTGCTCTGGAGTACATAAGGCAAATGATAAACTCCGATGATATTCATTTTGTGTCTCTAAAGAAAAAACAACAGCTCAAAATCAAGGGGTAGATTGGCTCTTTCATTTGCAACAATTGTGGCACCGGAGAGGAAGCAGACAAGTTGCTGAAGGAAATGAAGTTCATCACTAGTTTCCCATGGCATTGTGATTCGTGTGGGATTATCTCTGAGATGAGGGTGAAAACCGTGAACATCCCATATGTCCACGAATCTAGGCCTGAAGTTGAGAAATTTACAAACCTTATAGTATGGGAACCTAACTCTTTGGTTGAAGTAGAACAACAGGATCCCCCGACCACTGTATCGCAAACAACCACACCACAGGTTCCGAAAGAGAAAGGGCCTAGGCAAGATTTATCTCCGCCTGTCACTGAAGTGTCGTCAGAAGAATTCCAATTGCATACCAAGAGGTCTAAAACCATTTCATCTCCTGACCCATCTGGGGAAAAGGAAGTCTTGTCTACTACAGTGACCAAGGTTGATAGGCCACCCCTCAGTGCAAGCCTCCAACATATTATAACCTCAGCGTTTCCGAAGAAATCTACAGATACTCCATCAACCACCCAGCCAGGTAAGGTAGGACCGAAGCTGAGCACCTTTGAAAAATATGATATGATCAAGAAAAGGAATCAGACCCTGACCAACAACACTTGCGCTTAGTTCTGGAAGCAGACGTCGACTGCAAAACATAGGCTGTTATCGGCATTTGACACTGCGAAGGGCAGAATGCATATGGCATTCCTCTAAGCACAGGTGCCAGATCCAAAGGTAATCACTGATTAAAAAAGGGCCACCTTTGAATTCCAGACTAAGGATGTGCATCCGGTCGATCAGTTGGATCTGCACAAGCAAATAGGAGAAATGATTTTCTATACGCTGGCACATGCTTCCACCACTGCGTCCAAATTGCAAGTGTCCCTGAACAACGTCCAAACACAGTTGAAGTTGGAGAAGATATCATCCTTTGCCAAGGACAACAGGATCAAGACTTTGGAGGAGTTGGTCCTTAAGATCGGGTACGATCCCTCGAACGTGAAAGCAACCAAGGAAATGATTAAAAAGAAAAATGACGACATAGCCTCCTTAAGAAAACAATTGACACTCCCACCAACAGAGGATTCGCAGGCGAAGGAAATAACAGAGACGTAAGGAGAAAAAGATGAGATGCTCAAACTAATCATGGAGCAGAATGCACAACTAAAGGAAATGGAATCTTCAATGGAGAAGCTGGTAAAAGAGAAAGAACATCTGAAGCCAATGGAAGTCATTCCATTGAGTGCAGTTTCACTTTCAGGAGTGAGCACAACCTCAGTAGCATAAGTCCCATCGACAAATCCACTGACATCTATGGAAAAGACAGTCGAATTGGCTAAATCTATGGAAAAGATGAACCTGCAGAAAACAAAGATTAGCAGGCTCAAAAAGGAGATTGAGAACCTTCAGGAACTCAAATCTTCCTTTCAGATCAGCATCTCCAAGGAAAAGAAGGTGTCAGACCAGCTCAAACAAGAGTTACAACAGCTCCGGAAGAAAAGAGTGGCAGGAAAAACTTTGGCCGAGGTTAAAGAAAGTGTCTGGACAGACATCACGAAGTCTATGAATGAGATATGGCCCATGATACAAATCATGTTTGAGAAAAAGGAGTTGGTGCAGAGAAGCAAACATGCCATTGAGAATATCATATCAGAATTGGGAGAGATGCCCACACAGGCTAATGAAATCATCAAGTTCCTAAATTCTAAGACCGGGGAGGAGCTGGAAGAGCTAAAAATTGAAGATAGAACAGAGACCATCCTTGAGGTCAAAAGAGTTTTGACCAAGAGAGGATTAATGCTTCAGCTGGAAGAAAAGGTTCAGGCCATGGACCTAGGGGTACAAAGGTTTTTTAGTAAGATTGAGGCTCTACAGAAGAAAGGTATTCCTGGTCTGAAGGTAATCAATGACAAATTGATGACACTCCCAGACTACAAAAAGAGACTGGCCGATGTGGCTAAGGACAGTTCAAAGTTTTCAGGAATTCAAGGCAGCATCATTGGCAAGGCATTTCTAGATGCACTTCAGTGGGACATCAATATTCAGCATGAGATTCGATACATCTTCATCACCAAACCTACCTTCGCCAAATACACAGAAATGGATGAAGTTTATCGAAGGCTACTCAAAGTCAACGTGCCCAGTCATCTTCAATGGGAAGAACTCTGTGATCTGATCGAGTAGTAGATGAGTTGTCCCAGCCCATTCATTTGTCAAGTTAGATGAGGTCGTGCAAAGGCCTCACCAACAGTTCACCCAGAAAACAACATGCAGTTGTGACACATCATCAAGTCGTTCCTAGATTTATGAAATTTGTTAAGTTAGTTAGGCTAAAAATAGATTTAGCACGTCCTGGTCTTTGATGACAGGATTGTTTGTAATTTTGAGTTATAAATAATTCATCTTTCGAAGTATTGAGGGTTGCTGATCTTCACGCCTTGCAAGCTATCAGGCTGTAATATATTTGAAGAGATCTCCCACTAATATAAAGAGGCACTTTACATGATTCTTGCGTGTATTCACTGGTGATGTTTTTCTCTCTAAGTTAAATGTTATTCTCGCTTTGTTATAACACTATTTTCTAAATCTAATCTTTGGAAGTAATGAACGTTGTAGGATTTATCTCGTATACCCTGTTTCTGACTTAAAAGATTTAAGTGTTTTATCTTCTCATTTTACAATAAAGAAATTCTTAACTGCTTCTTTGTTGTAATTGTCTTTCTCATCTTTTCTGCTATTCCTCATTTATGCTACTAAAGAATCCAGTGATTATATTATCTCTCCCTGTGAAAGGTTCCTTTGTTTTTTCTGGTTCGGATTTCATCTTTACAACACGGATACCATAGCCCAATGGATGTGTAAACTATCTCAACCAACTCGACAAACACTATGACGACAAAAATGACTTATTTATTTATCTAGCCTAATATTTAAAAAGTTTGAAACATATCTAAATCATATAGAGAGATCCCTCTCTAAAGTTGGAAGGGCTAGATTCCAGCTTCAAAAGTGGTTGGATAAAGTTACTTATCGTATATTTATTCTTCCTAAAAACCTCTAGGAAATTTACAGAGCACTAACAAACCCCATCTCCAAGATTTTCTTAAATGCTTCCAATGTTTCATTATCTTGCGAATGGTAGGGACCGGTCTTATGATGATGAATAAAAAATTCACTTGTAAGGGTCATGATAGTCTCACTAATAAAATGGGCTCCTTGATCACTTGTCAAGATTTGAGGACAACAAAACAGGTAATGATATTCTCAAAAATAAACCGTGTTGTTGTGGTTGTAGAGAAATCCCAAACAACTTCTGCTTCATCCCATCGAGTTAGGTAGTCAATTGCGGTAATTATGTTCTTTCCTTTTAATGCTTGGCAGGGGGATTTATCGGACCGATGAAATCGACAAACCATTTTTCAAAGGATTTCAATGCTTAGACAGGTTGTAAAGGTAACTAATAATAGCATGATGGATTTCCCACTCTCTGACATACATCGCAGGCCCGAGAATAGGCCTTAAAATATTTAAACAATGTAGGCCACCATAATCCTACCTGTAATATTTTTCCAGTAGATGCCTTTCGAATTACATGTCCTCCCGCAACTCCACTGTGGCACTCCCACAAAATGTTAGTTAGTTCATAATAAAGTACACACCATCTCAAGATATTATCCAATCCCAACTTGTACGGTTGGACTGCAATCAGTTGATAGTTTGTTGCACGAACCACAAGGTGCGTCGTCTAAGTTGTGGAATAGCCCTCTGACATAGTACTAGTGGTTAGAAATAATGAAATATCCAAAAAATAATTAGGAATAGCCTCAATACGAAAAATATCTGCATCATGGAGTTGATCATATACAACTCCATCACTTTCTCCCGACTCTATTCTATAAAAATGATGTGGCCCCACATTTAGTTTACCAGGCTTGACAATGAACTCAAAAGAAAACTTATGAAATAACAACAACCATCTGCAAAATCTTCCTTCTAACAATGGTTTGTTAACCAAATACTTCAAAGCAGAATGATCAATAAAAAATTTAAAATGACCTCCTAACAAATAATGTATAAACTTTTTTAAAGTATAAACCATTGCCAAACCTTCCCTTTCAGTTGTAGTGTAGTTGCGCTCAGCCTGGGAAATCTTTCGGCTGGAAAAGTAGACAGGATGATCTAGATTTCCTTCCCCTAGTTGTTCCATAATAATGCCTAACACAATCACAGAGGCATCAATTTACACATGAAACTCAATTTTCTAGTTAGGATAAGTTAAAATAGGTGCAATATTCATCTTTTATTTTAGTATGTCAAATTCTTTATTGCAGTCATGATTCCAACAAAATCCTTCAGACTTCTTCAATAGTTGTTCCAAAAGTGTTGTTATACTATCATAACTCCTAATAAACCCGCGATAGTATCCTGTATGGACCAAATTAGTTCACAACTATTTGACAGTGGTAGGGGGAGGAATATTAAGAATTATTGCAACTTTCACAGCATCTACTAGCACTCCTTCCCTACAAACGATATGTGCAAGAAAATTCCCAAATGGTACGTAAAATATACACTTTCTCAGATTAAGGGAAATTTGTAGTTGTTTGCAGCAATCCAACATTAGTCATAATAAATTGTTGTGCTCCTAGAGTAACTTGTACATAGTCCAATCATACAGGTATACCTTGAGAAACTTGTGAATGAAGTCACAAAATGTCACAATCACTATCCGAGAGAACACTGTTGGGGCATTATTGAGCATAAAAGGCATAACATTATAGGCAAATTATCCCCACTCGGTAGTGAAGGTAGTCTTTTTCTTGTCTTCTTCAGAAATTCTAACCTGGTGGTATCCAAAAAAAAAACATATGTAAAGGAATACGCTTCATTTCCCGCTAATATATCTAGGAACTCATCTCTAAAGGGGGTAGGAAAGGGGTCATGTACACAGGAAAATTTCAGGCTCTTGTAATCCACACATACTCATATATCCTATATGCCTTTCTTGCTTTGTATGAAAATAGGATTGATCCATTCAACCTTATCTACAAGGAAAATCATCCCAACTGCTAACATCATATCAATCTCCTTCTTCACTTTCTCTTTGACTTTGGTGTTCATACCGTATGGCATGTGTTTGAATGGTTTTGACTCAGGTTTTAACTCTATCTTCATCTCCCCTAAATATCTCTTAATACCTTCTAGTTTTGAAAAGCTTGTAGGGAATAGATCCTTGTATTCTTGAAACAGAGCTTGTATCTTTGTCATGGTTTGTTCATCACAATAATCCCCTATGGAAGATAGCTTAGGGTGTTCCTCACTCCCTATGTTTATTTTTCACAACTTGGGGTTTAGAATAAGAACTATCAACATCATCTAACTTAGTGTCGTGAAAAAATCTAGTGCCTTTGGATTCTTTAAATGTCAAATGCCTAAATTCATCTAGGCCTTCAGGGTATCTTAGGTCTTCATCAATTTTACTACAAGCCAAGGGTATTTGTGTAGGGGCTGGGTAAAGGCTATGATGAAGTAGGTATTCATGTTTAGGACATACTATGGGAAGATGTAGAGGTTTAAATTCATCCATAAATAACATTTTTATAAACTGTGGAAAAGCTAGAGTGATTTCAGGCGGCTTACCCGAAAATGAGAAGTCTTGGCATAATTGGTTTTGAAGAACTTCCCAGCAAGTGATTTGTCATCGAGCTTCCTCATGCACATATCAAGCGGCTAGAATTTGTCCCAAATAATAAATAAATTGATGAACCCAAAATGCAGAAGGCAGTTTGGAAGCTTCCCTTACCTAAATACAATGCACACCATGGTCTTTTGGATCAAAGGACCCGTCATATGCTTCCAAAATTGAGGTATGGGTTTTTGGCTTATGATATTTATTCATATGTGTAACCTGTGATGGGGGGATACAACAATACTGGATGAAATGCTTTGTTTCATCCCAGGAAGACAAAGTACCCTTATGGGTGGCCCACCATTGAGTTGTAGATGATCTTAACGAAACATAAAGTACGAGAGATCTTTTCTCTGGCACAACCTTATCTTTCAGATCCACAAGAAATATTCCCAAATATGAAGTGCCATCATACACAAGATGTTCTCTAATATCTGATCCAACCCACCTGATTTCTTTGATAGTTTCACAACATCCTTAAAATTTCTCATATCTTCCCTGTTTCCAGTTGTCAAAAGATATCTCAGAATCTTCACCTGTAGACTAAATACTTTTCCAACTTACTGATCCATCTATATTAGGTTTAATATAATATTTCCACTTCCTTGTAGTTAGAGTGTAGATTTGATCCAAGACATCCTATTACATGTTCTCATCGATTGGATCTGTATATTGAGGACCTTGGTAAGAGTATAAAGATTGGGTTAATTTCATACCATCTGCTTCAAAGGTCATGATTTCTTTCTTGAGATTTATAACAATGCAATTTTCATATGCCTAGTCAATACCCAATAGAGCTAGATATGGATCCTTCTCCCCCATTATTCCTATGACCTCAAAGTATGTTATTATTTTAATGCCAACTAAGTCCACTTCAAAGTTTTGCAGCCTCCCAATAGGGTAGATAGAATACCGATTGGCCATGCACAACTGAATAGGTGAATAAACAAGCTTGGGCTTACCCATGGCTTCCCAAGTCTTTTTTGGTAGTGTGTTAACATGAGACCACAAATCTAGCATAACATCGCTAATCTCATAGCTTTGATGTGAGTATTTAGTCTAAATTCCCTTCCAGATGTAATATCCTTCATTTGAAATATCCTCATGATCTTCCTTTTTGCCAATATCAACACATACTTCTTTGCTTTCATTTGAAATGTCTTCAAGATCTTCCTTTGTGCTATTATCACTTGATTCTTTATCTTCACTTGAAATGTTTTCAAAATCACATTTAGAAATAATGCATTCAAGAGTTTTTGATGATTCTTTCCCTTTGATGATCTTGATGGAGTGTTCTTCAATTTCTTCTTTCTCTTCCTTGCTTTGATATGTCTCCTCTAGCTTTAGCCATAGATCCTTAGCAGAAGTGCATTGTCCCATGCTTTCTTTGATAGGGCTTGAGAGTCCACTAAGAATTGTCTTGAGAGCCAATGCATCATTCTTATTTCCTTCCCTTTGAGCTGCAAACTTTGACTTGTTCTTCAACAGAACATATCCACCGATGGCTGCCTTCCAAATAGTTGCTCCCATTGTCTTCAAATACACTCTCATCTCTATTCTCCAAGTAGAATAGTTTTCCTCATCAAGGATTGGAACTTCATCATCCATTTGTGTGTCTATGTATCTCCTTCAAACTTGTTAAGGCTTGTAGTGAAGGCCCGATCTGATTCCAAATATGCTTTGTAGCTCTGTAATAGACCTAGTGTATATGATCACATGCCTGCAAACCTTCCTTAACTTTAAAAACAAGAGACTAGCATTTTCATAATGTATCAATGACAACTCATTGATCCATCTTCATCTATGCATTCTCATCAAGGACAATACATATTATATTACATCAATCATCAATCAATCAATCCTTTGACATCAATCAATCACTTGACATCAATCAATGGCATCAATCAATCAAACCATTGGCATCAATGACAACATGATCCAATAGGATCTTGTTTGTAAGCTTAAGAAAGCTTTGTATGGTTTAAAACAAGCACCCAAATCTTGGTATATCAAAATTGATTCATTCTTTGCTCAGAAAGGTTTTGAGAAAAGAAAAAATGATCCTAATTTGTATGTCAAAAATGATCAAAATGGGAATGTTGCGTTGGTATCCTTATATGTTGATGATTTTATTATCACAGGTAGTGATTCTAATTTGATTGAAGATATTAAAATTCACTTAGCTTAGTCATTTGAAATGAAGGATCTTAGTGAAAGACATTATTGTTTGGGTCTGAAAATATGGAGAGAAGGCAGCAAAACAATGGTCACTCAAAGTAAGTACACAAGGGAGATTGTGGAAAGATTCAATATGATTGAAAGTAAGGCAGTGTCAACACCTTTAGAATACAATGCTAAGTTATCCAGTCTTGATGAAACTAGAGCAGCAAATGGTATTCTGTATTGCCAGTTGGTGGGAAGTTTAAACTATCTTACCACTACCAGACCAAACATAGCATACTCTTTCAACATCCTTAGTCAGTTCATGGCTAAAACACTGGAAATCCATTGGATAGCTGCAAAGAAAGTCCTTTGATATCTAAAAGGAACTGTTAATTTTGGTATTATGTATACTGATAATTGTGATGTTGAGTTGACAGGTTACTCTGATTCGGATTGGGCTGAAAATCCTGATGACATGAGATCAACCTCAGGATATGCATTCAACATTGGTACAGGGATCCTGTCTTGGAGCAGTAATAAACAACCAATTGTTTCTTTATCATCAACATAAGTTGAATACAAAGCTCTATGTAATGCTACTTGTGAAGTTGTTTGGTTAAGGAGAATTCTTGAAGACATTGGCAACAAGAAAATGAAGCCAACTGTTCTCAAATGTGACAATCAAAGCTCTATTAAATTGGCATACAATCCAATTTATCATGCTAGAACCAAGCATATTGAAATTCAACATCATTTTGTAAGAGAAAAGATACAAGAGAAAAAAAATTGACTTGACCTACTGTAATACCAGTGAGAATGTGGCTGACATCTTTACCAAGCCTCTTGGAAAGATGAGTTTTGAAGAATGTAGGAAACAGTTAGGTGTGGTAGAGAATCCATTTCTCCATTAAGGGGAAGAGTTGGAATAATGATGTCGAAATGCTTAAATTGGTATTCTGTTAGATTGTTAGGATACGTGTAAGTTGAGATTCTTTGAGATCCTATTTCTTAGGAGTTTGTTAACAGCTCATAGAGATTATATAATGTAACCTTATTTCATAACAAAATAATGAGTAGTGTTCAGTTCTGCATTGGTAGTGTTCAATTAGTGTTCTATTTATTAAAAGGAGAGAAATTCACTAGGAGAAGACATAATTACAAGAAATTATCATTGTAAATATATGTATGCTATAGGAACTCTGTAGGTGGAACTGTAATACCTCTCTAAAACAACCAATATTTCTTTTGAATTGTAATACCTCTCTAAAACAGCCATGACCTTAAACAGATGATATATTTCTTCTAGAGAATATAGGATGAGAGTCAATGAATTTGTAAACTAGAAAATAAGAGCTCAAAGGAATTGTTTTCCTAGTAATTGATCTGACCTTAAATTTTTAGAAGTAGTTTGTCTAAAAGAAATAACCCCTCCTAGATCATAATACTAGGTCAATTTACTGAAATATGGTAGTCATCAACTGAGGGAAGATGAAAAATGAAGCTCAATTGCAAGCTCATGGGTTCCCTCCCAGAAAGAAAATGGACCCATCATTAAATATTATCCATACAAAGGAGTATTATCAAAGATAGACTATCTTGACACCTCCAATACAAAGTTGCACTTTAAGTATGTGCTTGGCAGGTAGACTTCATCGAGAGATCAGAACCATCACAACCATTGCCCAATTGGTGACAAGGGCCTCGAGCCCATCACTCATACTATACATCGAACAAAGTAGCACTAATGAAGTGAGGAAGCTGGAGTAAAGGATCGGATAGAACTCTCGAATGAAATTTCGTTAATACACAAGTTAAGTGGAAATGTGAATGTTTTCTTCCACGGGTACCTTCGCATATATGTTTAGATGAAATGGTTTAAAGATTATTTCTACTAATTTCTTAACCCTCCAATGTGATTTTTTAAGGGATATGTTAATCTTGTATATATATAACATGAAATAAAACACCAATTCATATATAAAATACAAAATGAATTCTTTGTGCATACAATTCCATTTACTATAAATGTTTGGAGGATACATCGAACAACGTAGCACTAATGAAGTCAGAAAGGTGGAGTAGAAAGAATAGATAGCACTCTCGAATGTTTTCTCAAGGTTGGTACCTTCTTATTTTTGTTTATATGAAATGGTTTAAAGACTATTTCAATTACTTTCTTGATCCTCCAATTAAAATCTGTGATTTTAATTGGAATATCTTAATCTTATATATATACCATGAAATAAAAACCAATTCATATATAAAATATAAAATCAATTCTTTCTACATACAATTCCATTTTTTATAAATGTATGTTTTAATATAACAATAAAACTTTTGTGAACACGTAAAGCAGTACAACTATTAGTTACTAATACATCATGATGATTGATCTTTTATTCTCACTATGGGAAATTATGTATTTATTCATGACCGTGAAGACCTAACAGATGACAACCTCTTTATATGCATGTGAAGCGAGAATGACAATCCGATTAGCGCATTCTTCATGCGATTAAGGAAAGTTGACACTGGCATTAGTGCAATCTTCATAAGTTTAAGCAGCGTTGCGACCTGCACCAAAATAACATATTTCTTACTCCCGATAAAATCTCAACTTCGAGAGTGAAACATTGGATATCCCAAAAACTATAATCGATCATTCCGAGTATTTAATCGCATTAAACGATCATTCCAAGTATTTTTACAGGATGCTGTGTGTGAACTTTTGACTCTCTATGGCAATTATTGTTTGACATACCATAGATACATAGGAATGCTAATGCACTAAGATTTTTTTTTTAAATTTTATCTAGTTACTGACTTTACGAAATCCAAGCACAACTTAATACGCTACATCAGGATGATCATGAATTCAATACCAACCAAATAAATCATTTTCTGGGAGGACGTTCTCATCTTGGGTGGCGTTTAAGATTAGAAGCTTAGCCCGCGCAACAATTTTGTCAACGGAATATTAAAAAAATAGCACTTACAGATCAGGCATGGGCAAATCAATGCTAAGAGGATTACTATGGGATTATATTTAAAGGTCACACGGAGCACGTTGGCTAATGCATGATCACATGATGGACTTATATTAAACTTTGATAGAATTATAGTTAATGCTCGCAAGTTGCAAGAGGAATTCAAGAGGAGTTGGACGTTCAATTGAAATGTCAGGAATTAACGAACCAATCCATCTCGATCCCCCCTGCAAATGCATCCATTAATCAGTCTTGTATAACCAAAATGGAGGTGGATCGCTACAACTATTTCAGAAACTCTCAAAGCACTCATTGGACGTTGTTGAGTATGTTGTGGAAGGGAATATTTTGTGTGTGAGCATTCATTGTGTTAAGTAAATGATTTTCTGAAAACTGTACGCAGGTACATTGGCAAAGGAGGGAAGCGTAGTTCTCTTTTATGGAGATAAGAGTCATGGTCACACGATAGGGGTGATTATGACAAGTGACTTGGGTGTTTTGTATCTATGGTTGGGTGGAACATGGTTGTTACATTTTTTTTTGGGCTAATCTGGTTCATATATGTATATTCTAGTCTTTACTATATATGTAAATTGCATAGTTGTTAATGTATTAATTACAATTGTTATATGATTAAAGAAATTGTGGATTCTATATAATTCTCATGAATTTTCTTTGGAAAGTTACCTTTCAAGTATAAATGATATAGATCTCATACATTTTGTAGATATATACAAACATGATAAAATATAGGAATGGAGATCTGTAAAGAAATAATCATTGACTTTACTTGAAAATTACATTTCAAATAAACACTAGAAAAACATAAACATAGTATAATCTAAGTAGTAAAACTTAAATAGAGAAGACATGGAATTCTTAGATATTTGTACAAAACTATAGACAATATTCCTTCTTATTTTATTTTGAATACAAGAATTTCTACAACAAGAAATGGATAGTGTATATATAGAAATATGTACATGTTCTCTTGGGAATTCCTTTGGAAAATAAAATTTTAATTTTATTAAAAGGAGAAAAATTCCCTAGAAAAAGACAAAATTAGAAGATGTTATCATTGTAAATATATCGATTCTATAAGAACTTTGGAAGTGGAACTCGAATACCTCTCTAGAATAGCCATGACCTCTCTAAAATAGACATATGAGGATTATGAACGTAACCTCTACGAGATCATAATACCGGATCAATTTATGATCAATTTATTGTTTTTTTGATACACAATTAATGTGGAATAGTTGATCTACTTTAATATTAAATAAACACAGAATTACCTTAATCGATCCTCCTAGTGTGGCACTAGAATCTGGTAGGCATCCACGGCGGAAAAATGAAGAATGATTCTTCGTTGCAACTGATGGGTTCCCTCGCACAAAGAAAAGGGATGCATCATTAAATATTATTAAAAAAAAAAAACGTTATCATATAATGATAATAACAAACATTATTTAATAAAAAAAATTAAAAATGAATTTCAAATAAGAGGAGAAAAAATTATTATGAATAACATATTTTGGTAATCATAAATTGAAGTAAATATATTACACTACTCATTTTGAACAAGAGTACACAAAAATCCTATTTCTATAGTATATGGAGACAAATAGGAAGAGTATTTCCATACTATAGTCATGATCTCTAAATTGTTATAACTAGGTATGCATACGCCATAACATATGTGTGTGTATGTTTACAACCTGAATCAAGGTCGTATTACCATCTCCATTAAAGAACCACCCGAAGACTTGTGTAATTAAAATCATAATCTCGAAATCTTCACTACATCTAGCTTGAGTGTAGTTTAAAATTGCTTCATTAAAGCTAAGGGAATGATTAAATTTAAATAATGTATTAGAAGCAAGATTTGGGTGAGCAGTTAGAATTTTTTTTACCGTGACACAAACCCCTTGTCACATGGAAGCGCATCATCATGATGTATTCTACCCATGATGTATTCTCATAGTGGGAAATTATGTATTTATCATCTAGCCTTTTGGAATGAGTTCTTCAAGGTTGTATCATAATATTAAATTAGGTTTAGAATTGCGACTAAAAGGAAAAATCAATCTCACCTTCTGAAATTTCTTTCTAGTAATCGATCTCACATTAAATTTTTAGAGGTAGTTTTTCGGAAAGACATATGAGGATTATGAACGCAATCCCTGGGAGATCATAATACTAGGTCAATTTACTATACTTTTAATACCAAAACAGTGTGGAATAGTTGATCTACTTTTAATATTAAATAAAAATGGAATTACCTGAATCGATCCTCTTAGTGTGGCACTGGAATATGGTAGCCATTGACGGAGGCAAGATGAAGAATGATGCTTCGTTGTAGCTGATGTGTTCCTCGCATAAATAAATAAAAGAGATGCATCATTAAATATTATCAAGAAAAATGTTCATTATTATGTAATGATAATAACAATCATTACAAAATAAAAAAATACTAATAAATTGTTAAAAACGAATTTGAATAAAAAGAGAAAACTTTTTTATGAATAACATATTCTGATAATCATAAAATGAAGTAGATATTATACTTTTCCTTTTGAACAAGATTACAAAAAACCCAATTCTCTATTTCTACGTTATATTGGGACAAATAGGAAGAGACAATATGGTAATCATAAAATGAAGTAGATATTACACTACCCCTTTTGAACAAGATTACAAAAAAAAACATTTTCTATTTCTATGTTATATTGAGACAAATAGGAAGAGTATTTCCATACTAGAGTCACGATATGTAAGGTACATTGGTAAAGGAGGGAATCTTAGTTCTCCCTTATGGATTCATGGTCAGGCTAGGGGGTGATCAAGACAAGTGACTTGGTTGTTCTGTATCTACGTTCGGGTGGAACATGGGTGTTCCATTTGTTTTTGGTTGATCTGACCCAAACATGTATACTCTAATATTTACCGTATATGTAAATTGCATATTTGTTATTGTATTAGTTACAATTGTTATATGATTAAAGAAATTGTGGATCCTATATAATTCTCATGAGTTTTGTTTGTAAAGTTACATTTCAAGTATAAATGATATAGATCTCATACATTCTGTAGTTATATTCAAACATGATAAAATATAGGAATGTAGATATGTAAGGAAATAATCATTGATTTTTCCTCAAAATTACATTTCAAATAAACAATAAAAAAACATAGTATAGTCTAAGTAGTAAAACTTGAAAGGAGAAGACATGAAACTCTTAGATATTTGTACAAATGTATATACAATATTCATGCTTATTTTATTTCGAATACAATAATTTCTAGGACAATGTATATATAGAATATATATAAATATGTAGAGGTTCTCTTGGCAATTCCTTTGGATAATAGAATATCAACTTTATTAAAAGGAGAGAAATTCAATAGGACAAGACATAATTACAAGAAGTTATCATTGTAAATATATGTATGCTATAAGAACTCTCCAGGTGGAACTATAATACCTCTCTAAAATAGCCATGATCTTAAATCAATGATATATTTCTTGTAGAGAATATAGGATGAGAGTGAGTGAATTTGTAAAGTAGAAAATAAGAACTCAAAGGAAATGTTTTCCTAGTAATCGATCTCAACTTAAATTTTTAGAAATAGAAAGACATATGAGCATTATGAATGCAACCCTGGAAGATCATAATACTGGGTCAATTTACTATATTTTTAATACCAAAATAATATGTAATAGTTGATCTACTTTTAATATTAAATAAACAAAGAACTACCCGAAGCTATCCTCGTGTGGCACTGGAATCTGGTAGGCATAGGGAAAATGACGCTCAAGATCATGGGTTCCCTCGCACAAAGAAAAGGGACCCATCATTAAATATATTTCAGAAAAATGTTCATTATCATGTAAAAATAATAACAAGCATTACAGAATAAATAAATACTAATAAATTGTTAAAAATGAATTTTGAATAAAATGAGACAAAGTTATTATGAATAACATATTTTGGTAATCATAAAATGAAGTAGATATTACACTACTCCTTTTGAACAAGATTAGACAAAAATCCATTTTCTATTTCTATAAACAAATAGGAAGAGTATTTCAATACTAGAGTCATGATCTCTAAGTTGTTATAACTAGTTATGCAAATGTAAGGCCTGTGCATACACAACTTACAAAAAATAAATAAATTTATAAATACAAAAATTCCTTCTAATTTACTTGTTTATTTAGTGTTTCATGATAAAAATAATGTTCAGGAGTATAATAATGAAGAAACATAGCATAATGAACAACATAATAATGAACAACAACATAAGCAACATAATGAGCATAATGAAAAACATAATAATAAACAACAACATAATGAGCATGAGGTATTTACCTCAACGTGATGTTGAACTGAAGCTCAACCTGATGCTGACCTGAAGCATGAATCCTTCCCACACTGATTAACCTCCCATCCAACTAGGAATAGCCTCTCCAGCTCCCTAGCCTCAGGAAATCCTTATGGTTTCCTGGCCCCCGAGCCCAAAATTCTCAGCAACACGTGCCCCTGTGAGAGTCCTCAACCAAACTGTAGGCAAAACGGATGCAATCCAATCCTCCCTTCTCCTTCTCCCTCTCCAAATTTCTCACCCTTCCCATAAACCAAAAATATCACTCAACCAAAAAGAGATCCCCTTCCCGAGTCCTCTCTTCCCCCTTATCTTCCTCCTTCCCATCCTTTTTTCATCATCCTTCCCCTCATTGATCCCTCAACCACTTTATCCCTCCCATAAATTGGTTCAACTACTAATAATAATTATATTATAATAAAGTTTTCATAAAATCTATTTTAATAATTCATTAAACTAAAATTTATTATTCATGATAATTAAAGGATTAATTAAGATTGTTACAGCAAACAGGATAACTATATATATATATATATATATATATATATATAACCCCCATCAAGATCGAAATGTCATCTCCAGAAGAAAAAAAACCACCCAAAGACTCGTGTAATTAAAGTCATAATATCGAAATAATAGCTACATCTAGCTTGACTGTAGTTTAAAATTGCTTCACTACATCTGTTAAGGAGGCGAGATAATCCTTATAGATAAGATAAGTTACCTCTTTAACCCTATATTTGATCATTCATCCGACAAGAGAATAAATATACTACATATTGAAATTACGATGGAAATTATGGAGTCGTTACTCTTGCTATATGATACAACTTCTAGAGTGTGTTTTGTTTTTATATTTTTATTTATAAAATAAAAAGAAATTTGCAACAGGTTTTACAAATGTATAGAGAAGAAAATATTATATAAAAGGAAAGTATAAATTGCACTCTAAAATTTATTATGAGTGTGGAACTCTAAAATTTATTATAATTTATTATGCAGTGTGGAACTCCTTACCGAGAAATACTCAGTTCGAAGGACTATCTTGACAGCTCCAATACAGAGTTACACTTTAAGTATGTTCTTGAGAGATAGATTCCGCCCATAGATCAGAACCATCGAAACCATTTCTCTACTGCTCGGAGGTATTACCGATACTTTCAACACACAAGAGAAGGTTTTGGAAACAAGGCGAGAACGAGTGACAAGGGCCTCGATCCCATCACTCTTACTATACATCGAGCAACATAGCAGTAATGAAGGCAGAAAGGTGGAGTAGCGGGATTGGATAGAACTCTCGAACGAAATTCTCTTAGTACACAAGCTAAGTGTAAATGTAAATGTTTTCTTCCTTGGTATCTTCACATTTATGTTTATAGGAAATGGTTTAAAGACTATTCCAACTAGTTGGAAATGGTTTAAAGATTATTTCAACTAGTTTCTTGACTCTCCAATTAAAATTTATGATTTTTTAAGGGATATGTTAATCTTATTCATTCATTTTTTCTCGCTTGACACTGATCTTAAAAATAGAAAAGAAAATAAAAGAATATACCATGAAATAAAAAACCAATTCATATATAAAATACAAACTCAATTTTTTTTTGCATACAATTCCCATTTCCTGTAAGTGTTTGTTTTAATATAACAATAAAACTTTTGTGAACAAGTAAACCATCAATATTTACCATAAAATGAAGCAATACAATTATTAGTTACAGTTGATTCTCGCAACTCCCCATCCTTCTCTGTATCATTAGGTTGGGTATGGCAGCATGGTCCTCTTCTACTAGTTAAATAGAGATGTGTCATAACATTTTTCATTGGACCCTTCAAAAATACAATTCACTATGATTCTTCTCCAATTGATGGTCTCGATCTAGACCTCCCATAGCAACAACAATGTAGGGATCTCCACAATTCTCACCACAATAGTTATAATATCTTCAAAGATGATAACACATATAAATCAATAGCTCCTATGATCTAGATGGATATTGGTGGCTACCCACTTTTTCCAACTGGCTCAAAACAGTTTTCTGACAATTTTAGTAATTTACTATTTTTAGCAGGTTTTAATTTTCGAGGCCATTTTGAGGCCCTAAATTATGTTTTTTTGGAAAAAAGGTTTTAAATATATAAGTTCCTTCGATGTTGCATCTTAAATGAATCTCCTCAATGATACCTTTCCAATGGGATATCATACACCTAAAATGGAGATCGTATGCAAAAGTTACGACCCCGGGAAATTGATGTACTAACTTACCCAAACGGGGGCCCACATGACTTTTGGCGCTTCATCTCCTAGGGTTAGGTTTTTGGATGTATAGGTTTTTTTACATTCCTTCTTATTGTAAAAAGGCCTTCAGAGCCTCATTGTAATCATCTTCTTGCGAATTAGTGCAGCCGTCACATCTCTTCTCAGAGATAAGCCACCACCATTCCAACAAGCTTGTTTCTGCAGCATTTTACAATTTTCAGCTTATTTCGTTATTGAATAGAAAACCATTTTTACTGTACCTTTGTTATTTTGTGTTAAGTCCCGATTAATAATCTATATTCATTTCATTTTGCTCATAAAATTCGGATCAGTAGTATCGGAGCGGTCTGCTCCTTGTCGTCTTAATGCATGTCCCCAACGAGGTCGGAGTACAAAGAGTTGGGTCTCGAACTTGTTTCTCTTGAGGACAAAAGCGCTCACATGCCCAAGCGACCTCTCATGGAAGGAGAAAAGAAAGATGATGGTACAGGAGATACTTTCAAACTGTTTATTGAGGAATCCCTCACGCAACACAGGAATGAGATGATGGATAGTTTCATGCAGATACTTCGACGACTACCAACAGGCGATGCATCTTCTTCGAACGGAGGCGTCGCCCCCTTCAAGGTACAAATAAACTTCGATATTCCTATATTTGAAGGTCAGATAGATGCAAATGCTATAGACAAGTGGTTGAATCTACTAGAAGGGTATTTTTCTATCCATAACTTTTTGAATAGAGAAAATATTACTTTTGCACTCCTCAAATCCATTCCCCATGTCAAAGATTGGTGGGAAACTTTTTTGTGAGCAAAAGGAAACAGAGGAACCGTCATTATTTTCAGTCATGACCACCTGGGAATCCTTCAGGGATGCTATTAAGGAACAATACTACCCTGTCAGAAGTTATGACGACCTGTATACCAAATGGACCACACTACGGAAAGAAAGAGACCAGGCAATGCCAGATTTCACAAATATCTTCCATACCTTGCGCACCAAGATGGGTATCAAATATTTGGAGCGACATTTGGTGCTCAAGTATAACGGTTCTCTGCATAGATACATCCATACCGAAATGGAATTTCTGGACATCCCATCCTTGGGTGTGGCCTACCGATATGCCATCAAAATCAAGCAGAAGCTCAAACAAAAGACGCGGCAATTTGGGCCTAGGAACCCCTCACAACAAAAGCCAGTAAAGAGCGGTGCCAACCCACAGAACAAAGGACAGAGCAAATATGGATAGTATCAGGACAACTAATCCAAGCTGGAAGTAAAGAAGGACACCGGAAAGACAAAGAAATATACCGGGAAGTGGTGCGACTTCCATAAGAGCCCTTGGAATAACACTGTTGACTGTCGCTCAAAGCAGTCATTGGTGGTCGAAGTGAAAGCCTCTGAATCAGATGTGGATTCTGAATCTGAGCTAGAACCAGAAAGGGGAAGACATATCATTGACGTGGAAGCCAGTGCCACCGTTGCTACCACCAAGATCCAGCCTAGTGAACCAGACGAGCCAGAAGAAGAAGAGCACCTCTTCCATTCACAGATGTGGGTAAAAGGCACCCCGCTGTACTTCATCATTGATAGCGGTAGCCAGAAGAACCTCATGTCAGTAGAGGTCATCAAGCGGCTAGCCCTGCCAACAACGTCGCACCCACAACCCTACACCATTGGATGGCTCCGCCAAGGAAGCGATCTTCGCGTCAGCCAACAGTGTCGACTTTCATACGACATCAAGCCCTTCAAAAATGAGGTATTGTGTGATGTTTCTCCTCTCGACATTTGTGATGTTCTTTAGGGACAACCTTATTTATGGAAATGTCATGTTTTATATGAGTCTAGGCCTCATAGTGTTATTATTACTTTGAACAGGAAATTGTACAGGATACCCGATGCAGCCCCACCTAGTGCTAATTCCTTAATCTCTGCTAAGAAATGCAAGAAGGTCATCTCTCAGATAGGGAAGTTTGTCTTCTTCATGATTTTCTTATTCTCACTCCCAGAATAAGCGAAATATCATATCCACATCCAGGGTCTTTGCAACCGACCTCTCCACACAATAGAAGCAAGTAGATAAGGTCATGGAAGAATACTCAGATATATTCTCCTCACCTATAAGGGTACCTTTTCACTGCCAGGTCAAGTACCCCATCAATCTGACCCCCGACGCACCACTTCCTAATGGGCCATTCTATCACCTCTCTTTTTTAGAGAATGAGGAGATCAAGCGATAGATCCAAGAACTTGTCCAAAAGGGGCACATCTGTCCCAACTCATCACCATGCGAGAACCCAATCGTGATGGTATAGAACAAAAATGGAACCTGGCGACTCTGTATTGATTATTGGGCTCTGAATAAAATCACAGTCAGAAACCGGTACCCGATTCCCTGAACCGACGACCTCCTTAATCAACTCATGAGGGACAAATACTTCAGTAAGATTGATCTAAAGTCTGGAAACCACCATGTCTCGAAAGAATAGACAGATGTATGGAAGACTGCCTTCAAGTCAAAGGAAGGTCTTTTTGAATGGTTGGTCATGCCCTTTGGTTTGCCAAATTCTCCATCCACTTTCATGAGGATGATGAACAATATCCTGCGACCATTCACCAATAATTTTGTAGTGGTGTATCTAGATGACATTCTAATTTACAACAAGACTTGGGTCGAACACTTGCATCATATTCAACAGGTTTTTCACACCCTGTGGCAGCACAAGCTATATGCCAACTTGGAAAAATTCTCCTTCAGCATGGACAGGGTCCACTATGTAGGCTATGTCATTGATCAGCATGGTGTACATGTGAATCCAACCAAGATCCAAGTCATTTGTGACTGGCTATCCCCAACCACACTCACGGAGCTTCGAAGCTTCTTGGGCCTTGCCAATTTCTACTGTAGGTTTGTGTTGGGATTCTCCCATATTGCATGGGCCCTCAACCAAATAAATAGGGGTGGTGGTAAGGAAAAATTTTCATGGGGTCGGTCCCAACAACAAGCATTCGATGATTTGAAGCAGTGCTTGTGCTCAGCCCCAGTACTTTCACTACCATACCTGCAACATCCCTTTGAGATTGAGACAGATGCTTCAGACTATGCTATGGGTGTTGTTCTTTCTCAGCATGACCAACCCATAGCCTATCATAGTGAGACATTGTCAGATACTTTCTGTAAGTACCCTACTTATGACAAAGAAATGTACTCCATTGTGCAATTCTTCCACCAGTGGAGACATTACATTATTGGGAAAGAGATAGTCATCCACACTGATCATAAGCCACTATAGTTCATGCAGACACAAGGAAAATTGCAGAATGACCGCCATCAAAAGTGGTCCACATACTTGCAGCAATTTCACCTCAACATCAAGTATAAAACAGGAAGCACCAATCGCGTCGATGATTTCCTCAGCAGACCACCATTCATGGAACTCACCGCGCTGCTAGACTCTTATGGCCATGAGACCTCTGGATGGCCCCAACTCTATGAGATAGACCCTGACTTCGCCACCACCTACCAAATGCTGGGTGCAAATGCAGTTGTCGATAATTTTCATCTTCAGGATGGGTTGTTGTGTTGTCTGGGCCATATCTGTGTTCCATCAAGCGAGCGAGCGAAGATGATCTAGGAAGCCCATTACAGTTGGGTGGCAGGACACTTCGGTGTTGAAAAGACAGTGGTGATGCTACAAAAACATTTCTACTGGTCGAAACTACAAGAGGAGGTCAACAAGTATATCAGATCTTGCACTTCTTGCGCTATTTCCAAACCGACCACTAAGAAACAGGGCCTGTACACCCCTCTTCCTACTCCTGACAGGCCATGGGAATCCATCTCAATGGACTACATGTTGGGCCTCCCATCCACCAAGCGGGGAAATGACTGTGTTTTTGTGGTTGTTGATCACTTTTCTAAGATGGCAATTCTGGTTGCCTGCAAGAAGATCATTATAACAAAGGCCACTGCCAAGCTCTTCTTTGAATGAGTCTGGATACAGTTTGGAATCCCACAAACCATTGTCTCATATTGGGATAGTCGATTTATCAGCGTGTTTTGGTCGAGCCTCTGGTTACTGCTGGACACCAAGATCATCAAATCCATGGCCTTCCACCCCCATACAGATGGCTAAACCGAGGTTGTAAATTGAATCATTGTGCATATCCTTCACATGTATAATTCAAAGCACCCTCGCACATGGGATGAGATCCTTCCCTATGTTTAGAATAGCTACAACTGAGCCCTGCATAGCTCAACCGACCACAACCCATTTCAAGTGGGGTTGGGATTCCAACCACTGGGTCCCATAGATGTTGCACTTCCCCTTGCGGTCACCTCGACCAACTCATCTCCTGCTCCAACTGAAGCTGACAAAGACACCCAGTTCATTGAGCGGATCCAACACATACGCCAATAGGTTCAGGATATGCTAGAAAAGTCCAATGACAAGTACAAACAACGCCATGATCAACATCGGGTGCCAAATAAGTTTCAGGTGGGCGACAAAGTTTGGTTTCACTTGCAGAAAGAATTCCTTACATGACCCCATCGTAATCTTCGCCCACTCCATTATGGGTCATACACTATCACCAAGGTCATGGGGAATAATTATTTTGATCTCAACATTCCTCCTTTCCTTGGCATGCACCCATTGTTCAACATGGATCTCCTTCGCCCTTATTTCCCACCATTATTGGACACCTCAGAAGTAGCAGAACAATTGACACCAACATAGCTCAACCCCGACTGCATAAAACATGCATCCAATGATCATATTGTGGACACACAAATCAAGGGAACTCGACAACAAAGGATCCATCTTTATCGAGTCGTCAAAGCAGGGAAGCTTCTGCACCAAGGCAAGTGGCTTACCCGGGGCCAAATTTAGCAAAAATTTCCTCATCTGATTGGGGACCTCAACGCAATGGAGACCATTGCTTCCTAAGGAGGGAGGATTGATCCATATGGATATTGGTGGCTACCCACTTTTTCCAACTGGCTCAAAATAGTTTTCTGACAATTTTGGTAATTTATTATTTTTAGCAGGTTTTAACTTCCGGGGCCATTTTGAGGCCCTAAATGATGTTTTTTGGGAAAATAGGTTTGCAATATGTAATTGTTTTCAATATTATGGCTAAAATGAATCTCCTCGAATATACCTTTCCAACGGGCTATCATATGCCTAAAACAAAGATCGTATGCAAAAGTTACGACCCATGGAAGTTGATGTACTAACTTACCCAAATGGGGCCCACATGACTTTTGGTGCTACATCTCCTAGGGTTACGTTTTCGGATGTCTAGGGTTTTTTACATTCCTGCTTATTGTAAAAAGGCCTTCAGAGCCTCATTGTAATCATCTTCTTGCGAATGAGGGAAGCTGTCACATCTCTTCTCAGAGATAAGCCACCACCATTCCAACAAGCTTGTTTCCGCTGCATAGTACAATTTTCAGCTTATTTCATTATTGAATAGAAAACCAGTTTTCCTGTATCTTTGTTATTTTGTGTTAAGCCCCGATTAATAATATATATTCATTTCATTCTGCTCATAAAATACAGATTATCCTACTAATCCCCTTTCTCACCCTAGTGCATTTCAACAATTGATATTTCATAAAGGTCCATCCTTACATATTCTTCCTTCACAACCTACTATCACACCACCACATACCACACATTCCCTTTCTCTTAGTCCATGTATACTATATATGAAATCCATTTTCCAAGGCCTTCTCTTCAAGCCCTTCTATGCATCCAACCATTTTGTTCCCTCACACTCCTTCTCTCACCAGGAACTAGGTGACTATACAAGGCCAGTTCTCCAACAAATGTGCAACCTTATCCAACATAAAGACACACGGAACAGTAAAAAGACTCACCTATTACAGGAAGAGATCATTCTCAAATCAACATGGATCCCTACCTCACAAGCTTAGGTAGCACAATCGACATAGATCCTCTCTCTCCAACATGCACTTTGATTCTCATTCCCCAACACTACATTCTCCATACCTCTTAACCAAGTATAGGATACATATATTAGATATGTCCATCGTGGTTTATAAATAACATCTCTCATTCACCCAGACATTCTCAATCTCACAATAGCTACAATTCAACAACTTACTCTAGAACAAAACACACATCCCAACATTATTCTCACACTGTTAGCATCAATCTTCTTATAGGACAAGCTCATCTAGGAAAAACACACATCCTTGGGAACTCTATATAAAAAGAGCACAATTACAATCGCAACATGGGACACACCATAGATAACCATGATTGTCACATTTATTCACTAACCAACATGCCATGTCACCATGGGCATCAATCATCTTATAGTCCCACATCATCTAGGAAAAACACACATCCTTGGGAAAATTATATAGAAAGATCACAATCAAAGCATGGGACGCCCCATTCATCAACGCGCTTACCACTTTTATTGACCAACCAACCCGCCATCCCACCATGAGTCTTGTGTAAGAAAAATCATCTTATATAGCACTAGCTCTCATTTTGGCATGCCATCGCTCCAAAAAAATCACATCTTTCTGCGTACATACCACACATTGACATGCCTCCATCACATTGTATATGATTGGGTTACCTTAGGTTATCATGCATCCTCAACCACCTGTTGCTAACAATACATATAGAACAAAATATATGTTCATTATGTTGCAGTCACGTCCAATGGATTCATAGATGCTTAGTTCTCCCATAGCACTGCCATATCCACATTCTCCCTACAAGAGACTCAATGCACAACAAGGCACAGTCCATGCCATAGTCATCAGGATTTCCAGCCCAATTCGAATCAGAGTAACCTGTCAACTCAACATCACAATTATCAGTATACATAATACCAAAATTATGTATACTGATAATTGTGATGTTGAGTTGACAGATCCTCTTTCATGCAAAATGTTGAGTTGACAGTGCCCTCAAAATCACACATTCACATCTTAGAGTCTACCATAGCTCTTTCTTCTTCTCCTTCGTATATTAGCTTGATTAGATCTAAAAGGATGTCAGTTTCCATGCTAAGAACTTTTATGTCTTGGCCTTAGGAGTCTAGAGACCAAGAGGGAATCTGCTTTTTCGCAGGGGGATTCACCTGTAACATTCCCTCCACAAAATCTTATATAGCACCAGCTCACAATTTGGCATGTCATCCCTCCACAAACATTAAATATTTATGCATACAACCCCACATCCTCAATTACATTGTATATGATTGGGTTTCCATGTAGGTTATCATGGATCCTCAACTAGATATTGTGATTCACATTGCTAACAATACACATAGAGCACACTATATGTCCATTATGGTGTAGTCACATACATTGGATGCATGATTGCACTTCCATCACCACATCGCCCTACAAGGGCCTCAATGCACAACAGGAAGCTCTCTCTCCTTCTGTTCCAACACTTTATCATAAGAGAATTGCGAATTTATGTGTCTTGATTTACACAGATCATATAATTCACTTCTCTTATGTTCCAGCTACATTTATATACATATGGTCTGATGATGGCCCAATCCCACCACCTCTTTCTTTTCTATCTACATTAGCTGAGTTTGTCACGCACCATCTCTTCACTACTCCTCCAACATAGCATAGTAGGGGTAAATAAACCTCTACACTTCAAAACACATTTTGGGAAACTACATTCATGCCCAAAACTTGAAAAAGCATCATATTTCTCTTTAATGGTCTAAAGAGTAGCATTTTGTTCTAATGGAGTATGCAATATCAGGTCTTATTGTGGTTAGGTAATTTATCGGTTTCCTTATTAGTGTAAAGCATAGTATTATGTTCTAATGGAGTAGTCATTCATATTGAATATTTTGATATGTTTCTATACATACATCCCCGCATACCTTCTTTCCTCCTAGTTTAGTAGTGCAAAACAAGACCTCATATTGCATACTAAGTCTATGTCGGAATG
>ML777923.1:406790-433977 GCA_009831015.1 Picea engelmannii
ATAGGAACAATGAGGCTTTCCATCTAGGGTTTAGGGAAGTTGTGTTTGACTGCTAAATTGAACAGCTTGTGTATGTGAGGGATAAGGTTAGGCCCTCCGATTTTAAAATTTTTAGCTTGGTATCCTTCAATGTCCTTAGATTTACTATTTGCAAGTCGCTTAACTTCGAACTCTATGTCATCCAAAGAAAAAAAATTATCCTCACTTCGGGAGCGGGAAATACCTAAATGCATGTGTTAAACAATTGCTAGCAAGGGTGCATGGAGGCATCCTATGGATGGATAGGCTAGTAGCGATCAATGTTGACCTCATCACAGATATTACAGGGCTCCCAATAGATGAGGAGAATATGGAGGAATACTAGAAGACAAGAATCGGGCAAAGGCCATCTCCGATGAGATTAAAGCTAAGAATGGTGCAGAGAGGGGGAATAGAGGAATCAGGATCAATGACATCAATGATCCTGGGACTCAGTTTGCAACCATATTGCGTGGCTTCAAATTAATGCCCAAGTGCCGAAAAGAAGAAGATCTCGCAAGAGTAGTAGCAGCTGCAACGCAGTGCACAAAGGGGAGCTCGACGAGCTAGGCCCCGTACCTACTCAATTCATTCCTAGAAGACTGTAAGGATGCATAAGAATGGGGCTTTGAGTTCCACTATTCAAGCTTACTCATCCTCATTTCACTTATGGGGTGGCATGAACTAACATATACGATGTTCCTGACAAGGACATGCAAGTGTGGTGCAACACGCTACACATAGTTGCAAAGCATTGTAGATCCTATGGTAAAGAAAATCAACAATGATATGTTCGCGTAGTACTTAACAAAGATTCAAAACAGTGTGGAAGATACATGGAGGATCTCACCAGAAACTTTCCAGGAGTATGGGTAGATAGCGAATTTTTTCCAAGAAGAAAGTGAAGGTCCACAGGAAACAAATGGAAACATCACTGAAAAAAGATGGCGTAGAAATGATAGCCACAAAAGTAGAAGATAAACTGTCAGAAGTACGGGAAAATGCGGAAAACCATCGATCTTCAATTATGGCACAGGTACACGAGGTAAAAACTACGCTAGAATAGTTCAGGATCAAGGAGGAAAAACAACAAAAGAACAAACCAATGTCAGTAAGAGAATTAGGAGCACCTTGCAGAGAAACAATAAAAATCACAGTAGAGGGAAGTGATAACTTTATCATAACACCAAATATGTTGTTCATCGATGAGGAAATGACGCAGAATCCCATGAAGTATATTGAAATGTTAGACTTGGCGATGCCGAAGATACCAACAAAGGTGTTGTATAAGTTACATGTTAGCGTCACGCAGGAGATTCACTCCAGAGAAAGGTCTGACGCGATGAATATACAAATAGCACAGGAAGAAAATATGGCACTGAAGGGAGTCATCATCTAGGAAGGGTAGAGGAAAGAGATAGCGCAACAAAAAGTGGACCAGATCAAGACACAAATGGATGAAATCTTTCAAGCTATCTCAGATGATACAATATCCGAGGAAACATCTTCGTAGGAGAAGATAACAAACATAGTGTAGACTCTACAAGAATATAAGGATCATATCAAGGAAATGGAGGAGCACGCAGTACCTACGACTACCCCAATAGTCCAAGTGCAAAGAGAGTAAGACGAAACAACAACTTCAGAGAACATCGCGCAAAATATACATAGGGTGGCGGAACTGTTGGAGAAGAGTGGCCAGCGATGGACCCAACTATTAGAATATGGGACCCTACAAGAGCTATAAGGAAAGGAAAATAAATTGCACACAGCAATGGAAGATGTCAACCAGTGAAAGAGGACACTGTCCCTGCCAGAAAATATTAAGACGACCACAGAAATGAATAACCTTTAGGCAGAAGAAAAAGTGGTACAGGAACAAAAAATCGCACCACATGCTCAGTTGAAGCCCTTACAGGAAAAGTCAGAACAGTTGGTCATGGAAATCGACGCAACAAAATGATGCCTCAAACATATAGGATTGGAGGGGGGAGAGATCTTAAGACTGAGTAACTAATTGGTTTCACTTACATTTTCAATTTTTGGCCAACAATGTGAATTGAAATGGCTCACATTGTCAAACTGCCTTTCCATGTTGTCAAAACACAAGATAATTTTGATCTTCTAGATTAGGGATTTAATGACCATGACCTTAGTCTTGTCAGTATTAAGACTCATGGCCATATTGGAGAAATAGTTCTTGAGGATTATTAATTGGGTTTCAAGAGCGCGGGGACTCCTCACCATAAGAACAATATCATCGAAATAAAGAAGAAGATTGATGACTATACCAGTGAGAGTAGTGTTGACACAACCTTCTTCCAAGAAATCTTCTAACTTGTCAATGTATATTCCAAAAAGGGTGGGGGATAAGGGACAACCTTGTTTGACTCCAATATTGCAGTTAATCTCTTTCAACTAGCCCTTGGTGTTTTTAAACTTGGAAATAGTGTTCTCATATAGCCTTATTGCATCAACTCTCAACTCAAAAGGCACTTTTATCTCTTCCAACCTATTCCAAAGATTTGTCCTAGGAACCATGTCAAAAGCTTTTCTAAAGTCAACAAAACAACAAAAATGATCAGTTTTAGTATTGTGGAACTTCTCTGCAATGAACATAAAGGTAACAAGATGGTCCACACTGGAATGATATCTCCTAAACCCGACCTATCCTTTAGCTCTTTTACTATGAATTTATAGCCAAATAATAATATTCTTTTCCAAAATAATTCCATAAAGCTTGGCTAAAATCAAAATAATCGTAATGGTCCTATAATTAAAAAGAATGTTTCTATCCCCATTTTAAAAATAGGAACAATGAGGCTTCGCATCTAGGGTTTAGGGAAGTTGTGTTTGACTGCTAAATTGAAGAGCTTGTGTATGTGAAGGATAAGGCTAGGCCCTCCAATTTTAATTTTTTTAGCTTGGTATCCTTCAATGTCCTTAGATTTCCTATTTTCAAGTCGCTTAATTTCGAACTCTATGTCATCCAAAGAAAAAAAAGTATCCTCATTTCGGGCGTAGGAAATACCTAAATGCATGTGTTAAACAATTGCTAGCAAGGGTGTATGGAGGCATCCTATGGATGGACATGACGGTATAGATCAATGTTGACCTCATCACATAGATTACAGGGCTCCCAACAGATCGGGAGAATCAGGCAAAGGCCATCTCCGATGAGGTTAAAGCGAAGTATGGCGTAGAGAGGGGGAACAGAGGAATCAAGATCAATGACATCAATGATCCTGTGAATAGGTGTGCAACCAGATTGTGTGGCTGCAAATTAATGCGCAAGTGCCAAAAAGAAGAAGTTCCCACAATAGTAGTAGCAGCTGCAATGTAGTGCACAAAGGGGAGCTCGATGAGCTAGGCCCCTTACCTACTCAACTCATTCCTATAATACTGTAAGGATGCGCAAGACTAGGTATTTGAGTTCCACTATTTGTGGTTACTCTTCCTCATTGCACTTATGGGGTGGCATGAACCGACATATACGATGTTCCTGACAAGGAAAAGAAAGTGTGGTGCAACATGCTACACATTGCCACAAAGCATCACATATCCCATGGTAAATAAAGTCAGCAATGACATGTTCGCGCAGTACTTAACAAAGATTTAGAACAATGTCGAAGATACATGGAGGATCTCACTAGAAAATTTCCAGGAGTATGGGAGGATAGCAAATTTCCACTAGGAAGAAAGTGAAGGCCCATAGGAAACAAATGGAAACGTAACTGACAACAGATGACGTAGAACTGATAACCATGAAAATAAAAGATAAACTGTTAGAAGTATGGGAAAATACGAAAAACCATCGATCTTCAATTTGGCAGAGGTACAGGAGGTAAAAGCTGCGCTAGAATAGTTGTGGATCAAGGTGGAAAAACAACAAAAGTACAAACCAATGCCAGTAAGAGAATTAGGAGAACCTGTGAGAGAAACAATACAAATCCCAGTACAGGGAAGTGATAACTTTAACATAACACCAGATATGTTGTTCGTCGATGAGGAAACAACGCATAATCCCATGATCTATATCGAAACATTAGACTTGGTAATGCCCAAGATACCAACAAAGGTGTTGTATAAGTTGAATGTTAGCGTTGCACAGGAGATTCAATCTAGAGAAAGGTATGATGCGACGAATATAAAAATAACGTAGGAATAAAATATGGCATTGAAGGAGGCCATCATCCAGGAAGGGAAAATGAAAGAGATAGCACAACAAAAAGTGGACCAGATAGAGACCCAGATAGATGCAATATTTCAAGCTATTTCAGATGACATAGTATCTGAGGAAACATCTTCAGAGGAGAAGATAACACACATAGTGCAGACTCTACAAGAATATAAGGAGCATATCAAGGAAATGGAGGAGCTCATGGTACCTATGAATCCCCCAACAATCCGAGCACAAAGAGAGTAATATGAAACAACCACTTTAGAGAAAATTGCACAAAATATACATAGGGTGGCGGAACTGATGGAGAAGAGTGGCCAGCTATGGACCCAACTATTAGAATATGGGACCCTACAAGAGCTGGAAGGAAAGGAAGTTAAATTGCACACAACAATGGCATATGTCAACTGGAGATAGAGGACAATGTCCCTACCATAAAAGATTAAGATGACCACAAAACTAAAGAACCTTCAGGCAGACGAAAAAGTAGTACAGGAACAAAAAATCTCACGACAGGCTCAGTTGGAGCCCTTATAAGAAAAGGTAGAATAGTTGGTCGTGGAAATTGACACAGCAAAAGAATGCCTCGAAAAGATAGGACTATAGGGGGGTGACATTGTAAGACCACCAATCACTGTGTAGGTGGTTGAAGCCATGGCAACAAAGAGAAACCAGTCTCAGGAGCAGTGCCAACGAATAGTAGACATGTATGAAGAACTGAAACAAGTAGTGGCAGACACAAGAGTTAGACAGTGACTCGAGACGAGTCACGATGTCAGTGTTGGGGGCATGTTGGGTGCATTCCATCTTGGAAGGAAAGGCACGATGAGGACCCAACAAGCCCCAACCACATTTTCACTGCAGTGGATCTTGGATACTATAAAATATTTATCAAAAAAAATTCCAAAATAGCTTCTCCTTTGTTTGTGTTACTTATGAAAAATGTTGAATTCAAGTGGACTAATCTTTGCCAGGAAGCATTTGATGCACTCAAACATCAGTTATCTACAACTCCTATTTTAAGGGGACCTGATTGGGCACTTCCCTTTCATATATCCTCTGATGCTTCGGATACTGCAATAGGAGTTGTCTTGGGACAAGAAGAAAATCATCTCCCTTATGCTATCTACTTCATTAGCAAGAATATGAGTCATGCTAAACTTAACTATACAGTTACCGAAAATGAATTTTTAGCAGTTATCTATGCTATCAATAAATTTCGACATTACATCACTGGCTATTCTACGTTTGTCCATACTGATCACTCAGCTATTAAATATTTAATGAACAAATCTGTCACAATTGCTCGAGTCACCAGATGGTTACTATTATTACAAGAATTTGATATTACAATTGTAGATCGACCAGGAAAAGAAAATGTAGTTGCTAATTTTCTTTCTCGGTTAACACCTGATGATAATACTCCAGTAGATGATTCCTTTCCTGATGAATATTTATTTGCAGTATCTACTCACTCACCATGGTATGTAGACATCACTAATTATTTGGTTACAGGGAAGTTACCACCACACCTATCCCACCGAGAGAAAAGAAAAATCATTCAACAAAGTGCTAGGTATAGCTGGATAAGTGGGTGCCTTTTCTACACATGACTTGATCAAGAAATCCGAAGATGCATTAGAGAAGATGAGGTTTATGAGTTATTAAAAGCTTGTCATGATGGCCCTTGTGGAGGGCATTTTGTTGATAAAATAACAACACATAAAATTATTAGGATGGGTTATTATTGGCCCTCACTTTTTAAAGATGAAAAGAAATATTTTCGGGCCTGTGATAGCTATCACAGAATGGGTCAACCTAATCATAGAGATGAAATGCCATTAAACCCCGAGGTAGTACTCGAACCATTTTAAATATGGGCCTTAGACTTTGTAGGACCCATTAACCCTCCATCCAATCAAAAAGTTTATATATTGGTCTGCACAGATTATATGACCAAATGGGTGGAAGCTAAAGCACTCCATAGAGCTACTGAAGAAGTTGTTATAGATTTCTTATTTGAAGATATCTTTGTCATATTTGGAGTGCCTAGAGAATTAGTCATAGATGGAGGACCTCCTTTCACCTCTCATGGTTTTAAATCCACCCTTCAAAAATATCATATTCATCGTATAATGGCTACATCATACCACCCCCAAGCCAATGGACAGGTGGAAAGAACAAACAAAGTAATAGAAGCCATTCTCACAAAAATAGTGAAGGAAAACCGAAAGGATTGGTCTCAAAGGCTCCCTGAAGCATTATGGGCTTACATAACTACCTGGAGAAATACTACAGGATTCTCCCCCTATGAATTAGTTTATGGAAAAAGTGTTGTCTTTCCTATGGAATTTGAAATCAAAACCTTAAGGAATACTTTAGCTGTTAACCTTGATTTGACTGATGCACAGATAGCCAGGTTACAACATCTTAATGAATTGGATGAAAAAAGATTAGATGCCATTCACTAGAAAACTATGATTCAACAACAAAGAACAAAATGGCATGATAAAATCATCAAGCATAAGAAATTCCAAAAAGGTAATTGGGATTTATTGTATGATTCTCGGTTTAAAGAATTTCAAGGGAAACTACGTACAATATGGCTAGGACCTTACGAAGTGGATACTGTTTTCCCCAATGGAACAATAAGGCTCCTAACAATTGATGACTCTAAAACACCGTTATTAGTGAATGGTCATCACCTTTGTCTGTACCAGCGCCTCATTTCCAAAGAAGATTTTAAGGCCACATGACATACAAATTCATGCAACTGACAACAGAATAAAATCCATGAATGTAGATCATTAATCCATACCCAACATTCAACATTTAAATAAAAAATACACACAGTAGAATAAACATAAGAAATATAAAAAAATACTTATCTCTTGGTAAATCACTAGTTGGATGTGTATGAAGGATGTTCCTCCCAATCATAGGCTCTATTGTTCCATTTCTCTCAACCATAGACCACCCTCGTGTTGGGGCTATGAATATATATGGAGGTCAATCTCTCATGATTGGACACTATCCTCAGGCAACCCAATACCCATATTTCTAACTCCAACAACAATTCCATTCCACTAGATCTCTTTCCCCTCAACTTGCACAACCTAAGGAATGGGATCCCTTATTTTCCATGTAGTCCCTCAGGCTATCCCACTTCCCTCTAGGGATATAGTGCATGGTTGTCCAGGAAATGTATTATCTAGGGACTCTAGGAATTCTCAGTTGTTTCATAAGTGATCGCAACATCCTTCTCAAGGCTCTTGAAATTTTTTCTCAACATGAAATTTCACTTACATGCATACAACCTAATTCTTGGCATAAAACCAATCACTCTCATGGTTTTTTTCATATAAGGTATGGATGATTCTATATCCTAGCACTCAAAGATGATTGTAATGGTTCAGAACGTTGATGAGAAGACTGCAAAGATACATTGGGACGATGAGAAGACTACAACAGTATAGAGGGATGATGAGAAGATTTCAAAGGACGATTAGAAGACTGCAATGGAGTAGAAGGCTGATGAGAATAGTTGAAAGGTGTAGAAGGACGATTAGACAGCTGCAATGGCGTAGAACGAAATGAAGGGATGCTTCTATTTTTAATAGGGTGTTTTCTTCCTCCACCAGGTCTCAAAATAATATGATTCTCGTCAATCACCATATCAGAAAATATATAGGAAGAAGAAGACTATTGATAAATTTTCAAACTTAATAACAGAACCAACAATCAGTAGCTGCTTAGTAGGGCTGTAAAATTATAAGTGCAAAGATGTGAAGAATCTGAAATATGAAGTATCCAAAGTCTCCTAAATACGGTCGTGAAATCCAAAATGAGACAAGTAATCAACACATTTTTTCACAACATTACGTTAAATGAATACTTATTTATAAGAAAGTGCGAGTGCAGTTACATGAGATTTTTGTTGTCTTGAAGAAGTCAGCTCTACATAAAATACCAATTTTTTTTAATCAAAGGGTAGACAGATGATAATTAATGATTTTGTATTATTTTAATGAGTTGATTTAATATAAAAAAATATATTTAAATGGTGTGCATAGGTAATTAATGGGATTTTGATTATTTGTTAAAGTGGGTCTAATGGGTAAGAACATGTGTTTCCTCCTAAGAGTTCACAAGTTCAAATCTAGAGGGGGTAGGCTATGTATACCTCCGTAGAATTTACCACTCAAATCAGTGGGTGGAGGGGGTCCCTTGTCCCACAAACAAGGGGGTCTATTACACCAATTTAGTGTCTAGCTTGGCCATGACCTATAAAGTATATATTAACTATGTAATTTAATCAACATAATTAGCAATATGCAATTAAAACATAGTAACAAGTACTTTTAACCTTTAATTCATAGAAGTTTAAGTGTTGAGATAAGTGCACTTCACATCCCATGAATCAATAAGGGGGAATCGCACCAAGGATCATTTTTATCCTAACCAATGCAACGATCACCCTCATACGTGTTGTCTCCCGGGCATGGCTCAAGCTCAATGAGGTGGGGAAATTTAGGGCACGCATAAACTTTCCTTTTTAGATAACCCGTTCCCATACCCCATAGGGTCATGCGGTGCAAGGATATTACTATCACTCTAGCCCTTGATGATAACAACCACACTCGACAGTGACATCCTCTATAAGTAACTCATACAGTCCCCAAGGACTATTACAGATCAAATTTCTAGTTGATTAATTTCACCATGGTGGATAGACTCTTGTACTTGCAACAGTTAGTCCTAAACCCCATCGGGTTATGGTGTGCAAAGATCTTACTACTACCCCCATCCCTTGATGGTCATAACCACAGTAGGTAGTGGCACCCCCTCTATAAGTATCTTACAACCACCTTGAGACCTTGGCGATCATAACCACACTTGGAAGTGGCGCCATGTAATATGACCAAAATAATAGTATAAGGACTACCCAAATACAATTTGAACATAAGTACCCATTTTTGGTCAAGTACATCCCTAGACCCTTAGTCCACTCAAACTAGGTTGGAGCAATAATATTCTCAACCAAATACAAAGTTGCGATCACAACCTCTAACACAATAATGGTAAAATAAAATAAAATAAAACATTTCCTCTTGAGGTAGCCAACCCCTTAGCAAAGAAAGCAACTTCTTTTGTAATCCTTCTCAATGTTAACATCTCCCCAATATTTGGCATTTGGCCTTCCCCCTTCTCATGTAAGGAAAAAATTGGGCTTTAGGGTGAATTGATAACTATTAAGAACAAGGTAAACGTAAGTTATAACTGTCTCTTTTGTATTTTTACTCAAGTTAACTTTGGAGGTCATTTTCACAAAATTTCCCCTCTACTAAGACTTCCTAAGATCTAGGATATGATGAGCAACTTCATTGAATCACGATCCCTTCCCTTGAGTGTATTTTCGTGTCTTTCCATCTGTGTCTTAGCCTAAAAAGGTTTTTTCCTTCCAAAATACCAATATATATGCAATGTTATCATTATAAATCAATAACATTATAATTGGAAGTACATCAATAGGTATGTCATTCAAAAAGTATATACAATATCGACTAAATCACCACAAGGGCTAATCATTCTAAATCATCATCAAATATCACCAATGTTACATAGCCATTATTAAGAACATTTAATGTTTAAATAACTTATCAACAAGAAAACACCAATGATCATCACAAAATCGACAATCACATAGATTTCTAGCTATGATAGTCAATCATCAAAAGAAGCAAGCAATGACGAGATGATGAATCCATAATACCATCTCCTATTAGTCAAACCAAAACATCAACACATGTATAAAACATATATCATATAAGCATCTTACAATATAAAGAAGGGATGCCATCTTGACTATGTGCATAAGCCCTCTAACAACATATCAAGGACTACTCATTATACACCATAAAGGGTATAATAATCAAGCCACACATATGTCCATCTACAAGAAAATATCATACAAGGAACCATCCTAGGGATGAGGAGTCGAAAACTTCATTCCCAATCTATAGTCATAAGGTACACAATGTCTATTCAAAGGGTAGATGTGACAAAGAGTATCAATGCTACATTAAGGGAGTCACACTATGTAATTGAGGGTGTATTCATCTCATGTCATCAAACCATAATTCATCGACAACCAATCACAAAGGAAAAACTAGTCATTAAGGAACACTTAGTCTCTATCCAATAAGGGGTGATACATATAAGCTAGGCCATCATAACTGGTTATTAACAATAATCAGTAAGGAGACAATCATCCATAACCAACAATGAACATAAGGGTCTATCAATAACATATTCTTAGTATTACAAGTACATAAATGGGCATTTTCACCCTTTTCCATCTTAAGTAAACACACATACATCATAGAAGGAAAAAAAGTCCATCTTAGACAACTGGAACTATAATATCTCACCATAATCGCCATACGTTAGGGAATGCCTCAATTCCCCTTGTCACAATAGGGATAAAACCTTAAATCCAATTCAACAATAAGAAAACAAGCATAAATCAACTTCTTTTTCTTCTTATTCCCCTTTTTCTCAAGAATTTCTCCAAGGATTGGGAAACACACTTATTTAAATCCTTCTTTTCATATTTATTGTGGTTATGTTTCTTGATTATCCCCTCCTATGATCATTTCACAAGGGGATAAACAACCAAAATCACTACAAAATCAGAGAGAGTGCTAAAGAGGATATAACCCCCCAAAGAGACAGCTTTGGAGGCCATCTCCATCATTCCTCAAGGTGAAATATTCCTTCTTGTTTGCATTTTTTCAATTTAGAAATAATACAAACAATTCATTCTCTTTTTGTCTGTAGTGTTCATCAAATGGTTCACATATTTTCTCATTGCATTTTGAGAAAATTATTTGGAACACTTGTATTTTTAGAAAATAGAATAATTGGTTCTTTTGCTTTCATTGTCAGGTTGATTCTCCACCCAAATCCTCCTCTTCTTGCTCCAATCAAAGACCATTTCTAAAAGGAGCTTCCCCCAGGATTTTCCTCCCATTTCCTATAATTTTTTTCACTCATTTGATGCACTTGCATGCTTGGGGATTTTTTTTATATTGAATTAGCTTGATCATTTACTTTGTTTATGTCTACATAAATTGATCCAATGCATTGTTGATGGTCATTTGGTTTGCATGGGAATGGAAACCATACTGAGTCTAAGACCTTGAATCTCATTCTTTGTTGGATTTAACGCGATCTCAATATTTTTTCAAACTTTTTGTTAGTTATTGCAATAGTGTAGATTGCCATTTTTCCCTAGCCCACAACTGAGAGGCAATTTTGTTTTCAAAATTGTGCGTATGTTTTAATTGTTTCAACATAAATGTGCACCACCTAGTTTCGAAGGTCATGAAATTATGAACTATGCAACATGAAATATGGATAGACATTCAAGTACACTACCGTGTTCCACACAGTTTCTTGAAAATTACACTTTTTTAGGATTTTTTCTTTCTTGGAGGGTTCTAGGCTGCATGTTATTTTTTTCTTTAATTATTGGCTATTTTTTTTTTATTTGATCAAAATGCACTAATTTACAAGAATTGGAATTAATGTTCAAGAATAATATATTCATTGGTTTTAAAGAACTTATAAGTTCCCTTGCTTCCTTTATTGAAATATTTTAAAGTTCAACAATTTCACACCTCACACTTTTTACACAAATTTTGCCACAATCATAACGTACCCAACTCCCACACCGAGTCTCATTACGTCTATATCCACTAACATATCGATTAAAATGCAGAAATACGTGCATGTAGCATGACATACAAATTCATGCAACTCACAACAGATTAAAATCCATGAATGTAGATCATTAATCCATACACAACATTCAAAATTTAAATAAAAATATACACAGTAGAATAAACATAAGAAATATCAAACAATACTTATCTCTTGGTAAATCACCAGTTGGATGTGTATGAAGGATGTTCCTCTCAATCATAGGCTCTATTGTTCCATTTATCTCAATTGTAGACCACCCTCGTGATGGGGCTATGAATCCATATGGAGGTCAATCTCTCATGGTTGGACACTATCCTCACACAATTGAATACCCATATTTCTAACTCCAACAACAATTCCATTCCACTAGATCTCTTTCCCCTCAACTTTCACAACCCAAGGAATGGGATCCCCTTCTTTTCCATGTAGTCCCTCGGGCTATCCCACTTCCCTCTAGGGATCTAGTGCATGGTTTTCCATGAAATATCTTAGCTGGGGACTCTAGGAATTCTCAGTTGTTTCATAAGTGATCACAACATCCTTCTCAAGGCTCTTGAAATTTTTTCTCAACATGAAATATCACTTACATGCATACAACCTGATTCTTGGCATAAAACCAATCCCTCTCAAGGTTTTTTTCATATAAGGTATGGATGATTCTATATCCTAGCACTCAACTCTCCTCTTTCTTCCCCAAAACAATAAAAACTACTACATCTTCCAACTCAAATTTCCTTCTTCTCCCATGCTTTCTTGAATCTCACTCTTTCCAAAAATGATTATACTCATCCCATGCTGCCACTACTAGGTGAGTTGAATACATCAAGCAAAATTTTGCATGCATTCAATGATTGAGTTTCTAATAAGTCAAAGAAGAATTAGATAGTAATGAAACTTTAAAATGATAAGAGTTTTTCTGTGTACCCGCTTTTATCCCTCTCTCTTGTAGAATCATTGCCCCCCAAAGTTACTATCCCTCTTGTACTATAGGCATCGATGTATTATTATCAATAATTTCATTGTACAATTTATATTTCTTAGTCCTTGTCCATATTGATCAATACAGTCGATCATATCCCTTGTCCATCTTGATCAACACACTCTCTCTGACATGAAACATATAAGCTCACTATCCTAAATTGCAATTGCACAATTACATTACAATTTAAGGGAAATAAGATTGGGGGTGTTGCATCCCCTCCCCCTTATTTTTGCACTATCCTCAATGCACATCACCATACAAGTTTACATACATATTACAATGCTAGGCTCTCTGGACCTTAATCAACATATAGGCTCTTTGTCCTAATATCACACAAGCATTCTAGCCCAAAAAATATATACATAGGAACCTTGACCAAGACATATATACATACATAGGCACTCTGGCCCAAACACTATACATAATGGTTTCAAATTTTATAATTCTTGCAAAAATTCCAACCAGTAATATCTCATTTCCCTTAGTCTGCACAATCCAAGGAAGTGTACCCCTTTCTCTTCTTTGCAGTCCCTCAATATGTACCACTTCCCTCTAGGTATCTAGTATAGACTAACTAAGATGTATCAGAGTTGTGACTCGAGGAACTCTAGTTGCAACAAATTCAAAGTTTATTGATTCCCATAACAATTCCAACCAACAAGATCTGGTTCCCCTCAACCTGCACAACCAAAGGATGTGTACCCCATTCTTTTCATTGTAGTCCCTCAGGCTATACCACTTCGTTCTAGGGCTCCAATTCAAGGCTAGACATGAATTTTCATAGATGTGGCTCCAGGAACTCCATTTGTGATAACTTCACAGTTTATCGATTCACATAATAGTTTCAACTAACAAGCTCTCATTCCCTGCAACTTTCACAACCCAAAGAAGTGTACCCCCTTCTCTACACCATATTCCCTTAGGCTATAGCACTTCCCTCCAGGTCTCTAGTGCAAGTTCAGAAAGAAAGTCTCTGAGATTTGGATCTAGGAACTACAATTGTGATAATGGAATCTCTAAACTTTCAAATGTTTGCATATGTGCCTCCTACATTCCATCTTTTATCTACACTCTACTTCTTCCAAGATGCAACCAGTCCACTAGACTTTACTTATTCCATAACTTTGTTCTTGAGATCCACTTCCTTTTAGTTCTCTTCTTTCATGGTACTCAATTTATGGCTCCATTCTTCAGTTGTTCCTATATAAGACACAAAGAAAATATGCATGTTATATTAGCCATTATCATACACACATTATTTATTCACATGAGTTATCAACTCTGTAATACAACATTTATTCAAAGATAAGTTCATAATTATAAACCAATACTCATGTGTATGGATATTTCTCTATTTCATATAGCTTCCAAGGGAAATTATAATCCACCATCTCTCTTTCCCCTCAACCTGCACAACCCAAGGAAAGGGATCCCTTTCTATATCATGTAGACACTTAGGATATCCCACTTCCCTCTAGATCTCTAGTGCATTGTTGGATAGGAAATCTCTAAGCTAGGGACTTCAAGAATTCTCAGCTATTTCAAGATTTCTCATAACAACCTTCTCAAGGATCTTGAGCAATTTCCTCAACAAGAATTATTTATTTCCATAAAAACCAACCCTCTCATGGATATTTTTATACACAACATGAATGGTTCTCTATATCAACACCCAAATCTTGCCTTTCTTCCCCAAAAAATCTTGTATATATATAGGAGACAAAGGGTATAATGAATGGTTCTATCCTACCTACTAATATAACAATATAAATGTAATAATTCAATATCTATGGATTAATAATGGGTTTTATACTTACATGGGGCTTTGTCTATGACTTAACATGTTCCTCCCCTTCAAACAAGTGTTTTCCTCAACACTTGACTAATTGCGAGTGTTTTTGCATGAAGAACGTATCTTCCCATGTTGCCTCTTCCACTAGTAGGTTCTTGCATTTGACGAGGTACTCAGTAATTGCTCGATTTTGCAGTTGCTTGATCTTTGTTTCAAGGAGTGTTTCTAATTCTAGTATGATTTTCCCTTCTTCATTAATATCTTGTAAAACATTTTGGACTCATATCTTGTCACCAATTACCTTCTTTAAGAAATAAGCATGGAAGATTGGATGTACATGTGAATACAAAGGATTGACTCTAATTTGTAATCCATAATTCCAATCCTTTGCAACACCTTATACGAGCCACAATATTTGGGTGTTAATTTATTGTCCTTATTTTGTTCCTTGAGGTACATCTACTTGTATGGTTGTAGCCTAAAAAATACCCAATCCTCCACTTCAAAATCCCTTTCATTGTGATGTTGATATGCTCGTTGTTTCATCCTATTTTTTGCAATAACCAAGTTGTCCTTCAATATTTTGAGAACCTCTTGTTGGTGCCATATGTGGTCCTCCACTGCTTGAATCTTTACAGTCCCTTTCAAGAGAAATGTGATGGATGGAGGATGATATGCATAAAATTCTAGAAATTGGGAAATGTTTTAAGAACTATGGAAGGATGTTTTATACCACCATTCTTCCAAGGGATACCACTTGACCCATTGTATATATTTATCATATGTAAATCAATGAAGATATCCTTCTAGACTTGTATTCACAATCTCAGTTTTCCCATCAGATTGAGGATTATAAGATGAGTTGCCAGCCAATCGAGTACCAAAACAAGAAAATAATCAAGTCCAAAATTTTCGAGTGAAAATTGGATCTTTGTCACTTACAATAATATTTGGGACTCCCTGTAGATTTTGAATTGTTTCCATGAATTCTACGAATACCGTTCTTTCTTTAAAAGGATGAGAAAGAGATAAAAAAAAATGGGTATACTTTGTCAATCGATCCACTACTACCATGATGATAATACTTCATTTATATTTGGGTAAACCTGTAATAAAACCCATTGAAACTTCTTCCCAACATTGAATTGGTATAGATAATGGTTGTAGGAGACTTGACATATTGATTGTCTCTCCCTTATTCTATTGGAAGACCACACATTCAAACACAAACTTTTGAACATAATTTTTAAGACATTCCAAGGAAAAATCATTCGTTATCTTGTGGAAAGTTTTTAAGAATCCCTAATGTCCTCCTACCTGAGAAGTTTACAATTCTAGAAGGAACTTCTCTTTGATTTGGGAATTATTACATAAATATAGGTGATCATGATACCATAGAAAATCATTCTTCCATACAAATTTATCTAATGCACCAGGGTCCTCTTGTAGTTGTTGAATGATCTTTCATACCTCTTTTTATTGCTTTTATTCTATCCTTACTTCTTCCACCCAATCAGATTGCAGAATAGAAATAACACATAGTGAACCCTCTATTTCTTTTTATTTCCTTGAAAGTGCATCCACCACAACATTATGTTTTCTTTTTTTGTATATAATTTCAAAATCATAAACTAGCATCTTTGTAACCCTTTTTTTTCTCTTCTAAAGATAACCGTTGCTCCAAGAAGTACTTCAAACTATCATGATATGTTTTTACTTTGACGTGTCTTTCTATTCAGTAAGGGCACCATTTCTTAACTACATGTAGTATGGCCAACATTTATTTTTCATAAATGGTTTTGAATAATATTTTCCCTTTAAGTTGGCTTCTTTCAAAGGTAAGGGGCATTTCTTCTTCCATTAAATTTGCACTAATTCCATGGCTTGAGGCATCACACTCCACAATAAATGTTTTTGTGGAGTCAAGTGTGGCGAAGATAGGAGTTGTACACATATCCTCCTTAAGTTTTTCAAAATATTTGGTTACTTTTTGAGTCCAAGAAAATGCATCCTTATTTAATAATGTTGTTGGAGGTGACTCTATTTGACCATAGTTCTTGACAATATTACAGTAATAGCCCATCATTCCTAAGAATCCTCTAAGTTTCTTGAAGGTTTTGTGAATTATTCATTCCCTCATAGATTTAATTTTGTTAGGGTCCACTTTTACATCTTCATGAGATACAATATGACCCAAATGTTCCACTTCTTGAACCCCAAAGGAACACTTGGAAGGATTTGCATAAATTTGTTTCTCTTATAATAGTTATAATACTTTGTCAACATGTTGTACATGCTCTTCCCAAGATTTTTTGTATATTAGTATGTCAAAAAAAATAATAACACAAATTTTCTAAGGAAGGGTTTGAAGTTAGAATTCATGAAGCTCTAAAATGTTGAAGGTGCATCAGTAAGTCCAAATGGCATAAACAAAACCTCATAATGACATTCATGTTTTCTAAAGGCTATTTTGGGAATGTCTTCTTTCCTCATTCTGATTTGATGATATCTCAAACAAAAATCCAACTTATTAAAGAAAAATGGTGCATTCATCTAATAATTCATCAATTACAATAATATGAAACTTATCTTTGATTGTACTTTTGTTGAGCTATCTATAATATGGAAACATATGACATGAACTATCATTTTTTATAACCATCACTATTGGTGAAGAGAACGAACTTTGGATAGCTTGAATGATGTTGACCGATAACATTTCGTGGATCATACACTCAATCTCACTTTTTTGTGCATATGGATACCTGTAAGGAATAATGTTAGGTGGTACACTTCCCAGTTGCAAATGAATAGCATAGTCATGATCTCAAGAAGGTGGAAGACCCTTATGCATGTATCCAAATACCTTAGAATGATAGTTGATAACTATTTGGATATCCAATGGAGCAGAGGATACATATGTTTGAACACCTAATGAGCACAATTATGCAATTACACCATGGTATCCCTTTTTGAGTAATTGTATCATGCTATTAGATCTTATCGTCTTAGAGGTTTTCCCTTGGATACCTTTAAGATCGATTTCCTTTCCTTCTAAGGAAAATGTAATGAAATGATATTGAAAATTAAGGGCTATTGTTATCAACGATGGTAATCATTGGACCCTTAATACAACATCAACACCACCCATTTGGATGGAAATCATGATACCATCCAATAAATACTCCCCCATATCGAACTTAATACTATGGAACTTGATCTGAAAATCCTTAGATGTCAAATTGATTCTTAAGATTACATTAACATCCAACCTAATTCAAAAACTATGATCGTCTTGACTATTTGGAAAATAACATGTGAAAACACTTACTTATCCATAAACTTCATTAACTGATAATAACTTGCGGAAATAAAAATGCTAACATGGAGAAAAATATTAACAACAAAGATCAATGCACTTTACATGAGTTGATAACTAAGTTGACCCCTTCTGGGATACATCTCTGGGTCCACTTCCAAATAATGATACTTATCTATTAATGCTCAAATGCTTGATATAATGATGAATTGCAATGGAAACTTTGAAGACACCCTTCAATTCTACTGCTCAAACCCAGAAACAGAGGTCACCACTGAGTTCCTCTTGAAATTCTGAGAAGAACGAGAATAAACTCGAATATGCTCAAAGACCCCCTTTGGCATGCTAAATGAGATATGGATCTCATACATAGAAAATTGTACTAAGATTTTTGTACACATTACTTTAGTGCATAACTGACATTTCCATCATATTCCTCTCAGAAAAACTGAGAAAAATGAGTATAAACACTCTATACTTTTCTCAAACCAAAATAGGAGCATCTCTTGGCGCACATTCTAATGCACCCAATATCCTCCTTGGCACACAAATCCATGCCTCCACTCGTGGCATGCATTACAATGTTGTTAAATGGATGAGGGTGTGGAATTTATATAGGCTAGGTCGAGGGGTCAAACCCCACTGACTCCATAGATTATTGGGGTAAAATTAATTAAATTTAAATATAAATATTCCGGTTGGTTTTAACAAACCATAGCGTTCGTGCAATGGTTGGAACTTATGGTTAATTCGTTGGAATATTCTTGAATATTCCCATGGAGGTCTCGGGTTCGATCCACGTCGAGACCAACAACATTTATACCCCTTAGCCAATATTGTCCAATCGAAGAGTGTCACATGGAACTCTATGATTGGCCAATATTGGCTAAGGGGTATAAATGTTGTTGGGCTCGGCGTGGATCGAACCCAATATGATTGGTCCACCTATTGTACAGTGATCTCCACATCAGTGCACAATCAACCTGCTAATTGGATGTATGGACGACACATGGCGACTTGTAATTGTTCCACTTGCATGTACATATCTTCAACCTTACTTCCACATCACTGTATGACCTAACAAGTGTCATCCTTGCAATGATGCCACGTGTAGTGTACAGATGCTACATCCTCCGACACGTGGAAAATTTTTATTGCTCCAACTCAGTGCCAAAAATGACAAAACTGAGTGACACATGACATACTCTCATGTTTCCATGAAAACATGATGATGTCACCCTATTCACTATCATCTATATGGATGGTTATGTGGCATCCTGTGGGCTTGCCATGCAACACCCCCATTTTGCCATTTTCTCTTGTTTTTGTCCAAACTTTTAATAACCATAACTTCCTCATACGACATCCATTTGAGGCAATTTATGCACCATTGGAAAGACCTCGTCGAGCTCTACATAATGAAGTCATTTTCATTATCATTTGGGATGAAAAAATTTTGAGTGTTTTGGATCCTCTTGGATTATAAATTCCCTAAACATTTTATGGTACCTCCATCTATAATTATTACTTGAAACTTTGGCATTGGAAATTCAAAGAAATTGATATTTTTTGCTAATTTGTAATTGATGAAGTTATGGGTACTACCATAATCAATCAACACTATTACCTTTTTCTTTTTGATATATCCTTATATCTTGAGGGTTTTTCTAGTACTGATGTTGGCCAATGCATGACAATATATTGTTGGAGTAGTCCCTTCTAGATCTAGATCTTGTGATAGTTCCAATTCTTGATCTTCTTTATCTTCATAGTCTAGGTAGAATAATTTATTCTGACCACATTTATGCCCCTTATTGTACTTGTTGTCACAATTGAAACATAGTCCATTTTCTCTTTTTCATTAATTTGCCGAGATTTCAACCTTGTCGGTTAAGTGAGGTCAGGAGAGGGAATATGGTGCTCTCTATAGTTGTTAGTGGCCATCCTTATAGTACCTATATTTTTGTTTTCCACTTTCCTTGCCATATTAAAATCTCTCTCTAGGGATTTATGTTCGAAGAGACATACCTCATTTTAAATGTTCTCCTTTAAAGTGCCCATAAAGAGATATAACAAATTCTCCTCTGGAATGTTTTTTACCCTAAGACCAAGCCTTTGGAATTTTTGAATATTTATCAATTGACTAAAGAATATATTTCTATTAATATCCCCATAATGTGTTATCAATTCATTTGTAAAAATGGACCAAGAGATAATATAATCTTTTTCTCTTTTACAAAGTCATTGATACCAAACACATTGATCGTTTTCTATATACAAGGATGCCATAGTTACATTTTGTAAGCTTGGCACATGGTGTGGATCAAAGAATTGCTCCATCTGGAATATCCATGTTATAGGATCTTTACCATCAAACTTCTTCATATATATCTTTGGAATGAAGTAGTTCCTTGGTAATGACTTGAAGCCTTGATGATGTGGATCTTGGAGTTATGAATGATTCTGAAATTCAATATTTGTTTTTTGTAATTGTGATAAAATAATCCCCATATGTGATTGAGTCCCAACACCATTTTTCTCCTTATTTTTATGATTTTATTGGATCTCCATATCCCTTTTAGGGATCATGATGTGCAATAGCATGGATTCTATGGATTTTTTCATTTCATTCACATATTTTTATAATTATTCCTTGTTTTCATCCATCTTATTTTTTATTTTATCTTCTCGTTGGTTTTAACGAATTCCTAAGAACTTGCTAAATCCACTAGTTTCAACATACTACCAATCATTTCATCAACTTGGTTCTTTAATTGGGATAACCACTTTTTGAAATCTCCATTTTTTTTCGGCATCCCGTGTTAGATATTTGGAGGTTTAAAAGAAGTATTAGTTATTGAAGGACCCTTTTCCATTGGAGAAAATAATAATACTTGTCTATTTCCCCTTCATTTAAAGAAGACAACACAAATCTCTAAAAAAAAATAAAACATGATATTTCTAACCATGGAAAAAGCTCCTAAAATCACTAGAAAATAATTGGTGCACAAACCCTAACTTCCACAAGAAATATATAATAGAATACAATGATTCAAAATATAAAAAAAAATCCAGGTGTAATTCACTGTGTCAACTGAAGATTAATTTTTTTTTAGATTCTGAAACTTCACTGAAAAAAGTTACACCAAAAATTCCAAGATGACTCTTTTAAAATCAATTTCAGGATTATTCACAAATGTTGTCTTCCATGGAATATTTCTCAAATATCATAGTGAAATAGAAAATGTAATTTTTACCACCTATACTATCACATTTCTCCTCATTCTCCACAAAATTTCACTATCTGAAACTTCCCAAAAAACAAGTTATAGAGAAAAATCCAAGATGACTCGTTTAAAGCTGATTTTAGGATGAACCACAGACCATATATTCCATAGGATATATATCCAATATTCTGGAAATATCCTCTTCCCACAAATCTACTACAAACCACATGTATGACCTATTGAGTTCACCTAAGGTCATCATGTACAGACTTTCCCCTACGTAGAAGAGCTTGTATGAATGTACTCGATTATTCCTTCAACAACTCATGTATGTACACGACAATTCCCACTGCAACCCACGTACATGAGAATAATTGTATAGACACTTCGTATAGATCGCTTCACTTCATACAACATCTTCTTTTTGAGGTTGTTTCTCTCTCCCACACCCAAGGTGTGTCTTTCCCTTCCAAGAATAGAAAATAGAGAGTCCTCAACCTTAGGCCAAATTTTCCACCCTATAAAAATTTCCCTTTGTTGAAATCACTAAGCCTCCTAGCACAAGTGCAGACTAACTTATGCTAACTCCATTATTCTATGATGATAAAATGACCTCTCTCCTTTATATAAAAAATTTGGGGGTCACCATAGAATCCCCTCCACTAGTCAACATCAAATTAGGGTTTCTTTGTGGGTGTGAAGCCCTAACACAAGCCCAAAAATCCCATCACCAAATGCACGAAGACCCCAACCAAATACAAGGGGGTTTTCACCAAACTGAAAGGATAATTTGGTGCCAACGAATATTCTCACATGCCTAACACCTTGGCCTCTTGTGGGAATACCTCTTGAATCTACAAAATCAATAAAGGATTTTTAGTAAAGGGAAAGAAAGAGTTGGTCTGTAATATAAATAAGTCACTACATGGTCTGAAGTAATCACCTAAGATGTAGTACCAAAATTTTGATACATACATCCTTGGACTGGGATTTGTGAGAAGCAAGGATGATCACTTTGTATATTCCAAGAAATTTGGTAATCAATTCATTTATGTAGTGTTGTATTTCATTGACATGTTGCTAGTAGGAAATAACATGGATGTTATCAAGAAGGTGAAATCACAACTATCCTCCAAATTCATCATGAAGGATCTCGGTGCTGCAAACTTCATTGTGGGAATGGAGATTAAAAGAGATCATGAAAACATGAAACTTTGGTTGAATAAGAGAAAATATGTTGAGACAACGTTATAGAAGTTTAATATGTAGGAAATTAAACCAGTCAAGGTTCCTATTTCTATATGTGTAAAGTTATATACAGATCAGTGTCCTAAGACACAGGAAGAGGAAGAGGACATGTCCCATGTTACATATGCTAGTTCGGTTGGTAGATTGATGTATGAAATGGTGTATACTAGATCGAACATTGCACATGCAGTGGGAGTTTTGAGAAGGTGCATGTCAAAACCAGGGAAGGAGCATTGAAAACCAGTAAAGAGAGTTTTCAGGTATTTCTGTGACACTTCTAGCCATGGTTTGTGCTACGAAGGAAGATCAGGATTGGACAGAGTGTTGGGCATACATGGGTTTGTTTATGCGGACTAGGATGGAGATTTGGATCACATAAAATCTACAAGGGATCATTAGATGTAGTAGATTTCCCTTTATACCCACTTTATGTTGGAGAAACAATGGCCATTATTTCCCTTTATTGTTGACTATGTCATCATGTGACCCCATGTATGCAAAAAAAACAACAAGTGGGAGAATGTTGGGTAGGTGTTATATTCTTTGCATGTGGGTGAGGGTGTGCATCGAAATTGATGACTACATCTAATGATCCCTCCTTGGTAGTGGTGTAAGTGTGTGGGTTTCACAAGGGGGCCAGGATTGGACTCTCTCAACTACGTGAAGCATTCAAGGTAGCGCCCGTAAATTGTTTTTCAATGAATTTTGTTATTTTAATGTTTTTCGCTATTTTCTAAAATAATATCGGATTAATAGATTAGAGTTTTGGTAGTTCTATAATACCTAAAATATTTTATATATCATATTCTGAACTGTGAAGTTAATACAAGGAAGAGTTGAGAGGTGCAACACCAAGGAAGGTTGGTTTTCTCCAGGTTAAGGGTTTCCAGCATGAATCTTTGTGTACTATGTGTATGAGCCATTGGTTAATTTATTTTTTTCTTAAGAATCAATATACATTTCTTTACTTCATAGGTTTAAAACTAACAGGAAAAATTCGCATGATTGAGCCCCTTGGGAGGAGCTCGTCCCCTTCTTACAAATCTTCCTAATATATATGCCCTTCCCTTCTACCTTTTTCTTCCTTTTGGAAATACTCTCATTTCCTTCTTATATGTGATTCCTTTGGTGAATGGTTGCATCCCTTGGATGCACCATTTCACAAATCCCCTTTGCAATGTGTTTTGGGACCGTTAGTTCACCAAGCGTCCCTAACTCAAGGTGTATGCTAGGCACATCGGTCCACCGAGCACCCCACCATTCTTTCCATAGAACTATTCACTTGGGCATGCTTGTCCATCTGACACCCCAATGGTTTGTATGTCATGTTATTTACTTTGGGCGCACCAGTCCATCCGACGCCCCATACCTCATCTACCATGATATGCACTTGGGCACACCTTCCTATTCAACACCCACACCTTCGTCTGTTACATCATTCGTTTGGGTGAGTCTACCCATTCGGCGCCCCGTGCCTTGTTCGTTGAAACCATCTCATGCTCTCATCAACCAAGTACTTGGGTGTGCCAGCCCATGAATTGGGAATTTCAACCATGCTCCCAAGTTGTTGACTTGTCTCAAGGCATGTTCCAACCCATTGTATGTCAAATTTTCTCACCAAGGTGTTGTGGTGAGTCTCCTCGGTGTGTTGGCCACCCAAGGTACTCCTACTCACCAATTTTATAATATCGTCGTTAAGGTCTGCTAAGGAGCATCCTGGTGCCCAAGATGTCCCAAGTGCATCGTTTGATCATATCATACACAAGTATCCACTGCTCAATCTTTAGTTAAGGCAGGGTGATGATGTGTGTTCCCATTCTCAGTTTCAAAGGCCTTACAATCCATACTTCATGGGATAGATCTTAGAAATGGATATTAAACACCCCAACACTCAATTTGGAGTTGGATAACTTGAGATATAACTATATTATTGAGAACACGTATTTGAGACTAGTTTGAAGACTAGTACAAGACCCTAAGTTTAATAGCTTGTGACTATGAAAGTATATCGCACTAGAATTTAAATTTTTTACACAATGTACTTAGTTAATTACTCTATGCTCCTTGAATATTTTTGTCACAAAAAATAACTTAATGTTAGAGAGAAAATGGTGAGATGACTCATTTAAAGGAGCCAAACCCCAGGACCGTCTACTCTAATACCAAATGTTATGTAAAAAATACCCCAATTATAATAAAAATAAAAATAATAAGTGATTCCATGCATTGATACGATAAATATCCAAAGAATAAGAAACCTCTTCTAGGGGGAAACTTCCTTTTACAATATATCCAATGCATAAGACAAGAATCTTAGCCAAAAGAATGTCCTTTATTATAAATATGAGATGAAGAGGGCATGATGTATTCTACACTCTAGGATGGCCTAACAATAACTTATATATTAGTAATTAAAGAGGGCCAATAACTTAACAATAAACCTTCAAATTTATGGCCATTTCAATTATTCTTATTTTTCATTTTGAATATACTCTTTAGAATCCCACTACAAGTGAAATTTGCACAATGGCACATAATATGCTTCTTGTAGATGAATTTTTTGTGTAAGAATAGATAAAATACCCAATGAATCTCTTGCACACAAAATCACTCAATGAGAAAGTGAGGCTAACAATATATTGCATGATAGGTCATGGAAGCTAGGTCATGATGTAGTCGTAGACTAGCCAGATAGAGATTAATCTAGTTTATATTAAACACTTATAGGGATAAAATTTGAGTAGTTTAGCTTAAATTACATACCTTATTTTCAAACTAAGTGAGATCTTCCTCTTACGACTTTAAAATCCACATAGTCTTTAATGTTGAATCAAAAGTCCACATAAAACACTATAGTGATAATTCATCTCCATTTTATAGGATAAACCTTAAATTTATAGTTGTTTCAATTGTTTTCGTTTTTTATTTTGAATATATTTTTTGTTCATTCATCTATATAAATCTCTCACTAAAAAAATTGAAATGAAGTCATGGAACTATCATACAACTCTAAGTTTATTTAATGGTAAAGAGGAGAAAAAATCAATGTGCAAACTTGCAAACATGACAACACATGCAATAGATATAGACATGACAACACATGCAATAGATATAAGGTGGATTTAAGGTTAAGATGTATCATGCAATAGATATAAGGTTAAGATGTTTGACATATGTTATTTTATAATTGTTATGTAAATATGGTGTAGTTCTTTTAATATTTTATTTATCCTTACACTCAACCAAATGAAATGAGATTTATGTAGAGATTTATAATGGAGAGTTTGATAATAAGAATATAAGAAAAATTAAACTCTTTGTTTAGTATTAATGTTTTATTTTTCAATTAATTTATATAAATATTAATTTTTATAACTAAAAATTAGTTTATATAGATATTAATTTTTATAACTTTATTAGTTTATATAGATATTAATTTTATAATTTTTTTACTAGTCTTTGTTGTATCTAGAGAATGTTTATCCATTTTTTAAATTAGTTTCATATATATAATAAAATTAATAAATTTAAACATGTGTATTTTTAATGTTTTAAAATAAATGTATTTTTTAATTGTATTTAAAAAAAATTGTTTGGTTTGTTTTCTTTGATATTATATTATAAGTTTTAAACTCGTTATAAATAATTAATTTTTTAATTTAAAAAATAAAAATGACACACTATTAAAATGTTAAAATATTTGTTGAATTATGTAAGAATATGTTGTAAATATTTATTTTCTATAACAATCTTTAAAGCAAAAATTTTAAATAAAAAACTCTCAAAACCATATTTTGAAATTTTGTTAATTTGTGATATATATTCATGGATATCACAAGATTGTTATGCAAAGGACATTTTTGTTTACCATGGATAAGTTTGGTTACCCTTATATACTGATAGAGATAAAAGAGAATACATTACATCTGGCTTGTACTACATAGCAATCTGGCTTGAATTACTTGCACATAGTTAGTTATAAATTGTGGATCCCAACACCATCAATCTCGTAATCACACCCTTCGGTTAGAGGAGTATGAGTTACACTGGACATGAATGTGTACGAGCAACAATTTTTCCATTGTAGGCATGTGTACTACCAACCATTTTTCCATTGTACAAAACCATTAGGTTAGATTAGGGTAGGAATGTAAAAACTATCCGTTGTTAAAAATGAAATTATTAGTTAAAAAACAAAGGTATAAAATATCTCTTCGGTGAATTCTAACTGAAGTATAATTATTGTATATTTTTATATCTTATATGGAGTTTGGAGGTGAAAACCTTCATTATATTTATCATGTGAAGGCAAATACTATCCGTTGCAAAAACTCCCTACTCATCCTTTTACGGAAAAGCAAATACTATCCGTTGCAAAAAGCTCCCTACTCATCCTTTTACGGAAAAGCAAAAACTATCCGTTAAAATACCCCCATACTCATCTTTTTATGCGAAATTAAAAACTATCAGTTAAAAAAGGCTCCCCGTACTCAATTTTATTTATCAGCTGGCATGAATATTTTAGTCATTAGCCAGAAGAAAATAGGAGTGGCCACCAGCTCAACGTGAACCCGCTGAAGAAGGCATAGGCAGTTGGATTGTTCATTTTTCGAGGAATAGTAACTGAGAGTTGGCACATGGCATAGTAACTGAA
>ML777923.1:440322-456613 GCA_009831015.1 Picea engelmannii
ACCCCTACCTCAACAGGCTCTACATGACCTCTCGGTCTTGGATCGTTCTATTCCTTTCAATTGAAGTAGCTCTTTAGTTCCCACAGGAACCTTCACACATATAACCATAGGTCCTTCTTGGGTTTACGCCTACGCAAACAAGAGCAAGGCATGAAACTCCACTCCTTGTGACCAACCACCATGACCACAACCTTAACCCAAAAAGGTGTTTCGGCTTTGTGACTTCGTGATTCCTGTTGCGAGTCCCTTTGACTCCTTCGACTCCCAAAACCCCGAAATGGGATAACGGATCTTTAACTCCTCCCTTATCCTTCAACCATATGACCTCCAATTTAATCCTGGGATCCACTTCAGAGCACGTCGGGATTTATCTACTCGTGAGTTCACGATGTGACTCCTGTCCTGTCTCTCGAAGTCTGAACTCATGACTTCTTCTCCTCAGATTGACGACTCTGAGCTCTCCATGATATGACAGTACAGATTATGTCAGAATTTTGCGTATCGGGATTTCGTAACTCGAGACCTCCAAGTCATGACTTTCTCCACACTCCGACGCCCAAAATTATGAAATTCAAAACCACAAGATCAACGACTCCCATTGATCCAAATCTAAAGACGACTATTCCTCCTGAGCTTGCGAGTGTTGAAAGACACTCAACCTTCACTTCTCCGCTAATCCACTAGATCCAACGGTCCACATCGAATCGGTAGTTCTCCCTTTGAGAATTTCAACCGTCCGTTCAAATTCTCAATGCTCCTATCCAAATAACTCGATGCCTCCTTTTGAGCTTAATTTCTTCGAGGTGACTTCAACCCTCGTCTTCCCCTTCAAACTATTCTAAGTCTCTATCCCTGCTGAGCTTGTTTTTGGTTTCAAACTCAAAGATTTCCAAGGGATTGTTCCCGCACTCCTTGTGGCTTCCACGATAATATATGATTATCTGAACTTCTCAGTTATGTGAATTCCTTGCGACATAAATCCTTCAACCACTCACTAGGTTGGAAAAGTACAAGACTTCAAAATGGCCTGCGCACACCTTGCACACCTCTGTGCTACACTTGCACTTCTTCTGGTATGAAGAACAATGGTATCTCTCCTGAGCTTGTCTAAGGTAAAACTCAAAGCCTGTAAATGAAATCCTTGCGGACTTTCACTACACTCCTTGCAGAAATTCTCAGGACGAGAAACAATTGAAACTCATACTTTCCCTTTCACAGACTTCATACATTCAACATGAAATCATCCATACACATAGCATTGAAAAAAATGCATAATAGAGCATATAAGCAAACAGTAAATATACCATTCAATATATCCAAACAATATTCATCACAACACCACGAGATTGAGTCAAAGCATTCTTATATTAACTCAAGCATTCCTGTACATGGGTTCTATAGCAACATCTATCTTCTTATACAACTTCTACAATCTATGTTCTTCTCTTCTCTTGATCTCCTGCTTCTAATCTTCTACTCTTACAATGAGAATGAATAATACAATGCAATACATACGAGGAATATTTCTAGAGTTTTCCCTCCTACATCTCTAAGCTATCAAATCAAATTAAAGACTACAACTAATTTACATTTAATACATTAGATACTTACAACCGAAAGATGAGAGAAATGCTCAAGATCTGTGTTACAATCTCCAAACCATAAAAGAAAAAATATCTTTTCAGATATTACATTAATGCTTCATTATTTCGAATTCAAAACATCTTCAAAATACATGCTGGTGCATTTCCAGGTGTCCTCCACTTTTGCGCTTGCTTACGATGCTCCTGCATCATACTCCTCTGGCTGAAAAATTCATGGACTCTTGTTCATGAGTTCCTGCACTGTCTGTCCATGTTTCTGGATCTCCGCTTCACTTTCCCAAATGGAATCTTCAACTGGGTGTCCCTTACACTTTACCAAGTATTCAAAATACGTCTTTCTCTGGGTCTTTTTGCTGACTCTCCGATCAATGATCTTTTCAATCTGCGAATTTTTAGCTACAGGTAGTTGTTTGACCCACTGAACTTCCTTCTGACTCTTTTCCCCATATGCTTCATCTTCTATGTAAGGATATAGATCTGCTATGTTAAATATGGGTGATATTCCCACACCATCTCGCAATTCTATTTCACAAGAATTTGCCTCAAATTTCCTTATGATTTTTCATGGCCCTATCTTTTTCATTTTCAGCTTATTATACGTTCCCCTTGGGAATATTTATTTCCTCGGGTGTGCTAAGACCAAATATCCCACTTCGAACTGAATCTCTCTTTTGTGATGATCTTCTCTACGCTTGTATTCCTGGTTAGAAATATGAAACCGTTCTTTAATCTAACTTTGGAGCTCTTGCATCTTTGCTGCAAAATCTTCTCCTCCAACACTTCTGAACTCATTATGCTTTAAGTCTCTCAACTTAGATACTCCTCTTGATTTCATTCCATACATTATCTGGAATGGGCTCTGTCCTGTGCTTTTGTTAGGTGAGTCATTATATGAAAATTCCGCTTGTGGGAGAATCTGATCCCACTGACTATGATGTTCAACTACTAAACTCCTCAACAAGTCTCCTAGACTACAATTTACCACCTCAGTTTTTCCATCCGTCTGAGGGTGATATGCTGAGCTAAAATATAATTTTGTCCCCATCTTCTTCCATAGTGTCCTACAGAAATGAACAACAAATTTGGTATATCTGTCTGAAACAATACTCTTGGGTAAACCATGAAGTCGAACAACTTCTTTGAAAAACAGATTTGCAATGTATGTTGCATCATTGGTTTTCTGACTGTAAGGTCTCTTCCAACAGAGCCTTATAAAACATAATTTAAGTATAGAAATTTTATCCTAAATTCTTTACAATTCATTATTCAACATATAACCATTCATTATTCAGCATATAACCATGTTTAGTAGAATTAAAATTTATGAGCAACATGATAATAAACAACATATTCAACATAGTTGTTATGAACAATATATAAATAATGAACATGAATAAAATAACAATAATGAACACAACATAATAATGAAAATACCTCAAAATACCTCAAACTGATGTTGTTCTCCAACTCTATCCAAGCTCCAACTCTGTCCAAGCTGAAGCTCTGCCCAAAACTGACTAACCTCCCAGCCAGCTAGGAACAACCTATCCTCCCTAGCTCCAGGATTTCTTACGGTTTCCTAGCCCCCAACCCAAAATTCCCAGCAACAGGTGTCCCTTGTGAAATTCCTCAAGAAAGCTCGTGAAGCAAGCTGCCAGTAAATCCAGAAATATAGATCCAGTCCAAAACTCCCTCCCTTCCTTCTCCTTCTCTCCTATGAAAATATTACCCCCAAAACAAAATAAGACCCCCCTTCCCGAGTTTTTTCCCTTTCCTTATCCTCCTTTCCCTCATTATTCACCACCTTATCCCCTCATTAAGTCTCAACCACCCTATCCCTCTTTCCATTAATGGGTCCATCTACCGATACACTAAGTCTCCAAAATGAAAGTTAATAATTTATTAAACTAAAATTCCTTAAACAAATATTTAATTATGATAATTAATTAAACTAATATACATTAAACCAATATTTTGGTTGGTTTTAACAAACCATAACATTCGTGCAATGGTTGGAACTTATGGTTAAGTCGTTGGAATATTCTTGAATATTCCCATGGAGGTCTCGGGCTCGATCCACGCTGAGCCCAACAAAATTTATACCCCTTAGACAATATTGGCCAATCAAAGAGTGCCACATGGAACTCTATGATTGACCAATATTGGCTAAGGGGTATAAATGTTATTGGGCTCATCATGGATTGAACCCAAGATGATTGGTCCACCTATTGTACAATGATCCCCACATCAATGCACAATCAACCTGCCAATTGGATGTATGGACGACACATGGCGACTTCTAACTGTTCCACTTGCATGTACATATCTTCCATATTACTTCCACATCACTGTAAGACCTACCAAGTGTCATCCTTGCAATGATGCCATGTGTAGTGTATGGATGCTACGTCCTCCGACATGTGGACAATTTTTATTGCTCCAACTCGGTGCCAAAAATGTCAAAACTGAGTGACACATGACATACTCTCATGTTTCCATGACAACATGATGATGCAACCTTATGCCCTATCATCTATACATATGGTCACGATTCAGCCTGTGGGCTTGCTATGTGGCGCCTCCATTTTTCCATTTTCTCTTTTTTTGTCCAAACGTTTAATAACCATAACTTCTTCATATGAAATCCATTTGAGGTGATTTATGCACCATTGGAAAGATATCGTCGAGCTCTACATAATTAAGTCATTTTCATTATCACCTGAGATGACAAATTTTTGAGTGTTTTGGATCCTCCTGGATTATAAATTCCCTAAACAATTTATGGTACCTCCATCTATAATCATTACTTGAAACTCTCGTGTTGGAAATTCAAAGAAATTGATTTTTTTGCTAATTTGTAATTGATGAAGTTATGTGTACTAACAGAATCAATCAACACTATTACCTTTTTCTTTTTGATATATCCTTATATCTTGAAGGTTTTTCTAGTACTGATGTTGGCCAATGCATGACAATATATTGTTGGAGTAGTCCCTTCTAGATCTAGATCTTGTGATAGTTCCAATTCTTGATCTTCTTCTTCTTCATAGTCTAGGTAGAATAATTTCTTCTCACCACATTTATGCCCCTTATTTTACTTGTTCTCACAATTGAAACATAGTCCATTTTCTCCTTTTCATTAATTTTTTGATATTTCAACCTTTTCGGTTAAGTGAGGTTAGGAGAGGGAATATGGTGCTCTCTATAGTTGTTAGTGGCCATCCTTATAGTACCTATATTTTTGTTTTCCACTTTCCTTGCCATATTAAAATCTCTCTCTAGGGATTTATGTTCGAAGAGACATACCTCATTTTAAATGTTCTCCTTTAAAGTGCCCATAAAGAGATATAACAAATTATCCTCTGGAATGTTTTTTACTCTAAGACCAAGCCTTTGGAGTTGTTGAATATTTATCAATTGACTAAAGAATTTATTTCTATTGATATCCCCATAATGTGTTATCAATTCATTTGTAAAAATGGACCAAGAAACAATATAATTTTTTTCTCTTTTACAAAGCCATTGATACCAAAAACATTGATCATTTTCTATATACAAGGATGCCATAGTTACCTTTTGTAAGCTTGGCACATGGTTTGGATCAAAGAATTGCTCCATCTGGAATATCCATGTTATAGGATCTTTACCATCAAACTTCCTCATATATATCTTTGGAATGAAGTAGTTCCTTGGTGATGACTTGAAGCATTGATGAGGTGGATCTTGGAGTTATGAATGATTGTGAAATTTAATATTTGTTCTCTGTAATTGTGATAAAATACTCCCCATATGTGATTAAGTCTCAACACCATTTTTCTCCTTATTTTTATGATTTTATTGGATCTCCATATCCCTTTTAGGGATCATGATGTGCAAGAACATGGATTCTATGGATTTTTCATTTCATTCACATATTTTTATAATTCTTCCTTATTTTCATCCATCTTATTTTTATTTTATCTTCTCGTTGTTTTTTAATGAATTCCTAAGAATTTAGCAGTTTCAACATACTACCAATTATTTCATCAACTTGGTTCTTTAATTGGGATAACCACTTTTTGAAATCTCCATTTTTTTTCCTCATCCTGTGTGAGATATTTGGAGGTTTAAAAGAAGTATTAGTTATTGGACCCTTTTCCATTGGAGAAAATAATAATACTTGTCTATTTCCCCTTCATTTAAAGAAGACAACACAAATCTCTAAAAAAAAATAAAGGATGATCTTTCTAACCATGGAAAAAGCTCTTAAAATCACTAGAAAATAACTAGTGCACAAACCCTAACTTCCACAAGAAATATATAATAGAATACAATGAGTCAAAATATTAAAAAAATTCCACGTGTAATTCACCGTGTCAACTGAAGATTAAATTTATTTTAGATTCTGAAACTTCACTGAAAAAAGTTACACCAAAAATTCCAAGATGGCTCTTTTAAAATCAATTTGAGGATTATTCACAAATGTTGTCTTCCCTGGAATATTTCTCAAATATCATAGTGAAATAGAAAATGTAATTTTTACCACTTATACTATCACATTTCTCCTCATTCTTCACAAAATTTCACTATCTGAAACTTCCCAAAAAACAAGTTATAGAGAAAAATCCAAGATGACTCGTTTAAAACTGATTTTAGGATGAACCGCAGACCATATCTTCCATAGGATATATATCCAATATTCTAGAAATATCCTCTGCCCACAAATATACTAAAAACCACATGTATGACCTGTTGATTTCACCTAACGTCATCTTGTATGGATTTGCCCCTATGTAGAAGAGCTTGTACTAATGTACTCGATTGTTCGTTCAGCAACTCGCGTACGTACAGGACAATTCCCACTCCAACCCACATACATGAGAATAATTGTATAGATAATTCGTACAGATCACACCACTTCATACACTATCTTCCTTTTGAGGTTGTCTCTCTCTCCCACACGCAAGGTGTGTCTTTCCCTTCCAAGAATAGAAAATAGAGAGTCCTCAACCTTAGGCCAAATTTTCCACTCTAGAAAAATTTCCCTTTGTTGAAATCACTAAGCCTCCTAGCACAAGTGCATACTGAATTATTCTAACTCCATTAATCTATGATGATAAGCTGACCTCTCTTCTTTATATAAAATATTTGGGGGTCACCATAGAATCCCCTCCACAATTCAACATCAAATTAGGGTTTCTTTGTGGGTGTGAAGCCCTAACACAAGCCCACAAATCCCATCACCAAATGCATGAAGACCCTAACCAAATACAAGGGGGTTTTCACCAAACTGAAAGGATAATTTGGTGCCAACAAAGATTCTCACATTCCTAACACCTAGGCCTCTTGTGGGAATACCTCTTGAAGCTACAAAATCAATAAAGGATTTTTAGTGAAGGGAAAGAAAGAGTTGGTTTGTAATATAAATAAGTCACTACATGGTCTGAAGTAATCACCTAGGATGTAGTACCAAAATTTTGACACATACATCCTTGGACTAGGATTTGTGAGAAGCAAGGATGATCACTTTGTATATTCCAAGAAAGTTGGTAATCACTTTATTTATGTAGTGTTGTATTTCAATGACATGTTGCTAGTAGGAAATAACATGGATGTTATCAAGAAGGTGAAATCACAACTATCCTCCAAATTCATCATGAAGGATCTTGGTGCTGGAAACTTCATTCTTGGATGGAGATTAAAAGAGATCATGCAAACATGAAAATTTGGTTGAATAAGAGAAAATATGTTGAGACGATTTTATAGAAGTTTAATATGTAGGAAATTAAACCAGTCAAGGTTCTTATTCCTATATTTGTAAAGTTATCTATAGATCAATGTCCCAAGACACATGAAGAGGAAGAGGAAATGTCCCATGTTACATATGCTAGTTCGGTTGGTAGCTTGATATATGAAATGGTGTATACTATATCAGACATTTCACATGCAGTGGGAGTTTTGAGAAGGTATATGTCAAAACTAGGGAAGGAGCATCAAAAAATAGTAAAGAGAGTTTTCAGGTATTTTCGTGGCACTTCTAGCCATGGTTTGTGCTACGAAGGAAGATTGGGATTGGACAGAGTGTTGGGCATACATGGGTTTGTTTATGCAGACTCGGATGGAGATCTGGATCACATAAAATCTACAAGTGGGTATGTGTTTAACCTATTTGGAGGAGAAATCACTTGGATGAGAAAAATACATGTTGTAGTGGCACTCTCAACTACATAAGTTGAATACATGACAACCAATCATGGATTCAAGGAAGAAATATGGTTAGAGAGATTGTGTTCAGGAATTGGGTTGGTACAACAAGTAATAAGATTAGATTGTGACAATCAAAGTGAAATATTCTTGGCTAATAACCCAACTTATCATTCAAATACAAATCATATTGATGTCTAGTATCACTTTTTGAGAGACATGGTTGAAGAAAAGAAGATGTTGCTGGAGAAGGTTAACATTATGAAGAATGTTGCATATTCATTGACAAAGTCTATGAGCATCGAGAAGTTCTCTTGGTGTAGAGAAACAATGGACATTATTTCCCTTTATTGTTGACTATGTCATCATGTGATCCCATGTATGCAAAAAAAACAACAAGTGAGAGAATGTTAGGTAGGTGTTATATTCTTTGCATGCGGGTGGGGGTGTGCATCGGATTTGATGACTATGTCTAATTATCCCTCCTTGGTAGTGGTGTAAGTGTGTGCCATGAACTACCTTGGGGGGGGGTCACAAGGGTGTCAGGATTTGACCCTCTGAACTACATGAAACATTCGAGGTAGCGCCCATAAATTGTTTTTGAGTGAATTTTGTTATTTTAATGTTATTAATTATTTTTAGTGTTTTTCTAAAATAATACCGGATTAATAGATTAGAGTTTTGGTAGCTATAGAATACCTAAAATATTGTATATATTGTATTCTAAATTGTGAAGTTAATACAGTGAAGAGTTGAGAGGTGCAACACCAAGGAAGGTTGGTTTTCTTTAAATTAAGGGTTTCCAACATAAATCTCTGTGTACTATGTGTATGGGCCATTGGTTAATTTATTTTTTTCTTAAGAATATATATGAATTTATTTACTTCATAGGTTTAAAAATAACAGGAAAAATTCGCATGATTGGGCCCCTTGGGAGGAGCTCGTCCCCTTCCTACAAATCTTCCTAATATCTATGCCCTTTTGCCTTTTTCTTCCATTTGGAAATACTCTCCTTTCCTTCTTATATGTGATTCCTTTTGGGCCCGTTAGTTCACCAAGCGTCCCTAATTCAAGGTGTATGCTAGGCACATCGGTCCACCGAGCGCCCCACCATTATTTCCATATCACTATTCCCTTAGGCATGCTTGTCCATCTGACACCCCAATGGTTTGTATGTCATGTTATTTACTTTGGGCGCACCGGTCCATCTGACGCCCCATACCTCCTACCATGATATGCACTTGGGAACACCTTCCTATTCAATGCCCACACCTTTGTCTGTTATGTCATTCATTTGGGTGAGTCTACCCATTCGGCGCCCCATGCCTTGTCCATCTAAACCATCTCATGCTCTCATCGACCAAGCACTTGGGTGTGCCATCCCATGACTTGGGAATTTCAACCATGCTCCCAAGTTGTTGACTTGTCTCAAGGCATGTTCCAAACCATTGTATGTCAAATTTTCTCACCAAGGTGTTGTGGTGAGTCTCCTCGGTGTGTTGGCCACCCAAGATACTCCTACTCACCAATTTTATAACATCATCATTAAGGTCTGCTGAGGGGCATCTTGGTGCCCAAGATGTTCCAAGTGCATCATTTGATCATATCATACACAAGTATCCACTGGTCAATGTTTAGTTAAGGCAGGGTAACGATGTGCGTTTCCATGCTCAGTGTCAAAGGCCTTACAATCCATACTTAATGGGATAGATCTTAGAAATGAATATTAAACACCCCAACACTCAATTTGGAGTTGGATAACTTGAGATATAACCATATTATTGAGAACACCTATTTAAGACTAGTTTTAAGACTAGTACAAGACCCTAAGTTTAATAGCTTGTGACTATGAAAGTATATCGCACTAGAATTTAAATTTTTTACACAATGTACTTCATTAATTACTCTATGCTCCTTGAATATTTTTCTCACAAAAAATAACTTAATGTTGGAGAATAAATGGTGAGATGACTCATTTAAAGGAGCCAAACCCTAGGACCGTCTACTCTAATACCAAATGTAATGTAAAAAATACCCCAATTATCATAGAAATATAAATAATAAGTGATTCCATGCATTGATACGATAAATACCCAAAGAATAAGAAACCTCTTCTAGGGGAAACTTCCTTTTACAATATATCCAATGCATAAGACAAGAATCTTAGCCAAAAGAATGTTCTTTATTATAAATATGAGATGAAGAGAGCATGATGTATTCTACACTCTAGGATGACCTAACTATAACTTATATATTAGTAATGAAAGAGGGCCAATAACTTAACAATAAACATTCAAATTTATGGCCATTTCAATTATTCTCATTTTTCATTTTGAATATACTCTTTAGAATCCCACTACAAGTGAAATTTTCACAATGGCACATAATATGCTTCTTGTATATGAATTTTTTGTGTAAGAATAGATAAAATACCCAATGAAGCTCTTGCACACAAAATCACTCAATGAGAAAGTGAGGCTAACAATATATTGCATGATAGGTCATGATGTAGTCGTAGACTAGCGAGATGGAGATTAATCTAGTTTATATTAAACACGTATAGGGATAAAATTTGAGTAGTTTAGATTAAATTACATACCTTATTTTCAAACTAAGTGGGATCTTCCTCTTACAACTCTAAAATCCACATAGTTTTTAACGCTGAATCAAAAGTCCACATAGAACATTATAGTGATAATTCATCTCCATTTTATAGGATAAACCTTAAATTTATAGTTATTTCAATTGTTCTCATTTTTTGTTTTAAATGTTTTTTTTTGTTCATTCGTCTGTATAAATCTCTCACTAAAGAAATTGAAATGAAGTCATGGAACTATCATACAATTATAGGTTTATTTAAGGGTAAAGAGGAAAAAAAACCAACGTGCAAAATTGCAAACATGACAAACACATGCAATAGATATAAGGTTAAGATTTATCATGCAATAGATATAAGGTTAATATGACAAACACATGCAATAGATATAAGGTTAAGATTTATCATGCAATAGATATAAGGTTAATATGTAGAAATTGAAATGAAGTCATGGAACTATCATACAATTATAGGTTTATTTAACGGTAAAGAGGAAAAAAAATCAACCTGCAAAATTGCAAACATGACAAACACATGCAATAGATATAAGGTTAAGATTTATCATGCAATAGAAATAAGGTTAATATGACAAACACATGCAATAGATATAAGGTTAAGATTTATCATGCAATAGATATAAGGTTGTCGATTGTGCATTAAATGGTCGCATCTAATAGTTTGTATTGTAAAGTTGTGGACTATTCGACTAAAGCGCCAATTTCCTAGAAGATCGTTGGCATCCCTGATCTGATGGGTATTGTTTAGTGCGCTCTGAACCTGCATTAAATAAATCGAACGACATACTGAAGCCAAGTGTGGTTCGTATCCCCAGTCGAAGAAGTAAGTTAACTGATATGCAATAGATATAAGGTTAATATGTTTGACATATGCTATTTTATAATTGTTATGTAAATATGGTCAAGTTCTTTTAATATTTTATTTATCCTTACACTCCTAACAACCAAATGAAATGAGATTTATGTAGAGATTTATAATGGAGGATGGAATGCCTCCACATGAACTAGAGTTTAAGAATAAGAATATAAAAAAAACTAAACTCTTTGCTTAGTATTAATGGTTTATTTTTCAATCAACTATTGATATTAGTTTATATATTAATTTTTATAACTTTTTACATGTCTTTGTTGTAGCTAGAGATTATTTATTCATTTTTTAAATTAGTTTCATATATAATAAAATTAATAGATTTAAACCTTTGTATTTTTAATGTTTTAATATAAATCTTTTTTTTAAATTGTATTTAAAAAAAAATTGTTTAGTTAGTTTTCTTTGATATTATAGGTTTTAAATTCATTATCATTCTAAAGAAATAATTACTTTTTCAATTTAAAAATTAAAAATGATATAGATAAAATATGCTTTGTTGGATTATGTGAGAATATGTTGTAAATATTTATTTTCTATATCAACTTTTAAAGCTAAAAATTTTAAATAAAAAAACTCTAGAAACCATATTTTGAAAGTTTGTTAATTTCTGATATATATATCCATGGATAGCACAAGATTGTTATGCAAATGACATTCTTGTTTACCATGGATAAGCTTGGTTACCATCAGAGATAAAAGAGAATACAACACATCTGGCTTATACTACATGGCAATCTGGCTTGAATTACATTGCGATCCCAACGACATCAATCTCGTAATCACACCTTTCGGTTTCCCGTAATCACACCCTTAGGTTAGAGGAGTAGGAGTTACACTGGACAGGCATGTGTATGAGCAACGATTTTTCCATTGTAGGCATGTGTACTACAAACAATTTTTCCATTGTACAAAATCATTAGGTTAGATTAGTGTAGAAATGTAAAAACTATCCGTTGTTAAAAATGAAATTATCAGTTAAAAAAACAAAAGTATAAAATATCTCTTCAGTGAATTATAACTGAAGTATAATTATTGTATCTTTTTGTATCTTATGTGGAGTCTGGAGGTGAAAACCTTCATTATATTTATCATGTGAAGGCAAATACTATCCGTTGCAAAAATCTCCCTACTCATCCTTTATCATGTGAAGGAAAATACTATCCGTTGCAAAAAAAACTCCCTACTCATCCTTTTACGGAAAAGCAAATACTATCCGTTGCAAAAAGCTCCCAACTCATCCTTTTACGGAAAAGCAAAAACTATCCGTTAAAATAGCCCCATACTCATCTTTTTATGCGAAATTAAAAACTATCAGTTAAAAAAGGCTTCCCATACTCAATTTTATTTATCATCTCGCATGAATATTTTAGTCATCAACAAGAAGACCATAGGCGCGACCACCAGCTCAACGTGAACCCACTCAAGAAGGCATAGGCAATTGGATTGTTCATTTTTCGAGGAATAGTAAATGAGAGTTGGCACATGGCATAGTGGGTCATCCCCTCGCTTAAATACTGAAATACCTTTCGAATTCTAAAATCCTTATCTCAGAGTTTCAAATGCACCTCCCAAATAGGCACCTCTTACCAGTTGGTTTTTGCTTCTGTAGTCCTCTTACAAAATAGGTTAACTTGTTTGATTCACCCACATGGTTCTCCCCGTAGCATATTCATATGGAGACTTTGATTCAACTACCATGGCATTGCGTATTGCGTATTGAGTTTTGGTCTGGATTGTGCATAATATTCATGATCATGTTCGTGCTCAACCGAACATCATTTTCTTGTTCTTTCCTTCAATTTTATGTCTCATGATTATCCTTCATATTTTTTCTCAAAATACTTCAAAACTTTTTGCTCATTCAGAAATCCATACTTTCTTTCCTGGAATGAGTCGCGCCCTATTCGTGAATTCCGTTTTATGAATTTGGCTATATCATAGAGTGACAAAAGGTGAAATTCCTTAGTGATTTTGTCATAGCAGTAACAACGTCCTCACCCAACTCGATCTGAATATTCCACGCTGGTGCATAGCAACCTTGAATTTTATTCGAATATATTCGAAGCATATTCAACCAGTGCATCCAGATCTTTATTCAATGTGTACGTTTGCTAGTGCATCCAGATCTTTATTAAATATGTACGTTTGCTTCATTATCTCAATGGGACAGGTTTTCAACAATACCATCGAGGGCTTGAATTTTCTCTACAGATGGAGGAGGATCATCTCAGCTCCCACCCCCCTGCAAGGTATTTTCCTTAATTTCCATGTTCTATTTTGATTTATTTCATCTACTTGATTTATCTCCTCTGCTTTCATCTGATTCAGCTCGCGTGGTTGATATTATGTCATTTACTACTAATTGATGCTTCTTTCATATTTATAGCAGTGCTTGCATCTATATGTATGCAGATATGTGTGTATTAATGCTAAATTACAGGCTTTTGTGAAAATAATTGGTGTTTTCCGCATCTTTATAACAATGTTTTCCTGTATATGTGTGCATCTTTTTACTGTGTATATGCATATGTATTTTCTAGATACCTCTGCTTCAAAATAACACGCCCATCGCTACACAGAGTCACACAATTTTCTACTGCACTTGACCTTATAATCTTGGTTTTTTGTTTTTCCATGTTATTTAGCTCACATTTTATCACTGATGGAACATAGAAAGACTGATAGATTAGCGTGAAGGTAAATAAGCTATAGCTTGGAGGAGCCTGACCCATCTTCTCCATCACACTTTCTTTTAGCATCGGAATATTCATTAAACAAGTTTTCTTCTGTCAATACTTATATTCACAGGTTGATCATCATAAGATAGTGACCTGTATGGCATCCTAAGGCATACGTAACAAGCCTGATTAGATTGTTAGGCCACTTTTCCGAATGCTTACATACCATAGTCAATAATTCTCATCGAAACTTACATCATTATTATTATATAAACTTATAAAGCGTTAGCATTCAAATAATAACTACATTAGTTAGTTTGTCTCTATATTTAGAGATATAACCAATATCATCCTAATAGTCTTAGTACTCATTTAATTGTAAAATGGTTATCATTATTTGATTCAATCTTAATCCTAAAATGGTAAAATGTTCAAATTTAGAGATATAACCAATATCATCTTAATAGTCTTAGTCTTCATTATTTGGTTTAATGGTAAAATGTTTCTCATTATTTGATTCAATCTTAATCTTATAATGGTAAAAAGTCTGGAAACTTGGTGCTGGGATATATTAGTATGGAAATTAATATCATTTTAGTCCTCATTAGTTGGTTTAATGGTAAAATGGTCCTAGTTATTTGATTCAATCGTAAAATGATAAAAAGTCCAGAAACTTGGAGTTGGATATATTGGTGTGGAAATCAATATCATCCTAATAGTCTTCCCTCTCATTATTTGGTTTAATGGTTTTCATTATTTGATTCAATAGTAATCTTAAAATGGTGAAAAGTCGAGAAACTTAGTGCTCATATATTGGTGTGGAAGATGTTTACCCTCTCATTATTTGGTTTAATGGTTTTCATTATTTGATTCAATAGTAATCTTAAAATGATGAAAAGTCCAGAAACTTAGTGCTCATATATTGGTGTGGAAGATGTTTACCCTCTCATTATTTGGTTTAATGGTTTTAATTATTTGATTCAATAGTAATCTTAAAATGGTGAAAAGTCCATAAACTTATTGGGCTCATATATTGGTGTGGAAGATATTTATGAATGAGTAATCATCTAGTTTATCTAAATATTTTATCTTATCTTATTTAGAGTAGTTTATTTATATAGTTTTTTAAACAAATTTAATGATTTAATAATTTAAATTTTTAGTTAATAAATTAATTTTTTATTGATCATTTTTTTAAATATTAAATCAATTTAAAAAGAAACAAATTATCTAAAAATAAAGTTTTTAAATATAAACTACTTCGATTCAATTCCATATTAAAAATAAAATTATTTATTATAAATTTAACCATTCTTATTTCATATATCTTCCCCTCTAAATTCAAATTAAAAATACCAATTAACAATAAATGTTTCAACATGTTTTTACTACCCCTTTCAAAAAATAAAAATAAAAAAACCATATCCAAAATCTCATCATTAATGAGAAGCCCCTCCTAATTTCAATCAACACGAAAATGGTTAACATAGTCAAAGCCATTATTTTATAATGGCACTTAATAGTTTAATTTCTCAATAAACAAATGCATCTTAAATTTGTTGTATACAGAATTTGGTTTTTGTCTAAACTTTTTAGGTTTTGGTTTAATTATATATATATATATATTTTCTGAAATCTAATTAAAAATTGAAATTGTTGGATATATAAATTTGACTTTTTCTTTTTTAATTTTTCCTAAAATTTGGTTAAAAATTGTTGGATCTGTACATTTGAGTGATTATATTTATTGGATCCTAATGCCTAATTTTTCAACACAATGAATCCATTTATAGACTCAGAAATAGAATTTAAACAATAAAAAATTGAGATTTTATTTATATTTGTGTGGCTAGATTCCCACTAAAAATATTAAAACTTAAAATATTAAACAACACCCAATTTTTTTTTTTTATCAACCTTAGAAATTAAAAATTATTATATCTCTTATAAAAAAATTAATTATATTTTATAATAAAAATGATTAACACAATCAAAATTAGTGATTTAATCAACTATAGGATTTAGATTTTATTTTCTGAAAATGATCATACATTTTATCTTTTATAACACAACTTTTTATCCCATCATTTTCAAAATAATGAAAGTTTTAGAATCATGTATCCATATTTTACATATTTTTAATTATTTTGTTAAATATTTTTAATAAAAAATATTATTATTATTTTGATGTCCATTTTAATTATCATCATTATCTTTTTTTTTATTATTATTATATATATTTAAAAATTAAGAAAAATATATTTTATCTTTATCGTTTAGAATTATGTATCACTGTTTTTTTATTATTATTTAGTATCACTTTTTTTTTATTATTTAGTTAA
>ML777923.1:497348-514555 GCA_009831015.1 Picea engelmannii
GGGGTGAAAGAGAGTGGGGAGGGAACGATAGAGGGAGAGATAAGGGGAGTATAGGGGTAGAGGGAGAGAGAGAGAGAGTTGGGGTGAGAGAGAGAGAGAGAGAGGTATAACGAGAAAGAGAGAGGGGTGGGGGGAGGAGAGGAGGGGAGGGAGATATAGGGATGATGGATAGATAAGAAGGGATGGAGATGAAAATAAATGGAGGGAGGAATGGATGATGGGAGAGAGAGGGATGGGAGGGACAGTGGTAGAGGAAGAGAGAGTAGGGAGTGAGAGAGGGTGTAAGGTACCGGATCTATTATAATAGTATAAAAAAAATACCGTAGAAAATAATAGCATAACGACATAGTGTGTGAAACCAAAGAACCAAAATAATACCTTTTTTGATAGGAAACAATGTTCACTTTCCTCTTCAAGGGGGAAACCTCTAGCAGAGCAACACTCTATTACAATAATTCTCAAGACAAAAATTCTCATGCCTCCTCTTATTTATAATAATTCTATCTTCTAAAGAACCTTCTAGCGAAATATCTTTCTAGAAGAAGAAGCTTATATTAGGTCTTTGTTGGCATGTGCACACAAATAGGTTCGAGACCCTGGGTTCAAAGTAAGTTTTCCGAAAAAACCCTACAAATACCGACCCTTTCGGCATCACCTGTGAGTAGGTGAAGTCTCACCCAAGGTATCTTTATGGGGATTGTAGGAACCAATATTCTTTGGTGAGGAGGGAAATAAGGAAGGTGTGCTCTTTCATACCTAAAATACTCTTTCACGCACTAGATCCTAGTTAATATGTCCTCATTACTTAATTATTTATGCATATCAGTCTATATTCTCACCATGTAATAGTTAAACATACAATTAACGTTAGTGTTCATGAATATTTCAACATTATTAGTAAATATAAGCATTCATCCATATTAGAAGAAATAATTAACATCATACAATCATGAATTAACATATTACAAGCTAGAATAATCATTCCACAACATAATTTGACACATAGTTATCATGGTTCACACCCTCCTGAGCTATGTCCTCAAATATTCACTTCTTTATTATACTTAAGGAATTCATTTTGCGCTCTGCACTACAATAGGTGTTCAACATAAAATTCGCTTCTTACATTCATGGATGCTTTACACAAAACATCCTACAATCACAACAATTCCTTAGAACTCTTCTAGTTATTCGATTTTGCCTCTGCTCTCTGTCGTCGTTTTTGTCTCTTTGAACTCACTTTCATAATCTTTTCTCAAATCTCAACTTTCTTCCCCTTTTTCTCATATTTTATTTCCAACTCATAATGAGTTGGCTCCCACTCATGATCGGCTGGTGACAACTCATTGTGAGATGGATACATCTCATGCTCAACTGGTTTTCCCATATTTTACGGGACCTTGTTCCTTCCTATCCCCCATATTCTTCTCTTTATTCTCTCTTATTTCTTGATACTCTTGATATTCTTGATCTTGTTCCTTTTCTCTATGTGTCATTTATTCTCGTTGTTCTCTATCCAACCTACCGTCCCAATAGTCTTCTTACATTGACTTGTTATCATTTATTAAATAGGCCTTATAAACTAATTCCATCCTTTATTACATGGAAAATACATTATTCTACCAACATGAAGTGTTAGGGAGGTTATGTCCCTAACATTCCCTCCCCCTTGAATATAACCTTGTCCTCAAGGCTTGAGATGAGGAAATTGTTGTAGAATGGTAGTAGGCTCCCAGGTGGCATCTTATAGAGTAATATATTTCCACTGCACTAACACTTCCCGGATTTTGCACTAACAAAGATGACATTCACACTATTCCAAGACTACTTGGGGTTATAACCAAATGGAACCTTCTACATCCAACTCAGGGAGACGTGCTTGAGTTTTTCACTTAGTTCCAATCACCTTCTTTAATAATGAGACATGAAAAACATGATGGATCTTAGAATCACTAGACAGAGCTATGTGGTAGGCGATGAGCCCCACATGCTTGAGAATGGAATAAGGACCATAAAAATTGGGAGCAAGATTCTGACAATATCCAGATTTGAGTGAAGTCTACTTATAAGGTTGCAGATGAAGAAACACTTGGTCCCATTCAACAAATTATCGTTCATAATGACCTTGAATGACTTGCTTCTTCATGTGATTTTGAGCCATCACCAAATTTTCTTTGAGGGTACGAAGAATAGCCTCGGGTACTGTAAGATTTTTTTCAACCTCCTGAACCTTAGAGACACCTAGAATGTGAGAGAAATAATGGTGGATTTTTTCCATATACTGCGTCAAAAGAATTCATGCGAGTGACCATATGGTAAGATGTGTTGTAACACCATTTATCCATTTGTAACCACTGAGCCCATTGATGTTGGCGGTTAGATGCAAAAAACCTTAAATATGTTTCCAAACACTTGTTGACAATTTATGTTTGTCCATCATTCTGGGATGATAGGTGGTGCTAAGATGTAAATGGGTGCCTTGTATCTTGAAAAAGTATTTCCAAAAATTGTTGGTGAACGTGGGATCCTTGTCAGAGACAATAGAATGTGGCATGCCATGAAGTTTGAAGATATGATCCATGAAAACTTAGGCCACTGTGGATGTAGTAAATGGATGTTGCAGAGAACATAAATGAGCATATTTGGAAAGAGGATCAACCACCACCATGATGATTGTCTTGTTGTTGGATTTAGGGAAGTCCACAATGAAATACATAGAGATATACCGCCAAATAGAAGGGGAAATTGGAAGGGGTTGGAGTGTTCCAATGGATTTGACTGTTTCTCCTTTGTTTCATTGACAAACATCACATTCAACTACAAAGGTGTGGATGTCCTATTTCATACCATCCTAGAAAAAATAATTTTTGACCCTTTCATAGGTTTTGGTAAACCCTGAATTCCCAGCGGTGGATGAAGCATGAAGCTCAAAAAGCACCGTAGATTTTAAGTTGTGATTGTTTTCTTAGATAGAGACGACCTTTGTAGAGAATCTCATTATTATGCCAAGAGTACCCTGGAGAGGATGGGGAAATTTCTTGCAATTGTTGTATCAAGAAAGATATTTTTTGATCTTGCAACCATTCCTAACGAGTAGCTTGTATCCAATCAGGTACAACAAAGGAGAGGAAAAAGAGGGACCATTCTTCTTCATATTTTCGGGAAAGAGAATCAACAACCACATTTTATTTTCCCTTCTTGTAAATGATCTCATAATCATGGCCAAATATCTTGGTGACCCATTTTTATTTTTCCAGGGATGAAATATTTTGTTCCAGAAAATACTTGAGGCTCTCGTGACTAGTTTTAATCTAGAAGCGTTTCCCAAGTAGATAAGGACACTAGAGATCCACGAAATGTAGAATAGCCAACATTTCCTTTTCATAGATGGATTGGTCCAAATTTCTATCTGAAAGTTGTCTGCTAATGAAGTTCAAAGGTTGGCCATGTTGCATGAGGACTTCCCCAATTCCTTTTCTAGAAGCATCACATTCCCAAACAAAAGCCTTGGTGAATTTGGGAAGGGATAGGACTAGATTTGTGCACATAACATATTTCAAGGACTAGAAGGATTGTTCAACTATTAGAGTCAAAGTGAAAGAATTATTTATAAGGATAGAAGTGAGAAGTGATGTAATTTTTCCATAATTCTTAACAAAATTATGATAATAACCCGTTAAACCCAAAAAGCCACGCAAGATCTTAAGATTTTTAGGGAGAGGCCAATCCTGCATAGCTTCAATTTTGTTAGGATCCACCCGTACACTATCCTTTCCCACAATATGACTGAGGTACTCCACTTTTGAGGCTCCAAAGGCACATTTAGATTGTTTGAGGAAAATATGGTTCTTAGAGAGTAGTTGGAGAAATTGATCCACGTGGGTGAGATGGGATGTCCAAGTTTTACTATAGATGAGAATATCATAAAATAAAACTAAGAAACAATGAAAGAGAAAAGGATGGAAGACATGATTCATGAGAAATTGGAAGGTGGAGAGGGAATTAAACAGGCCAAAGGGCATGGCCAATAACTCATAGTGACCCTCATGAGTTCTAAAGGAAGTATCAGGAATGTATATTTATTTCATATGTATCTGGTGGTATCCAGAACAAAGATCAAGTTTAGTAAAGTATTGAGCACCACTCAATTCATCTACAAGATCATCAATGACAAGAATGTGAAACTTGTCTTTGATGGTGAGTTTATTGAGGGAACAAAAGTCAGGACACATGCACCAAGTACCTTCTTTCTTGAGTACCATGACCACAAGATAATAATAGGGGCTGGTACTAGGAAGGATAACACCCACTTGGAGAAACTCTTGCATGATTTTATCAATTTTATTTTTTTGGGAAAAGGGGTGACAATAAGGGAGAACATTGGGAGGAAGACTATCAGGGTCAAGAGGAATGGAATGATCATGAACACCATGGGAGGGGGAAGTCCTTGAGGAGTGGAGAAAACATCTTGGTATTTGGAGGTGATATATTGTAGGTCAGGATGCATGGAGGGTATCTCAACTACTTGAATAGAATGGATTTGGTAAATAATACCTGAATGACCTTTGTTGATAAGATTTTACATTCGATGGGAAATAATCACATCGGGAGAACCTACTGCGAGTCCTTGGAATTGATATTGTTGTCCCTCCTGGTGGAATTGAATAGTTAATGCTTTAAAATACATGAGAATGGGGCCCATAAAGCATAACCATTCAACACCTAGCACAATGTCACAACTGCCTATGTCAAAGGAAAACATATGATATTTTAGGTGGTACTGTCCAATTTGAAGACATACATTTTGACAATTAGCACCACATTTCATGGAGTTGACATTGGCTATCATGATTTGAAAATTTATGATGACACGAATATAGAAATTGGTTTCCTAGGAAATGCAGCGGTGAATAAAATTATGGGTGCTTCCACTGTCAGCAAGGATGATGACTTTCTTATTCTTAATATAGCCAATGATATTGAGGGTTTTTGGAGCAAAGAAGCCAGTGAGGGAATGCAATTAAATCATGGGGTCAACTTCAGGTGGTTCAGTGGGCTCCATAGTAGGATATGGATGGGGTATCTCTTCAACAGGGGGAACTACAACTTCTTATTCAACAACATCCTCTGAAATGGACATGAAATTCTTTTTTTGCTTACACTTGTGCACTAGAAAATATTTTTCATCACAATTATAGTAAAGACCCTTTCGTTGACGCTTTTCCATTCTAACTAGAGCTAATTTATGGACCTTGAGGGGAGTTGTAGGGGGGGTAGGATTTGTGGGGTTAGGGCGAGGAACAAAAGAGGGTTTTTTATTCTATGAAAAAATAAATTCTTGGCTTCTTTGGCATGTTTAGTAGCTTCCAACCAAATCTGAGGGTGAGACATGAGGACTTGAGCTCATATTTCATCCTTTAGGACAATGATAAAGTATTCCTGGAAGAATGCATCGGTCATGACCTTCGTTCTGAAGGACAAATGCTCAATGAAATTTATAAATTCTTCCACTGTGCCTGACTATTTCAACTTGGTCAAATGTCCTAAATAGTGGGGGTCAGTGTCAAAGCATTCATAGAGATATACAACAAATTGGGTCCATTAAATATACCCATGGCATGCATTTTTACACCATTTTCATCGTTCAAGATCTAGATAGAGAAAAACATAATGAAGTTTGGAAAACTCCTTGGTAATGCCATGTAGAAAGAAATAATGCTCCATTTGAGTGACTGAACCTATGGGGTAAGAGACATCAAATTTATTGACCTCAACTCGGGGAATATGGGGGTCATGATGACAAGAGTTAGAATGAAAAATCATAGAATGGTAGGAATCAACACCATTGAAGTGGGGAGGTTGGTCTGAGGAGGAAGGGCCCTAAGGAAGGTTCAACAACTGGTTGAAAATAGACTAGAGGGTGGAAAATTTCCCCATAAATTTGGCATCCATGGAATCAAATTGTTGCTAGAATTGGGTCTCTAATTTCTCAATGTGATAATTGGCGGAAGCAATCTCATAAGTCACTTGGTGGAGGGACTCCTTGGTCTGAGTGATGGAATCTTGCAGGTATTTGTTGTGAGTGGTGGCCATTTGGATATGAGGGGTGCCTGTAAGGGAAATGGGTGGGTGGGACCACAAAAAAAAAGGATTTATAAGTGATAGGTACCATGAACATCAGGGGAAAAAGGGGAATATAATGGGAGATTTGGAAAATAGGGGCATTGGGAAGGGGGTCGGGTCCACTGAAAAACAAAGTCTTGAAAATGAAAGGTACCATTGTGACCGGGGAAAGGAGAGGAATAAAATGGCATAGGTCCAAAATAAGTGTGTCGAAGGGACCACTATACTCATTGTTTTTTAACTCCTACAGAGTTATACTCCGATCTAAATAATATTGTAGTGGAGAAATGACCGAATTATTAATAGGAAGAAATGTGTAGTAAAACTCAAATGTAGGAGGTAAGGTTTCACCATAATAGATATTGTTTGTTCCTTTTCTGATCTACTTCTATCCCAAAGGTTAGGGTGTTTATGGTTTCTATAGACAATGGTTTTTCCTTTGCAAATTGGTGAGATAGCTAGTGTCGCACCTAATGTGGTCAATAAGGAACCAATTAGGCCTTCAAATTCCAAAGAAATAACACTTTTTGTGTCCAAAAACTTGAGTTCTCATTCGAAATCACCCAATCTTGATTCACATGTAGGAAAATTCTAATGTAGGAGGTAAGGTTGCACTATAATATATCTTGTATTTTCATTTTCTGATCTACTTATGTCCCAAAGGTTAGGGTGTTTATGGTTTCTACAGACAATGGTTTTTCCTATGAAAATTGGTGAGATAGATACTACCACACCTAATGTGGTCAATAAGGAACCAATTAGGCCTTGAACTTCTAAATAAATAACACTTATTGTGTCCAAAAACTTGAGTGCTCATTCGACATCACCCGGTCTTGATTCGACTGAAGATATAGTAACTTTCATAAAAAGACGTAGAATCAATTAAGGCATGTATAGGTCCATAGAAAGAGAAGTCAAAGAAAGAAAATCAGAAGGGAAGAAGGATTATTTGGTTGAGATAAAATATGGTGAATCTATTGGACCAAATGCTGCAAGGTGGTCCTCAGATTTGGGCATGAGAGTAAGGTCTCATTTGGATGCCATCAAAGCCAATTTTGCAAATCAAGATGAAAGAAATGTGGATCTAGTGATTCAAAAAATGGAAAGTTCCTTTGAGACTTTTGGTGGAAGGATTTCCACCAAATATTACAAAAATAGGATGAGAAAATTGATTAATAATTTTAGGCATAAATGCATAAAATAAATCTTGGCTGAAAAAGAAAGGGACAACAGGTTGACTCCCAAACAGTGGGAGGATTTGAAGGAAAGTATGTGTGTTGAAGAGTGTAAAAGAGTACAAAAGGGAAGATAGAAAGAGATAATGTGAGGGATTGATTTATTTTGGGTCGTGGTGGGTGGCGAGCCAATCAAAACATGTTTGTAAGTATATGGATTTTTTTTTGAATACATTATGTATGGAATTTTTGTAAGTACATTGTGTTATATTGCATTTTGATTCGTATATATATCCAACTAATTATGTATTTATAATGATTTGTAGGTTCAAGGAGCTAATAGATCAGAAATTGATGTGAGAGAAATGATTGACCAATATATAATGGAAGATATAGAAAATTATAAACATAAGCATATATCAAAAAATACAATAGAAAGATCATTTCCATCTAATGAAGTAGAGAAAAGACTAACCACATATACATATGTTGAAAATGATAGTGAGAATTATAAACATGTAATGGAATGCATAAATGGGTTGACAAAGACAGTGTCAACCATAGCCACCTCCATTGAACATATCATTGATTCATGGAAAAATAAGGGATGTCATAGTGATTTAGATGAGGTAAACTAATTATCATTCCCCTGCAAACATTTCTTCACTTGATTTCATAATCTGATTTAATTGTCTTAGGTCTGATTTTTAGTGTTTTAATGTTATATTTACTATTTTTCTACTATATTATTGTGTCCTTATAATGTTATATTTGATTTGTGCATGATGTAATCACACGGAGGATAAAATTAAAGGATCTCCCAACATTGATGCATCTCATAATTCTCGATCAATGTGTACAACTCTTGTTGGACGTATTTCAAATATTGACTAGGTCAGTGCATTTAATTTTGTTATATCAATAATTATGCATGTTTTTGGAATTTAATTGTATTTTTTTTTATTATATTTATGTATACTTTTTGTTTTGTTTTTGACAGTTCCCATTAACTCTAGCAAAGCGTGAAGCATTCCAAGTAGGTGATAAAGTTAACATACTATATCCATATGACGGTGTTATTTCTAGCACTGGATGAATTCAGTCAAGTGCTATGATCCATGGAGCACCACTTGGTCCTGAAGATGCCAATATACTTGTCATTAATGTCACAACATACTTGTTGCCTATGAAGATACAATTGATGGATGCAAATGTTTGAAGAAGACAAAAATGAGTTTCATTCGGTGGTTGAAGAAGTATTTGAGAAAATCATCGATCTAGATGATCATGTTTTATGAATCAGTTGCAAACTTTTTGTTTACTTTACATAGTCTTCAAACCATTTAAAATTACTTTACATAATATTCAAACCATTTAAAATTACTTTACATAGTGTTCAAACCTTTTTCCTTTAAGGGAATATGACCTGATATATAAGGACATGTTTTAATGCATCTATTCACTGGTTCATTTCATTTAATGTTGCTTGTGGTGCGATTAGAAATGTTGTTTCTGTCATTCCTACAAGAAGTGATATAAGGGAATGTTTTAATGCATCTATTCGTTGGCTCATTTTATTTAATGTTTCTTCTAGTGCCATTAGAAATGTTGTTTCTTCCATGCCTACAAGGACTGATATGAGATTGCAAGAGTGTGTGTTTACATGCCACTATTTCTATGCTTTGTCTTTGTATTTGATTTCTATTTTTTTACCTTATTAAATGAGTCTTTTAGAGTGAACAAATTGTGTGAGTGTAAATAGATTCTTGTATAGAAAGTCAATATCTGTTGAATTGGAGCAGGATATAATATTGTTACATACTAGGAAGACTAATATTTTTTTATATATATATATTTAGGTTAATAAAGGGTTAACAGACTTAATAGTTGACAATGTTGAGAATAACTTATTGTGAAAGCCTCATATATGATGGGGAGTAAAGTGTGTTTATCCATTGAAACTAGTCTGATAAAATGATTTCAAAATGTAATAATTAAGACATTTCCATTTATGATGATGGGAATATATTATGAATGTCATTTTCATTTAATATATAATTGCTTGAGATGATTTTTTAGATTTTAACTATTTTATCTTATGTAGGTTGTATTCTATTTTTGTTCACATTTTTAAACTGCAATTAATGGATCAGAGGATTTGGAGTACATGTATTTGGGTTGTTTGGTATTTATTGGTGTAGTGTTTCCTCCACATAGGACTTTAAATTTTGATAGGTGAGGACTGTCAGACCCATCCTTTTCATCTTTCTTTTTACCTTGTGCCAGATTTGTGATGTTTTGGTCTAGCCTAAATATTGAGACAAAGTCATTGTGTATTCCTTGTATTTGATCCTCATGCATCCCCTGATTCCCTCTTAACCTATAGGGTATTATTCTCATATTCCTTGATGAATATTGACCTACCTATTGAGTAAAAGATATGAAATAATCTTACTCAAGCATTTTCAGAATTTACTTGGCTAAAGCAAAATAGACATGAATATCACTCTATGTTTATAGCCAACAAAAATAACATCCTAACTCACAAGTGTTAATTACGAGTGCTTAGGCTAGTATTTTATAAAAAAAAACTTGTTGGAAGTTCACTTTTTATGTAATTTTCTAAATATAACAGTTGCTGAAATAAATGTAAGAACAGAAGTGAAGACACCAAGACAATAATCAAGACAGATGAGACATAAAGCAATCCTTTATTTCATTCCAATTCACCAAAGAGTCATTTTCTTTACAAAATCTCATACAAAAATCTTGGACCAAAGTCAAACTTAGACATCCCCAATGGAACATACAAAAGGACCTATGACAGAAAACCAAAACTGAACTTTAAAAACTGGATCAGCTTGCCATAGATTTCTGCCCACTCGACTCTGCACAATATCCTTTATTAGTCATGAAAATTAATTCACAAACAGACAAGTCTACACAGACTATCAAATATAGATCAACACCTCTGAAAAACAAGTGTCTGAATGATTTGATTCAGCCCTGAATATTGATGTCTACAATAAGGCCCTGCTATCAAAAAAGAGAATTAGGTCGTGATGAATATATGAATGAATGAAAACTGAACTATCTCATCATAACTCAAAGAGAAAACCTTAGCATGCTCCTGCTTCTCTCTCCTTCTTGTTCCTCCCTTCCTTTTTTCTTTTAACAAATTAGAGTTGGTTGAATAAGTTGAATCAACTCATTAGTTAAGTTAATTAAAAGACTCAACTAACTTTAGTTAGGGGGAAGAGTAATAATTATAATTAAGGGTCATAATTAAATAATAACTAGTAGGTGGGACCCCTTGTGACTCCCTTTAGTTCATAAAAATCATAACAATCATTAGTTAAGCAAAACACACCTCCTTGTGTCTCCCATCAACATATTTATTTTTGGTAATTTAAACTCATGAAATTTGAAATTATTTCAAAAATAATACTCATATATCCAAAATAAACATGTTGCCAAAGATTCTTGAGTCAACTGTCATAAAACAATAGTTATAATAAAAAAACTCAAAATCCATATTTCCTAGTCTGTGATGCAACCCTTCCTTGGTTGTTGCTATCACCTCTTGATTTTCCTGAATTTTCCTTTGGTTGTGCAGAACCTTTAGGATTAATCTCGCTGATCACATGGGAAAAATCGTCCCTCAAATACATCCAGGAAGACATGGATTTGTTAGAACCATTGGAGGGTGAGGAGGGGGAAACAATGATTTTTCCTTTATCAAGGGCATGGTGGGCCTCAGTTTTTAATCTCTTGCTAGCATGGGAGGATTTCACTATAGATTGGTTCGGGGCAGCTTGGGCAATGCGGTTAACCGACAGAGGGGTAGGCAAAGACAAGTTGGGCCAGCCACGATGTTGGGAGACTGTTGGGTGGATGATCTCCTACCATTCATCATTTTCAGGGACTTCGGTTTGTAATGAGACATGAGGAGGTATAGGGATACCTGGTGTTAGCAAGGCTTGGAAAGGAGGCCTTTCAGACCTAGGTTGGAATATTCCTAGCCCAATCCAATTAAATAATGCAGCATGAAAAAATTGGCCAAGCTCTTATGAATCAGTGTCAAAATGTATGGAGAACCTTGTCCTTCTTGGGCCTCAGTTCCAGTTACCTCTACCTCTGTTTCCTTGGCCATGGATTCCTCGACTGAAGAAAAAAAAACTCATCCTGCATGCGTGATCGATTAGAAAATAGTCTTTCAAATAACCATACATGACAACTCTTAAAAACATGAAATAGATTTGGCTTAGAGTGTATCAAACTCATGCAATCCAATCCATACAAATTGTTTTATTGTTAATCAATGAGGAAGGGGGTGAAAAATGTCTTGGGATATGTGAAGGGTTTGTATTGAGAGAAAATATGATATAATGAAAAGGGAGAAGACATGGTCACTTCTCAATGACAACAACAATAAACTATAAAGAAAACCAATAAAACCTCACTGCAATCCACACAAGACACTGCCACCTTCATCCATTTTAGCACATAAATTATCTTGACTGTAATCAATCTCAGAACAGGGAGTGAAAAATGATTATGGGAGGTGATAGGGTTTGTAATTAGAAAAAAGTGAAATAATGGAAGGGAGAAGGATGATTATTGTTCATGGAACTGATTAAGTGATCCATAAAACATTCTGCAAAAGGAGATGCGTTAACCATCAATCACTTGACTAAAAAATAATTTCTGTGTATTTAACTAGTTCATTGTTCATAATCAAATATCCAACGCAATGCCATCAAAAAATAGTAGGCATCCTATACAATCTGTAAAAAGGATTTTTTCCCCTTATTTCCCTCCTATAACAATTTCCAAACAGTAGCCATCCCACTCTGTTAACCATCGAAAACAACCACTTCCCATGTGTTTCTTCAATCCACAACCATACTCAAAAGTCATGTTTTCAAAATAATAATGAATTCACTATTACTGCAATAGATCCCATCAAAATAAATGATATTCGTTAACATATATATATTCAAATATACAACCAACAACCACCCTTTAGACACTAGCTATGCACAGGGTAACTTTCCCAGGCAATGTAATTCTGCCACTGTAAAAAAAAACAATTCAGTATGGCTTAAAGAGATGGGCCATCTATCCAACATGAAAAAGCCTCGACAACATGCCCTTCATAAGAAATGATTGATAAACATGATTAAAACTATGTGAAACCCAAGCTATCCATACTATACATAGTGCAGAGCTACCCAAAAAACATGATGCAATATTTCCATTTTACCAAACCAAACACACAGTCACGACAGTATCTCAATTCATTGTTGGCTCATCAACCCAACACAATATTACTTCGATTTAGCCCAATTGTTTTCAACCATGCCATGCAATTTCAGGCTTAAACAATCAAACAATCATAAGGATATAGTTCCCAAAATCATTTGATTAAAAAATCGTTCGGCCCCAAGAGAAAACCCCAGTTACCATGACCATTATTTATTTTGAAAACAAACAACACGACATGAGAATTGTCAAGCATTTTCACCAATGCTATCTAAACATTCAAATAATCATCAGTGAAAATACGAGTGACTGTGTATATACCAAACAACTCGTCATTGTCTTAAAAAATCAACAACCTAACAAGCTGTAGCAATGACGCATACCCACGCATCCAATTGAATTGGGGCAGAGGCCCTTTCCATTAACAATACTGAGATATCAACATAAGGAGAGTAATTGTGTGTTGTGAAAGTGCAACTGGTGATCTAGGGTTTACCACTATTATAATCGAGCCAATGACTATATACCAACCAACACGAATTTCATACGACCAGCTGGGCGAGCCTGTTCTCAAAATAGTCAACAATTATACAACCATCCAACAACAACCGAGTCGTAAAATGATATTATAGGATGGTCTTCTTGAACCATTTCCAGACTGGAGGGCCAAGGTTGTTCCGTAGTCAACACGGGGAGATCAGAGCCACTCTTTGTAATGGAAAAAACTCTAAGGCCACAGTGTATACATGATGAACCACGACTCATTTGTGGTCGGACACAAATCCATGACAAGGGCCATAACCAAAAGGTAGGGATTTAGTTTGGCCTGGAAAAGGTTACTTAATGCACGCAGGGTATAACCCTCGTGCTCTTTGGTCAACAATCACAACACAGAGGTGAAGACAGGGTGGAGGAAGAACAGGAACCTCATTTCGTGACCCCTGGTGGTGCAATCAACTAATGCAGAAGCGGATAAAACACAGTGAAACAGAAAACCTTTGACCATTAGACACATGAAATCCCGGGACCGGATTTAGTGATAGTGTGTGAAGATATCTATCCACCCAGGACTAAACAAAAACCTGCCAACCAAACAACAGTGATAACAAGGAGCCATCACCCAGGAATACCAATAACCTCAACGAACTCAAAATTGTTACAGAAAGAACCATCCACTCTTCATTCCAAGAACCCAAATTTCACACAGTTACAACACTTAGGAAAACACAAAAATCATTTCATAACCAAAGTAGAATCACAAATGGCCAAAATATACATACCTGTAATCGAATTTCCTTAAAACGAGAGTTGGTGGAGCGATTCTTCCCTGCTAAAATTATGGATCATAACCACGTCAACAATATAAAAAAAATAGCCCAATTAGGATGGAGGCTAACAGGAGGGGTAAAGGTGATGTGCAGTAAATGCACATCGCCTCCACCCACAATTCATTTACTCATCAGTACATGCCAACCAACTTCCAATTAACGCCATTAATTTAACTCTGCGTTGGAATCTGCATAGGTTACTTTCCAAATGTGCTTTAGGATAGCTTTATAATCTTCTCCTTGCAATTGTTTCTCATTTCCTTTAAGTTATTCACATGTGATATTGTAGAACTAGGTCCCCTTCCCTTGCATTTGTTCTAGTATTTTTCCTCTCTCAAAACTGCCCTTCATGTAATTTTACTAACATGTTTGTTATGCAGATGTGATAAGAACATACAACAATCACATTAATGAATAACATAGGTTGTAGTAACATAGGGAATCAAAACTTCATAAGCTCAATTCATAACCAATAAAAAAAATATATTCATCAATCATGTGAGCCATGTCGTACACCACTTCAACATAAAAAATGAACAGATTTGCTCTCCAATAGTTCAAGGGGGTCCCACCTACTAGTATTATTTAGTTTTTATAATAATAGGCTTTAGCAACAATTTGCGGGGGAAACATCGTTGACGTTTTCAATCATCAACAAACTGGTGACTCCACAAGGAGATTTGTTTTTAACAAATTTAGAACTTAGTACTCATGGTTTCATGGACCAAAACAACAGGTGAAGAAGACATAAGTCGGATGATTATGCAACATGGGGAAGTGAGCTGATTTAATGGAAAGATGACCAGGAATTTGGGAATAATTCATAAAAAGTGTTAAGTGCGAGGGGTTTTACCACTGTATGCATAATCATTTGACTGGAATCTCCTCTCTAACTTTTAGGAGAAAAAAATTTAGACTTTCTCTTAAAATATCGATGGATGAAGAAATGGCAAAGAGAAGCGGGAGATAGCCAATTATTTACAGGATAGCAGTGGAAAAATGTAACAATTTCAAGGGTGCTTTAGAGGAGCGTCATAACATATGTGTAAGCTTGATTGTTATTAACTAACAATGCTTTGTAGGAGTGTTACTGTGGAAAAATTGATCCAACATCCTATTTGACCAAATTGATTAAAAGATAAGAAGAGACCAAATCATGATAGAAGTAAAATTGCAGAAACTAAAATAGCAGCAATAAAAGATAGAAATGAAGTGCAACATGGAGAAAACTTAACCTAGAAAGAAGAAAACAAAGTACTATAAAGCAGAGAAAAGAAGAACAAAATTTGAAAGCAGAGCTAGGATACTAGTATACAGAAATCCAATCAACATTAGAACCTTTCACGTTGGTCCCTCGCAATACTTCAAGCGAGGGATGTTAGTGTTGTAGGTGAACCATTGTCTCTATAATTCCTTTAAAATGTTTGAGTTAATGTCCAAGACAAAAGTAATCTGGAAATGATCCAACACTTGAAATTCTGATGAAATCATCAGTCCCTTGTCACACACAATTAGATAATCAAGATAGAAATGAAGATTGATCGATTCATCGAGAGTTCTGTGCATAGTTTTTTTAAAAGTAGTACCTATATCAAGTAAGTTAAAAAGCCAACATTTGTAAGGCATGGTCTCACAATTAGTAATGACAATGGTTTTGTGAACATTTTCACTTTTTAATTTGATTCTCTTGTAACCAAACAAACTGTCAAGTAAGGATCTCAACTTTGACTCTACAATCTGTTGCAAAAACATTTCCATATTGAGAGGGGGAAAGTGGTTTCTTATAATCGCTTGCTTGAGAGTTTGAAGACTAACCCAAGTTATGATATTATCAGTGGTCCTCGAGGCTGATTTCCAAATCGAGACCCATTCAGGGTGGGCTAAAAAAAACATTCCAGCCTTTAAGAAATGCCTCAAATCCCTTTGAAAGGGTGCTTCCGGTGTAGAGTTAACCAGTTCTTGTTCTTGCCTAGATAGTTTCATAATATGTTGAACAAGACTAGGATCAAAACCATGAAGATCCTCATGATACCAAGAAAAAACTTTATGAGATCCACCAAGTAGTCTGGTGGATTCCATCTCTTCTTCATCAAAACATTGGATATTTATTTTAACATTCGTTGAAGGATCGAATGTCCTAATGTTCAGGAGGATGATTTCCATCACCTTCTTTGTTTTTCTTTATTTCCTACAAAACTAAAAGAAAATGAACTCTCAAGAGGAGTGAATCCCTCAAGAATCTTATTATTTTCTACGGATATAATCTTCTCAGGATTAAGAGTTTTGTTTTGAATGACAACACAAATGCTCTCATCGTCAGGGATGGATTTCCAAGATCCTTCCTTTTCAGGGATGTATGAACAACGTTGATATTGAAAGGCACAATCGAGCCTGTGAGGCAAGAGTTGTTGGTTAGGAGAGGCTTAAAAGATAGCTAACCGATTATCCATTGAATTCAACCCCTTCTTAACATGAGTGATGTTGAAAGATAGAATATTCGAGACAAGTGCCCAAACAGTTTGGGAGTATTGTTCCATCATCTCATTTCTAGGAGAGCATATCTTGCGTATCAGGTTCACAACAAGCTCAAAATTCCCAAAAACCAAAAGGTGACCACAACCAAGATTAAGGGCGTTCTTAATGCCTAACAATAGAGCTTTTAATTCAACAACGTCGTTGGTACAAGAAAACTCCAATATGTGTGACAAATTATGAATTTTTCCTGCAGGGGAAACCAAGGTAATACCAGCCCCATTACCTTCACTAGAGCTTGAACCATCAAAGTGCATATGCCATATATCATCATCGAAATCAATTATTTCCAAAGGAATATTATCCTCTTCAGCAAAGATGGAATACACTCCTAGGTCTTATTCAATATATTTTATGCTAGACTGTGGAACACTCTCTATGTATGGTGAAATTATTTCTTCTCTAATGACTATAATATTCTTGCCATTCCGAGGAATAGATAGATGTGTCTCGTCGAGTGAGAGGTATCCACCTCTTAGGGCTTGTCAATCCCTTCCCAATATAATAGAGTATTTTCTTACAAGCATATCAATTACCTGAATGTTGAGGGTTTTCCTTATCTCAGGATGAGCCCATAAAACTAGGGTTACATCCTTAATCTCACCTATGGTTGTTTGTTGTAGAATATTATAGGAGAGCATTATTCTGGCATTTATGTTAGTACAAGACAAGCCTAGATCTTCCATAATAATATTCGACATGACACTTGGGCCTGAACCACCATCAATGAGGCAACAATGTGCAATATTATCCATGATCTTTATAGAAATATAAAAAGGGGGGG
>ML777923.1:514570-528159 GCA_009831015.1 Picea engelmannii
TACAGGGTATCTAAAGTTATGTACAACTACTTTATTTACAGAAGAATGCTCTTCATTTACCTCTTTAGAAACATTGGCTACAATGGAAGCTTTTCCTTCCATGAATTGTTTCATATGCATCTATTGTTCAAGGATGGAAACTATGTCTAGAAGGGTTACATATTCTTTGATTTTGGCCAATTGATTCAATATATTGTATTTGGAAGAGGGAAGAGGGGGATTGATTCCTTGACCTTCAGGAATTTTAGGAACTTGGGGTGAAACAATGGTTGAGGATGAGCTCGGGATAGAAGAACTATAAGGAGGATCAATTTTGATCTTCCCAAGAAGGAGATCTATAGGAGAAGGTGACCACGCAATCCATAGCTCGACTTCTGACTAAAAACTCTCCTCAGGGGTGCAACTCTGAACAGGGGCGCACCATTAGTTTGGGTGACCAAGCAAATGGGGATCCAGACTGGGGTGACCCGAGAGTGGCCAAGAGGTTTTGGTGATCTTAGAGTGACCTCCAAGGATTAGTGGGAGAATCCCAGTGCAGCCATGGAATATGACACACTCACTTCATTCCAACAAAGAAGAAACCAGCAAGGGCACAAACCCTAGTTGGTGCGCCCTCCCTTCTACCTCAGAAAACTCGAAGGAAATTATTTTCTCCCTGGGAGAGTGGATAGATAATGAGATAAGCTTTCTCTCATAGGTGGAAGCATGGAAAATAGATTCACAGGAGGCAGCCATGAATGAAGGCACACTAGTTATTCTTCAGAAAACCCTAAAAACGAAATTGTCGTGAATGTAAAATACAAACTCAGAAAAGAAAACAACCAAGACACATAGCTTCAGAAGAAAATGTAAGAATGATTTATTTTAGTCCCACTTCACCTTATATACCAAGGGAACCATTTATTTTACATATATTTAATTCATCAACAAAAGGTGAAGAAGTGTTGCACCTAGGTGATTGACTTGTGCGCCCTAGGTGGGCGTTCCCCTAGGTGGACTTCTTGGCCCAATTCCTCCCTGTTTAGATATGGAAGTGTCTCGACTTCCATGAAAATATGTGGAAACTTGTTGTGCAATACATCAGTTGTGATCCACTTTTCCTGAGCTGGAGTTTGGCCTTAGCGGGCTACCAGATATGAAGTGTAATTATGGTGTCTTGTAGAGCGACTTTGAGTGTCTAGTATAGTGTCTTTGGCCAATGGGAGTTGGAACTTGGGAATGTTGTCCACTGGATGAGCGATGGTGACTGGTTCTTCCAAGAGTGAAAGATCAAACAAATTTAAGTGATTTACATTAATGACATTGTGGATTCCCAGTTGTGGTGGAAGATCCAACCTATATGCATTTTCTCCAATCTTGTCGAGTATTGTATACAGACCATATCTGATTGGCAGAAGCTTGTGATGGTGGCCTTTGAAGTGCTTCTTATCCAAGTGTAATCAGACTTGATCCCCTAGTTGAAAGGCCATGAAGGTTATTTGTTTTTCATGGCACTTCTTGGCATAATCTTGGGCTGCTTTGAGTGTTGATGTAACGTACTTCAAGAATGGAAAGAACTGGAGTGGGAGGTTGACTTAGCAAATCAACCATTTGATTAGAAGTTCCTTTCTTGTATCTGATGACTAAGTGAAATTTTTGAATGTTGGAGGCCCATTTAAGGTGCCTTTGTTCCTAAATCTTCGATTGAGAGTTGATGAAAATCAAAGGGTGGTGGTCGGTATGCAGAATGGTTTCTTTAGCCAACAAATAATGTCTCCATTGTTTGAGTGCTTGCACCAGGCTATAAAATTCCTTGTCATAGGTACTATAATTTTTCTTTGCCTCGGACAGGGTTTCAGAGTGATAAGCAATGGGGTGTCCTCCCTGTTTAAGTACAACACCAATAGCATATTGTGAGGCGTCAGACTCAATCTCAAAGGGTTGGGAGAGTTCTGGCAGATGTAAAACAGGGGATGAGAAGAGGGCGTATTTGGGATGAGAAAAGTGAGTAGTTTATTCTTTGGTCCAAATGAATGTATAATAATTATTTGAGAGCTAAGGCAAAGGTCTAGCAAGATTTGAAAAAGAGGGAATGAAATTACGATAGAAATTGATGCCACCCAAAAATATTTTCAACTCCTTAGCTAAAGAAGGTAGAGGCCATTGTTTCAATGCTTGGATGCAGGCTAGATATTGTTGAATACCCTCTTGTCTAACCACAAATCCGAGATAGGGGACTAAAGTCTGACCAAAATATGATTTCTTCTCTTTGACTTGCAACTTGTGTTCTTGGATAATTTGGAGAACTTGTCGGACATGTTGCATGTGAGTGTCCCATGTTTGAATGAAGATGAGAATGACATCTAAGTAGATGAACACAAATCGACCCAAATGTTCTTTGAAGATATCATTGATGAGCCTCATGAAAGTAGTTGGGGCGTTGATGAGACCGAAAGGCATGACTTTTCACTCAAAAAGACCAAATTTGGTCTTGAACGTTGTTTTCCAAACATCATCTGGGTTCATTTGAACTTGATGGTAGCCGGTTGTCAAATCAAATTTAGTAAAACACTTAGCTCCTTGGAGGGTGTTGAGTAGTTCCTCAATCCAGGGAATGGGGTAATGGTTTTTTATTGTGGATTTGTTCAAGGCTCAGTAATCAGTGATAAGGTGCATTTCTGAGGTATCTCGTTTAGGGATGACAAAGGCGACAAAAGCACATGGAGAAGAGGAAGATTGGATGTGTCCAGAGTTGATGAGGTTGGTTAGTTTTCTTTCCATTTCCTCTATTTCTGTTGAGGCCAACCAGTAAGTAGGGGCGTTAGGTAAGGTAGATCCAGGGATGAGATGAATGGAATGGTCAATGTGGCGGAAGGGGGGAAGTTCTTCCGGAGGTTGAAATACCTATGCAAACTCATGGAGGAGGGGAGTCATAGTTTCAGGAACAATGTGCGTTGTATTTTTTGGTGTTATTGGGTGCACCAAATAGAGAGAGACACATTGGTTTAAGTGTACATGTGGGATTTTTTCTTTGGTAGAAGGGGGTTTGGGTTTTGTTGCAGTTAAGATATAAGTGTGGCCTTCTTTGGTAATTTTGTACTGGCTGGATTTGGCTAGATATATATCATTTCTTTGGGTTTGGTATGGGATACCGAGCAACAAATCCACACAATCCAAGGGGGAGACATCACAGAGGACAATATCTTTGAATTGGCCTATGGCGAAAGTGACCAGACAACGATTGGAAACTAGGAGGCAAGGGCCATCCTTTTGGACCCATCCAAGTTGATAGGGTTGTAAATGTGGAGTGGCGACAAGATTAAGGCAGTTGATAAGAGCTTGAGACACGAAATTTTTCTGGCTTCCATTGTCCATAATCAGTAAAGCCAAGGCGTTTTTTATTTGGCAGTTATGGGTGAAGAGGGGTTGGGTGGATGCATTGAAATCTTCCTGGGTCATTAGAATTAATGAGGTATCTACTTCTATGGGATTGTCCAGAGGAACTTCTTCGGTATATTCTACTTGGGAAGGCACAATGAGCCCAATGAGTAGAGTTTTGTTGGTTTTTAGATTTTGGAGGATTCGACAATATGATGAATTGTGTGAAGTAGTTTGTGGAATGAGCACCAGGGTGTCCTTGTAGTTGTATTGGGTGTGGGGTTTTGAGTCCAAGGAGGTGGAAAGTGGGTTGAGGGATGGGAGTTGGATTTTTGAGAGGCAGGGGGGTTGGTGTAAGGGTGGGACTGAGGAATACGACCTCTAGGAGAGACTTTCCTTTCTACAGCCAAAGATATCTGATTTTTTTTATCTAAAGTTGGATTTTCAAACAGCTCTACTCCTTGACAGAATTGAATTAATAAACCAGCCACAAATTTTAATATGAGTACCTCTTTCAGATCTCGAACATGAATTAAGAGGTGCATCTTTCAGAAGAATTCTATGTAGCCTTGCACTCCTTGTGAAGGGAGTTGTCGAAGTTGGTGCCATTTGATCCATAAGGATTGCACATACCTAGGTGGGTAGAAGAGATTTCTCAAAGCTTCGGAAAGTCAAGCCCAGTTTTTTATGGGTTGCAAGGTAGAGGATTCTGGAGCATCCCCAATCTCTATCACAAATGTGGTATTCTCTTGCTTTGTATCCCACCAAGTTTGTGCTAGCCCTTCTAATTGCAAGGCGACAATCTAGAGTTTTATTTCGTTGGTAAGGCCTGGACATGTATTGAAATAGGTGGATAGGCTATTGATCCAAGAATCCATCATTTCACCATTCATTTTCCCAACAAACTTGGGTAGTTGGATTTGAGTGTCCAACCAGAATGGATCTGGATTGTTTTGTTGGTTCATTCTGAGCAACTCATTGAGGATGGAGGCAATATATTGGATGGGATTTGATGTGTTGGAATCTGATTCGACTGCCAAAGGATCTTTGCGTGGAGGCATTGTGAGGCCATCTGAAGAGAAAATGTGCCCCTAGGTTGCAATGATGAACAAAGGACTCAAAACCCTGAGGCAATGGAGCTTGAACTGGTCTAGAGGGAGAGATATGTATTGTTTTAGATCCTTGGAGCTCCTCTCTATGGAAATGGAGATGTGGGCACCCTTGGGGCTTATGATATCTATGGAGTGTCTTGCATAAAATGGAAACCCTGGAATGGGAAAACTATGGATTATTTCATGAAAACCCCCAAAAACATTTGGCTCAATCTTCAAGATCATAAGATTTTCCATGGATCTTGAGGCTCTGATACCAATTGATCTACCCAAGAAGGCAATCTACAAGAGAAGGTGACCACGCAAGCCATATCTCGATTTATGACCAAAAACTCTCTTAAGGGGTGCAAATATGAACAAGGGCGCACCATTAGTTTGGGTGACCAAGAAAATGGGGATCCAGATAGGGGTGACCCGAGAGTGTCCAAGAGGTTTTGGAAATCTCAGAGTGACCTCTGGGGATTAGTGGGAGAAGACCAGTGCAACCATGGAAGAGGGCGCACTCACTTCATTCCCACAAATAAGAAACCAACAAGGGAACAAACCCCAATTGGTGCGCCCTCCCTTCTGCCTCAGAAAAATCAAAGGAAATGATTTGCTCCCTGAGGGAGTGGCTAGATAATGAGATAAGCTTAATATTAGAGGTGGAAGCATGGAAAATAGAGTCACCAAGAGGAAGCCATGAATGAAGGTGCACTGGTTATTCTTTAGAAAACCCTAAAAATGAAATTGTCGTGAATGTAAAATGCAAACTCAGAAAAGAAAACAACCAAGACACATAGCTTTAGAAGAAAAGGTAAGAATGCTTTATTTTAGTCCTGGTTCACCTTATATACCAAGGGAACCATTTATTTTAGATATATTTAATTCATCAAAAAAAGGTGAAGAAGTGTTGCACCTAGGTGATTGACTTGTGTGCCCTAGGTGGGCGTTCCCCTAGGTGGCGTCCTTGGCCCAAATTTTACCCTTGGGAGCATAGGATTTCTTCCTAGTGTTGATGACCCTGACATCCTATGGCTCTACAAAGTCTAGGAAAGAAATAGTAGCCTCTAGTCTTTTACCAATGATCTTGTCTCTGACACTCTTCTTTACCTCACACGTGCTTTCTTCATGGTGTTCTTCACAAAAGTTACACCAACTCCGAGGTAGGATAGCTTTAGGCTGAAAATTGTTTTCAAATGGATTTCTAAAGGGGGGTGTAGAAGAGGATGAAGCTCCAGGGGTGAGAGGGGAGATAGTACCCTTCTGCTCAAATTCTATCATACGATTGTTCATATCTTGTACTAGCTATAAGAGAGCGGACATGTTTGTCTGTCTAACTGATTCTCCCTGGGGAAGACCAGTTCTTTCAAGTTGTTATTCATACTCTGAGAAAGTATGCAGAGTGGAACCGAGATTATCAATGGCTTTTTCCTCAAGCCTATGACAGTAGGGAGAAGGAAATGCATTATAGTAATGCATGAAAGCGGCTTGGTTCTGAGGGAAGATAAGTTCGGGGATCTGATTGTACAACTTGGTGAAAAACAAGTTGAAAGACTTGACGGTCTCACCGTCTTTATAAGTGACATTATTGTATTCTCTCAACTTCTCGGCGGGGCTTTTGGATTGCCCATAAGTGTATCAAAACCAATATATTAACTCATCCCAAGTAGACAAGATCTTAGAAGGAAGGTCAAATAAATCGACTACAACCTTCCCTTCCAAGGAATTGAAAAACAAGCACATGCAAGTGTCATTGTTGTTGTCCCCTATGTTATGACAAGCATTAGAAAATGCCATTAGGTGTTCATTAGTACTAACATTGTTATTTCCTGAAAACTTAGAAAAATTCTCTTTAAACTTCGGAAGTAGGCGAGTAGAAGGTGCTAGGTTAAGAGGAGAGGACACATGCCATGGTGTGGTTGTGGCATCTTCTTCGAATTGAAAAATCCCATACTTCTTAATTCATTTGGTGGGGTTTGTAGTAGATTGGACTGGGATATGGTGGCTATACAAGATACCAACCTTCAATGACAATGAAGATTGGGAATATGGTGCACTTTTGGTGCCACCAGAGCCACCACTAGATGCCATCTTGTGGATGATAGATGAGGGAAAGAAAGACGAGCTAGATGAATCACATAAAGTTCTCCTTAGAGAACTTTGTTTGGAAGATAACACAACATTTCTTCTTCCTATTTCAACAATAGGATTGATTTAGAGTGACAAGCGTCTTCTTCTTCTAGAAGCACGAGAGTCTAAGGACATGAAAGAAAGGCCAAAGCTCAAAGAAACAAGGTTTACTATTGATTTCTAGGTTGTCTACATCTAGCCTCCAATTGTTCTTGACCATTAATATTTCATTCAATTGCTGCCCAAGAATTGTTAAGTTCAGCACATGTATTGGCAGTGTCTAGAATGGTGTTAAACAGGTTCAAAGCAATGCTAGTATGGTCTTGAAGACCAGGTTCGATATTCGGCTGCCTTGCAATATGAACAATCATTAATAGAAAAGTAGTCAAAGAATCAATTTCAGAAAAGAAAGATGTATCGATAAAATCGAGTATAAAATTTTAACCAAAGAGATATTGAAGATCTCCCCAGTATGGTCACCAAATAAATGTTGAGGAAAAGATATGAAATAATCTTACTCAATCATTTTCATACTTTTCTTGGCTAAAGAAAAGTAGACCGGAATATCACCCTATGTTTATAGCCAACAAAAATAACATCCTAACTCACAAGTATTAATTACGAGTGCTTAGGCTAGTCTTTTATCAACAAAAAACTTGCTGGAAATTCACTTTTTATGTAATTTTCTGAATATAACAGTTGTTGAAATAAATGTAAGAATAGAAGTGAAGATGCCAAGACGATAATCAAGGTAGATGAGACATAAAGAAATCCCTTATTTCATTCCAATTCACCAAAGAGTTATTTTCTTTACAAAATCTCATACAGAAATCTTGGACCAAAGTCAAACTTAGACATCAACGATGGAACATACAAAAGGACCTCTGACATAAAACCAAAACTGAACTCTAAAATCTGGGTCAGCTTGCCACATATTTCTTCCCACTCGACTCTGCACAATAGCCTTATCAATAATGAAAATTAATTCACAAACAGACAAGTCTACACAGACTATCAAAGATAGATCAAAACCTCTGAAAAATAAGTGTCTAAATGATTTGATTCAGCCCTGAATATTGATGTATACAATAAGACCATGCTATCACAAAAGAGAATTAGGCTGTGATGAATATATGAATGAATGAAAACTGAACTATCTCAACATAACTCAAAGAGAAAACCTTAGCATGCTTCTTCTCTCTCCTTCTTGTTCCTCCCTTCCTTTTTTCTTTTAACAAATTAGAATTGGTTGAAGAAGTTGAACCAACTCATTAGTTAAGTTAATTAAAAGACTCAACTAACTTTAGTTAGGGGGGAGAGTAATAATTTTAATTAAGGGTTATAATTAAATAATAACTAGTAGGTGGGACCCCTTGTGACTCCCTTTAGTTCATAACAATCATAACAATCATTAGTTAAGCAAAACACACCTCCTTGTGTCTCCCATCAACATATTTACTTTTAGTAATTTAAATGCATGAAATTTGAAATTATTTCAAAAATAATACTCATATATCCAAAATAAACATGTTGTCCAAATATTCCTGAGTCAACTGCCATAAAACAATAGATATAATAAAAAAATCAAAATCCATACTTCCCAGTCTATGATGCAACCCTTCCTTGGTTTCTATTGTCACCTCTTGATTTTCCTGAATTTTCCTTTGGCTGTGGAGAGCCTTTAGGCTTAATCTCATTGACCACGTGGGAACAATCGTCCCTCAAATGCATCCGGGAAGACACGGATTTGTTAGATCCATTGGAGGGTGAGTAGGGGGAAACATCGACTTTTCCTTTATCAAGGGCATGGTGAGCCTCAACTTTTAATCTCTTTCTATCATGGGAGGATTTCACTAGCGAGTGGTCTAGGGAATCTTGGGAAATGGGGTTAACCACCAGAGGGGCGGGAAAAGACAAGTTGGGCCAGCCACAATGTTCAGAGAGTGTCGGGTGGATGATCTCCTACCATCCATCATTTTTAGGGACTTCAGGTTGTAATGAGACATGAGGAGGTACAGGGATAGCAGGTGCTAGCGGGGCTTAGAAAGGAGGCCTTTCAAGCCTAGGTTGGACTATTCCCTACCCAATCCAATTAAATAATTTGACATGAAACAATTGGCCAAGCACTTCTGACTTAGCGTCAAAATGTATGGAGAACCTGGGCCTTCTTGGGCCTCAGTTCCAGTTACCTCTACATCCATTTCCCCGGCCATGGCTTCCTTGACTAAAAAAAAAACTCATCCTGCATGCGTGATCGATTAGCAAACAGTCTTTTAAATGACTATACGTGACAACTCTTAAAAATGTGAAATAGATTTGGCTCAGAATGTTTCATACTCATGCAATCCAATCCATACAAATTGTTTTATTGTTAATCAATGAGCAAGGGGTGAAAAAGGTCCTAGGATATGTGAGGGGTTTGTATTGAGCAAAAATATGATATAATGAAAAGGGAGAAGACATGGTCACGACTCAATGATAACAACAATCAATTGTAAAAAAAACCAATAAAACCTCATTGCAATCCACATAAGGCATTGTCGCCTTCATCCATTTTAGCACATAAATTATCTTGATTGTAATCAATCTCAGAATAGGGAGTGAAAAATTATTATGGGAGGTGACGGGGTTTTTAATTAGCAGAAAGTGAAATAATGGAAGGGATAAGGATGATTATTGTTCATGGAATTGATTAATTGACCGATAAAACATTCTACGAAAGGAGATCCGTTAACCATCAATCACTTGACTAAATAATAATTTATGTGTATTTAACTAGTTCATTGTTCATAATCAAATATCCAACACAGTGCCATCACAAAATAGTAGGCATCCTATACAATCCGTAAAATTGATTTTTTTCCCTTATTTGCCTCCTATAAAAATTTCCAAACAGTAGCCATCCCACTCTGTTAACCATCGAAAACAACCACTTCCCATGTGTTTCTTCAATCCACAACCATACTCAAAAGTCATGTTTTCAAAATAATAATGAAGTCACTATTACTGCAATAGAGCCCATCAAAAGAAATGATATTCGTTAACATATATATAGGCAGAAACCAAAGAAACAAGATCAAACTACAACCTGAATTGATATTCAAATATACAACCAACAACCACCGCTTAGACACTAGTTATGCACAAGGTAACTTGCCTAGGCAATGTAATTCTGCCACTGTAAAAAAAAAAAAATAAGTATGGATTAAAGAGCTGGGCCATCTATCCAACATGACAAAGCCTCAAAAACATTACCTTCATAACAAATTATTGATAAACATGATTAAATCTCTGTAAAATCCAAGCTATCCATACTATACATAGTGTGGAGCTACCCAAAAAACATGATGCAATACTTCCATTTTACCAAACCAAACACACAGTCACGGTAGTAGCTCAATTCTTTGCGGGATCATCAACCCAACACAGTATTACTTCGATTTATCCCAACTTTGATAAACCATGTCATGCAATTTCAAGCTTAAACAATCAAACAATCATAAGGATATAGTTCCCAAAATCATCCAATTCAACAATCATTCGGCCCCAAGAGAAAACCCCAGTTACCACGACCATTATTTATTTTGCAAACACACAACGTGACATGAGAAACATCAAGAATTTTCACCAATGCTAGCTAAACATTCAAATAATCATCAGTGAAAATACCAGTGGTTGTGTATCTACCAAACAACTCGTCACTGTCTTAAAAAATCAACAACCTAACAAGTTGTATCAATGACGCATACCCACACATCCAATCGAATCGGGGCAGAGACCCTTTCCATTAACAATATTGAGCTATCAACATAAGGAGTGTAATTGTGTGCTTTGAAAGTGCAACTGGTGATGTAGGGTTTACCACTATTTTAACTGAGCTATTGACTATATACCAACCAACACGACTGTCATATGACCAACTGGGCGAGCCTGTTCTCAAAATAGTTGACAATTATACAACCATCCAACAACAACCGAGTCGTAAAACAACAGGCCAGGCTGGTTTTCTTGAACCATTTCCAGATTGGAGGGCGAATTTTGTTATGCATTCAACACGGGGAGAGAAAAGCCACTCTTTTTAATGGAAAAATTTCCAGGGCCATGGTGTATACAAGACGAACCATGACTCATTTGTGGTCGGGAACAAATCCATGACAGGGGCCATAACCGAAAGGTAGGGCTCTAGTTTGGCCTAGAAAAGGTTACTTAACGAATGTAGGGTATAACCCTCATTCCCTTCGGTCAACAATCATAGCACAAATGTGAAGATAGGGCGAAGGAAGAACAAGAACCTAATTTCGTGACCCCTGGTGGTGCAATCAACCAATGCTGAAGTGAAAAAAACATTGTGATGCAAAAAACCTCCGACCATTAAACACATGAAAGATCGAGACCGAATTTAGTGACATTGTGTGAAGATAGCTATCCACCCAAGACTAAACAAAAACCCTCCAACCAAACAACAATGATAACAAGTAGCCATCACCCAGGAAGATCAATAACCTCGATGAACTCAAAATTGTTACAAAAAGAACCATCCACTCTTCATTCCAAAAACCCAAATTTCACATAGTTGCAACACTTAGGAAAACAAAAACCCATACATCTGAGCCAATAATCATTTTATAACCAGAGCAGAATCATGAATGGCCAAAAAAGACATACCTGTAATGGAATTTTCTTAAGACGAGAGCTAGCCGAGAGGTTCTTCCCTGCTAAAATTTTGGATCATAACCACAACAACAAGATCAAACAATAGCCCGATTAGGGTGGCTTCTAACAGGAGGGGTAAAGGTGACGTGCAGTAAATGTATGTCTCCTCCACCCATAGTTCATTTTCTCATCAGTACATGCCAACCAGCTTCCAGTTAACACCATTAATTTAACTTTGTGTTGGAATCTGCATAGGTTACTTGCCAAATGCACTTTCCATATCATATATCTAATTTCTTAATATATAACTCAAACAAAAACGCATAACCATTAACATTCACCACCTTGTCAAATGAACCACCGACGTTCAATCTATCCAAATATACCATATGTGGATCGACCACATAGATCAATTAACCATTGCATAACCATTAGCCCTATCACCTTGCCAAGTGCGCCACCAACATTTCACACCATATGCATATTAAACATGTAATTTAATCATAATTTCATAACCATTTACTTGCTATCTAGGGCTTAACAATAATCATCAAGTACTTTCATGCATGTAGTATAGCTAGGATATATTTAGAATATTACCCTTGCAATTGTTTCTCATTTCCTTTAAGTTATTCACATGTGATATTGCAGAACTAGGTCCCCTTCCCGTGCATTTGTTCTAGTATTTTGCCTCTCTCAAAACTGCCCTTCATGTAATTTTACTAACATGTTTGTTATGCGGGTGCGATAAGAATAGACAACAATGACATTAATGAATAGCATAGGCTATAGTAACATAGGGAATCAACACTTAATAAGCTCAATTCATAAACAATAACAACAAGATCTTCATCAACCATGTGAGTCATGTCGCACATAATTTCAACATAAAAAATGAACAAATCTGCTCTCCAATAGTTCAAGGGGGTCCCACCTACTGGTATTATTTAGTTTTTATAATAATAGGCTTTAGCAACAGTTTGCGGGAGAAACTTCATTGATGTTTTCAATCGTCAACACTACCCTCTAGTGGGTTTGAGGTCTAATCTACTAATCTCTCCTCCATTCCATAGGTTTCTCGATCATAAACTTGTCACCATTCTAATTGTATGAAGGAGATTCACTTTTGTGTATATTTCCAGCCTCCCTTTGTATCATGATTCTGTAATTATATGGTGACATCAACATTCTGCTTGTTGGGGACCTAGGTACGATTAAGTCCCAACTACTTTAGTGTGTGCAGAATTTGGCTCCCCGAGGTATTTATACAAGTGATCGAGGAAGCTCTGAAGTTGGTTTGACTTCTTATGTGTCAAGGGATCCCGAAACTAGTGAAATTGTATGTTTAATGACTTTGACATGCATCATTGAATCTTTTAATGATTGGAAATGGAACTCTGATATGTCACTTTTTGTTCCATTAAAATTTTGGATTATTGATTTGTTTTTTAATGTAATAGGTATTGGAAAGTGCAGCACTAGTTTTGAGTGACAGAGGTATTTGTTGCATAGATGAGTTTGACAAGATTTCATATAATGCTAGAAGAATGCTACATAAGGTGGGATTTCCCTTTATTTGCAAATCAGTAGAGAAGATATTGTGCATTTAGTGGTTTTGCCTTGATTGATCTTACCCACATTCTATTGTTTTTTCTACATTTGTTTATCATCTCATAATGTGTTTTGTTATTTGAGACATGTGAATGGAACAACAGACTGTGTCAATTTCTAAGGATGGTATCATAGCACTCTTAATGCTAGGACATATCTGTTATCCTATGCCAACCCTAGTGGTTCCACTACAATACCATACTTTTAGTTATTGACAATATCCAACCTCATCCAACATTTCTCTCTAGGTAAATTTTAGTCAGTGTTCTGCACATGGTATGAATCCTTTTGGGGTTTGTTTACTTTTCAAATCCACAAAACTTATGGGTTACACCTGTAGGTTTGATCTAATTTACTTGTTTCTTGGAAAATTTGATGAGAATATTGATGTGTACCTTGCAAGGAATCTTGTTTCATTGCATTATGAAGATCCCAAGGTATGGAATTATGTATATTGCTTAGGATGGCTTCAAATGAACTGGATATTCTTTCAATTTACATGACTGGAATTACTTTATTTCTCATTATAGGACCTAATATTGGAAACATTGGATGTGTCAACCCTAACTTCATATATCATTTATGAAAGGCAACATATACATCCCAAAATATCTTATGAGGTTGTTGAAGATATTACCCATGGTTATGTTAAAATGTGTCGGAGGGGAAACTTCCCTGGTAGCAGTAAAAAGGTTCTTTTCACATATGTCCAAAAGCATTACTGAAAATAGAGTCAAAGAGTGA
>ML777923.1:528309-543723 GCA_009831015.1 Picea engelmannii
CTCGTATGATGTTTATACACAGAGAAATGGAATTATACATGTGCTAAATCCATATTTGTCCCTTGATGAAATTTACAGTAATTATGGCAATGCCTAGACAAATTGAAAGCCTAAAATTAATTAGTGAAGAACATGCTTGTATTCAATTCTCTGAGTGGGTAAGAAACCAACCTCGGGCTACAATAGAATATTGTACATGGAACTATTTTTCTAAGTAAACCAAAGTGAATGTTCTTCATATTAGAATGTAAAATCATGTATATATATCTCATAGGGTCATGAATCCTAAAAGTATATAAGTCATTCTTAACATAGGTGGTTTGTGCAGGTTGAAATTTGTGATGTGGCTGAAGCATTGAGGTTGCTTGAAGTTTCCCTTCAACAATCTACAACTGATCATGCTACTGGTAAATCCTACAAATTTCTTGATAGAGGTGGTTAGTTTATAGGAGATCATAAATCTTGTTATATAGGTTAGGAGATGTGCTAGTTGCACTTGCATAGATAGAACTATGCCTTAGTTGTCTTTATCCATTTATGCTAGGTCTATGGTATACACCAATAATTTCAATGAATGCATTGTGTCACAGTGATAGGGACATTCGACATGGATCTCGTTACAATGAAAGTTTATACCAGTGAAAGAATAAGGCGTGTCAATATAGTTATAGATGTTATAAATAATATCATGGAAAAGATGCAGGATAGAGGAACATCTACTAGAACATCAGAGGTGACATATTCTTGATTCCTTTAGGTAAGCAATGTATTGATTTTTCTAGTACCAAAAGCCTAATCTATGATATATGGATGAACTGCCAACTTTTAGAGGAGATGTGAAGGAAGGCATATGTCAAAGTTAACCTTCATGATGTAAGGGTTCTCTCTGTGTATGTACAATTCAAGCATGCCTACATGTACTAACTTTATTAATTGATTTATTGTATGTTGTGGTTGAACTAACTAGCTTTATTGATCAGAAACATTGGTATGCTCACATGATTAATCAATTTTTCCTTAGGTTTCTTTCAGATTTACAATGCTCTTGGAACCCTCATGACTGATGGATTTGTAGTTGTTCATGGAGACAATGTCAAGAGAATCTGAGACAAGATAGTCTCCCTAGAAAGCAGTAAGATTGTATCCATAGACCCATTTCATCTCCTCTATGATTAGCATGCTTTTTGTGTGATTTGCTTTCAAAGTTAAATGGGAATGTTTCTAGACGTTGCATCTTAAGTAGTTGTGATCTACCCTAAAAATCTTGTACACCTTCATGGAGGTTTACCTTGTATCAAATCAAAGGAGTTTTAGAGGATTGAAAAATCCAGGTTGAGAAAAACAATGCTGAGAATCATTGTTCCAAGTGAATGTAACATAGAAACGTTTTTCCTTATGAAACCTTGATTTTAGATCTTTGCCTAGAACATGAAAATGGATATGCCATGAACCAAAGATGAGAGCTCTTATAGTATTTTTTCTTAAGCAATTATGCAACATTTATGACATCTATGAGAAGAAAACTTCTTGACCCACTATCTAATTGTTGATGTTGTCACCAAAGGTGACATTGCTACCATATGCTACTACCTTGTACCTCTCAATTTTAAACCCTTAGCATTTAAATCCGAATTCCAAATTAATAATGAACTGAGATTAGATTTAATGTCCTTAAAAACATTGATTCGTTTTGGGACATGGTATTAACTTTTGGCCTTGGTTTTTGTATTTGCAAGCATCCCAGAAAAAAATGCTAACATTTTTTTTCTCAAAATAAAAAGTTGATATTTTCCTGTGCAACTTGGCCCCCTTGGAAAGAATACACATAACATTTATTGTGCTATAATAAATGAATATGTGTTGAAGATTTCATAATGACTTCTTGAATCCCCGAGGTTTCCTATTTTACCTCTCTTGGGGTGCTATAATTTCCTTAAAGTTTCTTTTTGAAGGAGAAGATATGCAATAAACTAATAGGGTTGTGCCATGTGTCTTTTTTTTTCTCTTTCCTAATTTTCCCCTTTGTCTTTTGAGCACTCATTATGGCTCTTGAAATTTCCATAAGGAGTTCTAGGGACACTTTACATTATCTACCATTGAGTCTAGATGATTTCCTTTCTATTAAGACCATTTTTACCATGTTTTTCATGTTCATTAGGCTCTAAACCAGTCATCACATAGATACCCATGCATACTTTAACATGCTTGATTGTTGATTCAAGAAGACACAATAGAAATTGGTAGTGTATGAAAGGGCATAAGAGAAGAGAACACATACAAATAAATAAGTTCTCAACTGTACATATACTGTGTACTCTTCATATTACACGAAAAAACAATCACTACCTATTGCTTTAAAAATTTCCTTCTCTGTAGCATTTTGATGCAGACCCCCTACCTCGGCAGGGTTCGCTGACCTCCCAGTCACTGGATCATTCAAATTTACAAGCTAGAGAATCTCTTTGATTCTTTACTGGAATCCCATGAACAAAATCCATAGGTCCTTTTATGAAACTCTCCCTACGCGACTAAACACCAAGCACGAGACTCACCTCCAAACGACCACGAGCTATGACTACACGCCTACACAAAGGGCATTTTGGGACTTTGCATGTTGGGGATTTACATGTGAGCCAAACTCGATCCTCACGGTTTCTGAAAACCCAAAAGGGGCCTAGCACTTTCTAGCTCCTCCCTTAGCTCCTATCCATGTGACCATTCACCATGACCACAAACTTAACCAAAAGGACGCGTCACATTTCGTGATTTCGAGACTTCTACATATGAGCCAAACCTGACTCCCCGATTCCTGAAACTCTGAAAAGGTATTAAAGGATGTTATCTCCTTTCCTTATCTCCACTCATATGACCATTCACCATGACCTGGGGCCCATCCTTTGAGTGTGTCGGGATTTTGCATATCAGAAACTCCCAATGTGATTCACCTCCATCCTCCCGACTCCCAAAATGTCGATATTTTAGAGCACCAAATCGACGGTCATGACTCTCTCGTGATTTGATGGCTCAGATATATTCCTTCTTGTGTCAGGACTTCACGTTTCGCGAAGTTAGAAGATCGCTTGCCTCCTTTCTCCCAATCTCCGATATCCCAAAGCTCTGAAATTCTCCCTGGATAGTCAACGGTCCAGATCTCTCCTCGATCAAGGGTTGGGATATTTTCATGAGTTCACGTTTCATGAGTTTTCACAAATTTTTCCCTTGACCTTTCCCTCCTACGGGTCAGCGAAATGTTGATCGGCTGCCACCTGTCTTCTGGCGATGGGCAGTTCCAATGATTTCAGAACTTCATAACTTTGCAACTTGACACCTCGTACACTTCCTCCAGATCCAATGACTGTTGGTCCACATTCTTCCAGATCTGATGGCTCACGCTTGATCAATCATATGGTTGAGGGTCCACCTCAATGTTCTGGGGCTCCAGACTTCGGGAATCTCAAGTTTCAAATAGCTCTCCCTCTTGAGCTTACAACAACCAACGACTATGATTCCTCCTAGTGATCCGATGCTTGTTCTTCGAATCCAGTGATCTAATGATTCAGATCTATCCCGCTGATCGAATGGTCGAGATTCTATTCAAGGGTTCCAGACTCTGGGAATATCAAGTTTCAACTTTGATAGCTTCTCTCTCCTCTGTACGCGAAGTGCTAAAATTTGTGAACCTCCTTCTGATCCGACGATTACCAATATTCTTCCCTATGATCTAACAATCATGGTCACTCTTCCTCCTGAGCTTCAGATATCTCTCCTCCTTGGAAGATTTATCTACTTTCAAAGGTTCCAAACCTTTGTTCTCTCGATGAATCTATCTTTGGAATCCCGTCAAGACTTGGGAAAAGTGTTATCTCTTCTGATATTCTATCCTTGAAATTATTTCAATCTCCCACGCACACCTTGCATTCTCAGGATTTTGAATAACTTAGTTCGAAGGATTTTCTTGAAAATAAAACGCTCTCGCCCACCTGGTGTTCTTCTGTGTTGGTTCTTCGAAGCTTGTTTTCTTCTAGACGTTGTACACACTTTTCACCTGGTATGGGTTTCTCTGATTCTCTCTAAACTTCTATGAGTCAATCTGAGACTTAATTGACACACTCCTTGCGTTCGAGATGCACACTTTGCATACAAGTATCAAAAAAAAAATGATTGAAACTCAACCAACTTCGTCACTAACTCATACAGTTAATCTCTCTTAACAACCATACATGAACGAACTGTAATAAATCACACACACATAATAAAATTCATTCAATCACACATTAAATGAACACAGTCCAAGTATTTGGGACAATTTATGTCTGTTCTATTCATTCATGAAAATAAAATACATAGTGTTTATGCTACTCTATTCTACTCTACTGATCTCTCTAGTTTGTCTATCCATTCTCTTATGTTACAATGCAACAACGAAAAACTATCTAAGGACCGCTCCATGAGCTCTCTCATCCTGTTCTAAAATATATCTTTTCAAATTAAATCCTATTACCTACTCTATCCTATTACAATAACTACTAGTTATTATTAGATAGAGTTGACACTCCATATCTACAATTTCTTACAGTCCTTCAAGACTTTACAAACAAGTTACCTTTTAAAATGTTGTTTTCAAAAATATGTCAACAACCGATTAAATTTCGAGTTAAATGCTTGATTTGAAATTCTTTCATTGCAGAGATGTCATTCGTCTGCCTCCATGCGTGCGTTGTTGACTTTGAAGGCGATGCTCCTGCATCATACTCCTCTGGTTAAAACTTTTTATGGACTCTTGTCCATGAGCTCTTGCACTTTCTTTCCATGCTTCAGAATATCAGGTTATGTGACCCAACTTGAATCTTCCATTAGATGATCTTTCCACTTCACTAAGTACTCAGGATATGTCTTCTTCCTGGTTTTCCTTCCATCCCTCTGTTCAATAATTTTCTCCATATGAGTTTTTTCTGTTGTGGGCAATTGATTTTTCGACTGAATTTATTTATGATCATCTGATTCTCTTGCTTCATCTCTCCTGTAAGGACACAGGCCTGCAACATTGAATATCGACTATATCCCAACATTGTCTGGAAACTCAATCTCATAAGCATTGGTTGTGAATTTTCTGAGAATCCCGCATGGTCCTATCTTCTTGATCTTCAATTTGTTATATGTTCCTCTTGGAAACCTCTATTTTCTCAAATGAGCTAAAACTTCATCTCCAACTTCGAATTGAACTTCTCTCCTCTTTTGATCATCTCTGCTCTTGTATTTCTAGTTGTTGTCCTATAGCTGTTCTCTGACTCTGTCATGGAGTTTCTGCATCTCTACCACAAAATCCTCTTCTCTAATACTTCTGAACTCATATTGATTCAAATCTCTCAACTATGTAATCCCTCTTGGCTGTATACCATACAAAATTTCAAATGGACTTTTTCCTGTGCTCCTGTTCACTGAATTGTTGAATGCAAATTCTGCTTGTGCCAAAATCTGATCCCATTGTCGACCTTGCTCAGTGACTAAACTTCTCAATAAGTTTCCAAGACTTATGTTTACTACTTTAGTATGTCCATCTGTATGAGTGTGATATGATGAACTAAAGGACAAGTTCATCCCCATCCTCTTCCATAGAGTTCTCCAAAAGTTTCCTACGAATTTGGTGTCCCTGTCTGAAACTATGCTTCTCGCAAATCCATGTAGTCTCACTACTTCTCTGAAAAAGAAATTTGCGATCTGTGTGGCATCGCTTGTCTTCTGGCATGGTATGAAATGTGCCATTTTTGAGAATCTGTCCACTACAAAAAATATGGAATCACTCCCTTTTTTAGTTCTAGGCAATCCCAAAACAAAATCCATATTGATTGCATCCCACGACCTATCTGGAATTGTAATGGTTGATACAAACCATTTTTTTGTTGTCTTCCTTTTGCATACTGACAAATTCTGCATTTTTTCACAAACGTTCTCACTTTTTCTCTCATGATCGACCAATAATGCAATTTTCTTAGTTGTGGAAATGTCTTATCATGACCAAAATGTCCAGCTAAACCTCCACTATGTTTCTCTTTCAGTAGGTTATCTCTCATTGAGCACTTCAAAATGCATAGTTGGCTTTCTTTGAATAGTAATCCATCATGGATCAAATATTCAGTCCATGGGATTCTGTCCCCTAACAAAGGATTCTTTCATGCCTCATAAGCCTCTTTGAAATCTTCATCTTCTTTATACATCTCCTTGAGGCATTCGAACCCCAAGATCTCCACCTGGAATTCCTGTAAAATCAAACTCCTCCTGCTCAAAGCATCTACGAATTTGTTAGCAGTTCTAGCAATGTGTTTAATAACAAAAGTAAAATTCTACATAAATTCTACCCATTTTTCATGTTTCTGATTCAACTTCTCTTGCCTAGTAATAAATTGCAAAGCTTGATTATCATTGTACAAGACAAATTGTTTAGGAATTAGATAGTGCCTCCATTTTTTCAAAGCTTGAATCACCGCATAAAATTCCTTGTCATATGTGGAATACTTTTGCTTGGCGTCATTCAATTTCTCACTTAAATAAACAACTGGCCTATTGTCCTGACTCAATATCGCTCCAATAACTAATCCACTTGCATCGCATCTCACCTGAAATGTTTTTCCAAAATCTAGTAAGACCAGAATTGGCTGCTCTGTGATTTTCTCCTTCAACACTTTGAAACTTTTTTCAGCTTCCTCTGTCCAAATAAAGGACTTGTGTTTCTTCTTCACAGTTTCCAGCATGGGTGCACATATGCCACTGCAATTTTTGATGAATTTTCTATAAAAACTTGCTAACCCATGAAAACTTCTTACCTCAAATATATTGCTTGGCGATGACCATTCTATGATCACTCTCACTTTTTCTGGGTCCATATTCAACTCATTTGAAGAGATTACAAAACCCAAATATATGAGCTCCTTCTTCATAAAAGAACTCTTCTTCATATTTATCAGCAATTTCTCTTGTTGCAACCTTTCCATCACTGATGTCAAATGTCTTAAGTGTTCTTCCTTTGTATTGTTGAAGATTAGTATGTGATCCAGATATACTATGACAAATTTGCCTATGAATTATTTCAACACTTCATTCATTAACCTCATAAATGTTCTTGGTGCATTTGTCAACCCAAATGGCATGACCAACCATTCAAACAATCCTTCATTTGTATTGAATGTTGTTTTCCATTCATCTCCCTCTCTCATCCGTATTTGATGATATCCTCTCTTCAAGTATATCTTGGAAAAATAGCTTGCTCCACTCAAACAGTCCATCAAATCATCCATCCTTGGTAAAGGGAATATGTACCTAATGATTATCTTATTGGTGGCTTGGGAATCTGTACACATCCTCCATCCTCCATATTTATTTAGGCTTAATATAGTCAATACTGCACATGGGATTAGGATTTCCTTGACTAACCCTTTATCCAAAAACTCCTGGACTTGATTTTTTACCTCCTCATTCTCTCTGGGTGTCAAATAAGCTTCTTTGTTTGGTAAGCTATCTTCTGAAATAAGGTCAATATGGTGGCTTATACTCCTGATGGGTGGAAATGAGTGTGGTAACTCATCCACAACTATATCAACAAAGTTTTCTAACAGTTCCTGGATTTCTATAGGCAATTCTTCTATAGACGTATTCGTAAGGATAGCTCTAGGCTTCCTCACTACAAAAAAATGCATTTCTTTCTCCTTCTTGACTTCTTTCAAGAGCTTCTTACCACTCACGAGAAGTATGCTTGAACTAGATTCTCTCTTTTGATCTTTGTCCTTTATGGGTAACAACATATGTGTCCTACCATTCCTTTCTAGGGTATAGGTATTCTTTCTTCCATCACGAATAACTTTTTAGTCATACTGCCACGATCTCCCCAATAAAATATGACATACATCCATAGGAATTACATCACACAATATTTCATCCATATAACCTCCTATTTTAAATTCAACTTGGCATTGTTGACTTACCATGACTTGATGTCCTTTCTGCAACCACGATACCTTGTATGGATTTGGATGTGCAGTTGTCTTCAGCTCCAGCTTTTCCACCATCTCCGTGGATACTATATTGTCAGTGCTCCCATTTTCTATGATCACCTTGCAAACTCTATCTTTCGACTTGCAAGTAGTTATGAATAGGCTTATTCATTGAACTGGTTCCTCTAGTTCCTTTTCTAGTTTAAGAAGGATCTTCCTCATCATGAGGTTTCTTCCTCCTTCTGTTGCTTCTGCTTCCACATGCTTCTGTGCTTCAACAATGTGTGCTTCTCCACCTCCTTCTCTCTTTCTTTCGGTACATTCCCAAGATTTGTGTCCTTCTTTTCTACAGGTATAACATTTAACCATGCCTCCTCTGACTCTTCCTCTACCTATGGAAAAAGAACTTCTTCCTCCACGCTGTCCTTCTTTAGAAATTCCACCCTTCTCATGGTGACTATGTTGTTTTTCAGCTTCATAATTCAACTTCTGGAACTTCTCTCTGCTGGCTCCCTTGCCTCTGCTTGAATTTCCTCCTCTTCTTCATTGGATTTTCTTCCTAGCCAATTTTTCTTCATCTTTCAAGGTTGCTTGATAAGCATCCTCGACTTTTCTAATGGACATCATGATGATCTCCTCTTGGATTGCATACCTTAGCCCATTGATATATCTAGTTGTCTTTTCATCCTCATTCTCTTTTTGTCCAACCCTGATGTTCAGCCGGTAGAATTATTCAGTGTACTCCTTCACTGATAAACCTCTCTGTTTTAGGTTCTGCAATATTTTGTAAAGATTGATTTGGTAATCCTTCAGGATAAATTTGGATTTCAATTTAGCTACCATCCTATCCTAGTTTTTAATTTTCTTCTTACCATCTCTCTTGCGTTCAACTTGCAGTTCATCCCACCATAATGTTGCATGACCTTTCAGTCTTGTCACTGCATGCTTCACCATCTTGTCTTCTTCGATATCTTCGTAATCAAAGTATTTGTCCATAGCACATACCCAATCTAACAATTCTTCAACTTACAAATTGCCTTCATACATAGGTACATCTATCCTTTCTCTGGCTACTATCTTTGAAACATCTTTTATCAAGCAATCTTGTGCAACATCCTCTACGTCATTTTCTTCGATTGTTGCTTCTTTGCTCTCGGATTCACTGATATCGCCAGCGTTTGGTGATCTTCTCTGTGTTGTCTCCATGGCATCCAATCTCATTCAGAGTCGCTTCATTTCTTCTTCCATTTCCGTATTTTCTCTGCGCCTTCTGGGTGGCATGATTTTTCACTACATCACCTACAAACATAAATTAAATTTCTTTGATACCACAAATTATACCAACTTTCCTCCTTTCTCCTTTTGTCTGTTGTTTGAAAAAAAATTAAAATTAGCTCTGATACCACCTGATGTAGACCCCCTAACTCAGCAGGGTCTGCTGACCTCCCGGTCACTGGATCATTCAAATCTATGAGTTGGATCATCTCTTTGATTCCCTTCTAGAATCCAACGAACAAAATCCACAGGTCCTTTTATGAAACTCGCCCTGTGCGAATAAACACCAAGCGTGAGCCTCACCTCAAAATGACCACGAATTGTGATTGCACGCCTACACAAAAGGCATTTAGGGACTTCGCATGTCGGGGATTTACATGTGAGCCAAACTTGATCCTCACGGTTTCCGAAATCCCGACAGGGGACCATTCACCATGATCACAGACTTAACCAAAAGGACATGTCGCGTTTCTTGATTTCAAGACTTCTATGTATGAGCCAACCCTGACTCCCCCGACTCCTGAAACTCCGAAAAGGGATTAACAGATGTTATATCCTTTTCTTATCTCCACTCATATGACCATTATCCATGACCTAGGGCCCAACCTTTGTGTGCATCGACATTTCGCGTATCGGGAACTCCCGATGCGATTAACCTCCATCCTCCCGACTCCCAAAATGTTGATATTTCAGGGTGCCAAATCGAAGTTCACGACTCTCTCATGATCTGACAGATCATATCTATTCCTTCTTGTGTCGGGACTTCGCATTTCGTGAAGTCGGAAGATCGCTCACCTCCCTGCTCTCTATCCCCGATACACTGAAACTCTAAAATTCTCCTTGGACAATCAACAGTCTAGATCTCTCCTCGATCAAGGGTTGGGATATTTTCACGAGTTCGCGTTTTGTGAGTTTTCACAAATTTTCCCCTTGACTTTTCCCTCTCGCGGGTCAGCAAAATGTTGATCGACCACCTGTCTTCTGGCGATGGGCGGTGCCCTCTAAAGGACTAAACCTTGTGCACTTCCTCTGGATCCAACGACTGTTGGTGCACACGCTTCCAGATCTTACGGCTCATGCTTGATCAATCAGACAATTAAGGTTCAAATCGCTCTCCCTCTTGAGCTTACAACAACCAACAGTTGTGATTCCTCCTAGTGATCAAAAACTTGGTCTTTGACTCCAGTGATCTGACGGTTCATATATATCCCACTGATCAGATGGTCGAGATTTTATTCCAGTGTTCCAAACTCCAGGAATCTCAAGTTTCAACTCCGATATATTCTCTCTCCTCTGTACGTGAAGTGCTAAAATTCGTACACCTCCTTCTGATTCAATGATTGTCAATCTTCTTCCCTATGATCCAAAGATCATGGTCACTCTTCCTCCTGAGCTTCAGATATCTCTCATCCTTTGAAGATTTATCTTCTTTCAAATGTTCCAAACCTTTTTTCTCCCAATGAATTCATCTCTGGAATCCCATCAACACTTGGGAAAAGTATTATCTCTTCTGAGATTCTATCCTTGAAAGGATTTCAATCTCCCATGCACACCTTGCATTCTCAGGATTTCAAATAATTCAGTTCGAAGGATTTTCTTGAAAATAAAATGCTCTTGCCCACCTGGCGTTCTTCTGTGCTAGTTCTTCAAAGCTTGTTGGATTCTAAAAACTATACACACTTTGCACCTGTTTTAGTTTATCTAATTCTCTCTTAACTTCTCTGAGTCAATCCAATACTTAATCAACACACTCCTTATGTTTGATATGCACACCTTACATACAAGTATCAGAAGAGAAATGATTGAAACTCAACTAGCTTTTTCACAAACTCATACAGTTAATCTCTCTGAACAATCATACAAGAACGAACTGTAATAAATCATACACACAGAACTACATTCATTCAATCACACATGAAATGAAAATAGTCTAAGGATTTGGGACAATCTTTGTCTGTTCTATTCATTCATGAAAAAAAAATACATAGTGTTTCTACTACTCTATTCTTCTCTACTGATCTCTCTAGTCTGTCTATCCATTCTCTTATGTTACAATGCAACAATGAAAAACTATCTAAGGACCACTCCACACGATCTCTCGTCCCATTCTGAAATCTATCATTTCAAACTCAAAGTTATTACCTACTCTGTCCTATTATAATAACTAATGGTTATTGCCATATAGAGTCAACACTCCATCTCTGCAATTTCTTACAGTCCTTCAAGACTTTACAAACAAGTTACCTTTTAAAATGTTGTTTCCAAAAATATCTCAACAACCGATTAAATTCTGAGTTAAATGCTTGATTTGAAATTCTGTCATTGCTGAGATGTCATTCGTCTGCCTCCACACATGCGTTATTGACTTTGAAGGCGATGCTCCTGTATCACATTTTCATGGATTTGGAATGATAATAATATGCATTCTAAGTAATAATTTATGATGGTAACTCCTTTCATAAGTAAACCATTAATGTATTTTATAGAAACACATCCTTTATGTGTACCTTATTTTTTGTAACTAGCATATATAGACCATTAAGGGAGGCAATTATAAAAAATAAAAAATCATTTACCTCGATGTTGAGGGTCTAATGTGGTTCCTTATGAGGATTTGTTTTTTAAAGGTTGGGATCTTTATCATCACCTATTTTTCTAGTTATTTTTCTATGTTTACATTCTTCAATGAGATATATTTGTTAAAAATAGAAGGGTATGTGGTTAGTGCATTTGGCCTTTTAACCTTTGGGATCTCACTTTTGGTGTTGGTTAGTATGTAGATTATTTCCCCATGTTATGAAACTAGTTATGTGTGAACATTATAGTTGGTGTCTCTGGGTTTCAAACCCAAGGTTTGAAAGTATTTACCAACAAATACCCCATTCATGTCACCATATTCAATATTCAAGGACTGAATAAGGTCTCACCTGAGACATGCACGGGAATCACAAATACTGAGTGTTTGTGCATAGAATGACAGAAAAATGTAGACATAAAACACTTAATTGAGAGTGGTGCATTAGTTACTACTCACTCATACCAACATTCATATAAGTAATGCATAATATAATCTCTATACAAGTGTACATTCATAATAGAGTACATGATATAAATGATCAATTGAGGCCGCATGTCTTATATCATTAATTATAGTGATACTCACTCATACCAACATTCATATAAGTAATGCATAATATAACCTCTGTAAAAGTGTACATTCATAATAGAGTACATGATATAAAGGATCAATCGAGGCCTCATGTCTTATATCATTAATTATAGTGAAACAATCAGATACATGGGAGGCCCTTGTATCATGGGAAGAGACTCCTCAATATTAAACCCAATATCAAAGATTCATATATTGATCTACTTTCTCTCCCATATTCTATTTATGACACTACGATACAAATGAATCTCAAAATGAACCAAAAGTTAGCCATCATACAATAACACCAATGAAAAAGAAGTTAACCTTATTTTGTTTGCATGCTTTCCTTATATATTTACAAAACCATGGCAATCGTAAAAAAACTTTCCAGATCAAGAAAAACCTTAAACATGACCAATTAGTCAGTCACAAAATTGGTTACAATCATTATGATGATTTTTAAGGATTCGATATACATGTTATCTTTACAAGTTTTTGCACACAATGAAAAACTGGTTGGTTCCCATAGTAGAAACTAGCTGACTAGTGCTAAATATTGTCACTATATGGTACAACAATCATGGAATGTGTTTCATACTAAAATTCCAGTGCATTCATGCTCTTTCCAAAACATTGGTGCTAACAATGCCCCAACACTATTAGTTGGCTCATCCTTGAGCCACGGAAATTCATTATGGTGTGACAAATGTGATGGATGACACCTTCTTCATTAGCTTGGTGATGAAGATTTGGAACTCAAAGTCTATATAATAAAAAATATCCATTAGTGCCTTCATTTTATTGCAAAAATTATCAACCTCTATCGATGTGTTTGACCCAAACTTTGGCTTGACCAATGTGCTCAACTCTATTACTTGGGCTTCCCTTGTGTGTGCATTAGTGAGGACATAATGGTGTTATTGTGCCTTCTCTTGTGCTTGCAACACAATGCTTTTCAATGTATGTTGGTTATCATAGGGAGATGAAATATATCAGTGAATTCCAACTACCTCTACCATGGCCACCTTCTTCTCTATGGGTGGAAGGGATACCAGTGCCTAATTCTTATCATTGATATGTGCGCCACTTTCTTGTATGCATTATTCAATTGTGATAATTTCATTGGCATTATGTAGGTGAGTCCAGAGATAGAATCTATATTCAATGACCCTCGAGAATCCATCTACACGTGCTTGTCCTTGGTGTAGCATATTTTATGTGGTAACAATATTTTGTTTCAACTCCCCTTTCTCTACCGGTGGGTTTCTCTTTAACTTTTTCTAAATATCTATTTTTTTTTCCTGCAAGTGTTCAATAGATTCCTTCACCTTACACAGTTTTTCCTACATCGGGAGGTCAGGAGTTTCCTCAGCCATGTTGGAAAATTGGGAGTATACATCCTCCAACTGCACTGATAAAAATGTGTGCTACCTCTTCTTCATGGTGTTCTTAGATGGCCTTGTGAGTAGCTACCTCTTGTGCATGTTTGGGTTTGGTTTTGTTGGATCGTGGTTATAAGACCCTAGGTTCAGTTTATTCTACCAACAAATCCTGTAGACACCGACCCTTTTGGCATCACCTGCATGCAAGTGAAGTATCACCCAAGGCATCTATTGGGTCTACAGGAATCAAGTTTCTGGAAGAATGACAGGATGGGAGGTGATCATCATATTCATTCCTACTTATCTACCTTGTGTGCAATATCTTGTGTATGTTTTCCCTTATTTAGTTGGTAAATTCAATTTTACAACACCATTATACTATAGATTGCAACATAAACTATTCTCTGTAACATTCATAATTATTTTGCATCAATTATCTAGCAAACAGGTCTAGTTCTAGCTATGCATAAATAAACACATCCATGAAAAATCGCATAAAAAGACATTCAGACACATAATTTAACATGGTTCACCCATAGTTTGGGCTACGTCCACAATGAATAGACTCTTTATTGTTCTTTGTGAAAATCATCTCAGGCTTGTGTTGATCCAGGTGGATATCATTTTCCACCCACCTTCAATTGGATCAAAGACCAATTTCCATTTTGGTAGTTGTTTTCCTAGTTTTCGGGTCCTAAATTTTTAGGTCCATTTTGAGGCACTAAACAACGTTTTTTGGGCCTGCCACAGTCACATTGTAGTATTCGGCCATAGTGTGAAAAAAAATGTGTATTACTTGAATAGTTATTTCCAATGAGCTATCATGCACCTAAAACGGAGATTGTATGCAAAAGTTATGACCCCACGAAGTTGATGTACCAACTTACCCCATCGAGGCCCACATGAATTTTGGCGCTTCATCTCCTAGGGTTAGGTTTTTCTATGTTTAGGGTTTTATCATTTATTATTTATGTTAAAAAGGCCTTTGGAGCCTCATTGTAACCAATTTCTTTCTATTGAGAATATCCAACACATCTCTTATCAGAGGTAAGATACCAACATTCTAGCTAGCTTGTCTGCTTTTGCATTTTATAGTCTTTTGTATTTCAGACAGTCGTTAATAGAATATGAGATTTAATGCATTAATATGTTCCTTTCCATATATTTGTGTAATTATTTGTTATATATTTGTTTTATCTTTTCCTTCATATTGTTCCTAAAATAATCTGGATCAATGGTATTAGAATGGTCTTCTCCTTTGTCATCCCCAATGCATGTCCCCGACGAGGTCAAAGTATAGAGAGTTGGGTCTCGAGATTTTATCTCTTGAGGAAAAATGTTCTCGCATGCCCAAGTGACATTCCAAGGTGGAAGAAAATAGGGATGGCAAGATAGGAGATAATTTCAAATTGTTTCTTGAGGAATTCCTCGCATGATAGAGGAACAAGATGATGGATAATTTCACCTAGATCCTTATACATGTTGGATCATGTTGTCATTGATGCCAATGGTTTGATTACTTGGGAGATTGTTGGATCATATGTCATTGATGTAAATGGTTTGGTTTGATTGATGTCATTGGTTGATGTCAAGTAATTTATTGATATGATTCCCTTGATGA
>ML777923.1:550018-571229 GCA_009831015.1 Picea engelmannii
ATATATGTTGCTGATATGTGCTCACATCTAACTGGTTATAAATGACAACAATGGGTAATGAATAAATGTTGAATGCTAATTGATGAGTTTTTGTGCAAGAGGGCAGTTTTGGGAAAAAGAGCCCCACACTCATTCAGCCCCCCCTCTAAGTGTGGTAGGTGTGTCCAACAATACAGTTGTCAGAAATAATAGAGGAACCTTCAACTAACAATAACTTTGATATTCCTCTTTTTGAAGGCCAGATATATGTTGACGCTTTGGAAAAATGGTTAAATCTGCTAGAGGGTTATTTCTTCATCCACAATTTTTCCAACAGTGAAAAGATCCCCTTCGCGCTCCTTAAGGCCCTTCCCCATGTCAGAGATTGGTGGGAGACTTACTATGAGCAACATGCCAAGGATGAATCTAGAATGATTGGGCTAGGGACCACTTAGGAAGATTTTTTTGATTCCCTCAAGGAACAATATTACCCTATTGGAAGTTGTGATGACCAATACATGAGATGGACCACATTGCGCCAAGAGAGGGGCCAAATGGTGCCAGTGTTCATAAATAATTTCCATACCTTGTGAACCAATATGGGTATCAAATAATATGAGTGACATCTAGTCCTAAAATATAGTGGGGCTCTGTAGACATACATCTGAGCTAAAATGGAGTTTTCTAGACATATTGTCATTGGGAGATGTTTATCGATATGTTGTCGAAATCAAGTAGAAATTTAAGCAACAGAATAAGTGGGAGTTCGGGTCTGAAAATCCGTAATAACCAAAGTATGGTAAGGGTGGACATAACCCCAAGGACAAAGGATAGAGCCAGGATGTCCAACCCCAGGATAACCAGTCCAAGCCACCAACAAAGAAGGGTAATGGGAAGTTGAATAAGGACACTGGAAAATGGTGTGAGTTCTACAAAATACCTTGGCACAATATTGATGAATGTCACTACAAATATTCGTTGTTGGATGAGAATAAATCCAGAGGGTCAGATGTTTACTCAAACTATGATTCCAAGCTAGAAAGGGGAAGACAAATCATTGATTCATAACCTAGTGTCACCATCACTACCACAAACATCTAGCTAGAGGAACTGGAGGAGTTTGAAGAAGGGGAGCATATTTTCCACTCATTGATATGGGTGAAGTGAGCCCCACTCCATTTCATTGTTGACAGTGGTAGCTAGAATAAATTGATCTCAGCAGAGGTTTTTAAGAGGTTTAACTTAAAAATGACACAAAATACTCATCCATACACCATTGGTCGACTCATCTAGGGATGAGACATCTGCGTCACCCCGCAATGTCACCTACACTATGGCATAAAACCCTTGAAAGAAGAGGTATTTTGGGATGTTTCCCCACTTGAATTTTGTGATGTTTTTATAGGACAACCACATATGTGTAAGTGTCATGGATTTTATGAATCTAGTCCCCGTAGTGTCATTATTACTTTGGGATATCAACTCTATAGGGTACTGGAGGCAGTCCCAAATGCTACAGTCTCTTTGATCTTTGCGAAGAAATGCAAAACGGTGGTTTCTCAAACTAGGAGATTTTTACTCTGTATGGTTCAATTGGAATGTGAACAGAAGGTCACTGAAACCACCAAATCCTCTGCATGGGGCCTCTCTACCCAGTAGCAATAGGTGGACAGAATATTTGAGGAGTACAAAGACATATTTGCCTCACCTACGAGGGTGTCTATGCATTGTTAGGTAAATCACTCAATTTATATGGCACCAAATTCTCCTCTTCCTAACGATCTTGTATACATTCGTTCTATTATGGAGAATGAATAAATAAAACGCTTGATTTAAGAGATAATTCTAAAGGTCCACATCAGACCAATCTCTTCACCTTGAGGGACTCCAATTGTTCTAGTATATAAGAAGGACGACATATGGTGAATTTTTATTGATTACAGAGCCTTGAAAAATATCACAGTCAAGAACCGGTACCTAATCCCCTAGATTGATGTCTTTCTTGATCAGCTCAAGGGAGCCAATTTTTTTAGTAAAATTGATCTGAAGTTAGGTTACCACCGGGTGTCGATTGAGGAAATTGATGTGTGGAAGACAACCTTCAAGTCCAAAGAAGGCCTCTTTGAGTGGTTTTTCATGCCTTTCATCTTGACTAATGCCCAGAACACATTCATGCATATCATGGATGATATATTAAAACCATTCAAAAACTCCTTTATGGTTGTATATTTGGATGACATCCTCCTCTTCAACAAAACTTGGGAGGATCATTTGGAGTATATTCAACCGGTATTAGGAACCCTACGATAGCACAATTTATATGCCAATTTGGAGGTGTTCCTTTGGCATACAGAGAATCCAATATTTTGGATACATCATGCATGAGCAAGGTGTACATGTGGGTCCAACGAATAACCAATTCATCCACGATTGGCCAACCCTGAATATAATGATCGAGCTCTGAAGCTTCTTGGTCCTTGCTAATGTCTACCTATGGTTTATGTTGGGGTTCTCTCATATCACTTGGGACCTAATCCAGGTGACCAAGGGTGGCATGAAGTCCAATATTGTGTGTTTTTCACCCGTCAAAAAGTGTTTGAGGATATGAAATCTCACCTCTGCTCAGCAACAGTCCTCATTCTACTAGACCTGCAACAACCATTTGAGATTGAGACATATGGTTTAGATTATGTTATCGGTGAAATCCTCACTCAGCATGGACATCCAGTATCCTATCACAGTGAAACTCTATCTGATGATGTTCAAATATACCCCACCTATAAAAAATATATGCACTCCATTGTGCAGGCATGCCGACAGTGGAATCATTACATTTTGGTGAAGGAAACAATCATCCACACTGATCACAGGCCTCTGCAATTCATTCTTACACAGGGAAAGTTACAAAATGACCACCATTATAAGTGGGCCACGTACCTGCAACAATTCCACTTGAATATCAAGTATAAGAAGGGAAGCACCAACCATGTCACATATTGCCTCAGTCGACCCCTAGTGGAAACTCTCACCATAGTTATCAACTCTTGTGGACATGAGACATATGGATGGCCACAATTATACAATAATAACTCTAAATTTTCTACTTCCTATCAGACATTGAGCACATGAAAAAAATTTCCCAACTTGCACCTCCAGGATGGATTATTATGCCATCTGAGCCACCTCCGTGTTCCTTCAAGCGAGCATGCGAAGATAATCTGGGAAGCTCACTACATTTGGGCAGTGATAAATTTTGGTGTAGAAAATAAAATGGAAGTATTGTAGAAACATTTTTATTGGACAAAGCTTCGACAAGATGTTTACAAGGACATCAAATCTTGCACCATTGTCAATACCTCCATCAAGAAATAGGGGCTATACACCCCTCTTCCTACTCCGCATAGGCCTTGGGATTCCATCTCCATGGAGTACATGTTCAGTTGACCTTCAACCAAGCATGGAAATGACTATGTCTTTGTGGTCGTCGATCAATTCTCTAAGATGGAAATTTTGGCTCCTTGTAAGAAGAGCATCACTGTTGAAGCCACTGCCAAGCTCTTCTTCACACATGTTTGGGTTCATTTTGGGCTACCACAAAATATTATCTCCAATCGAGACAGTATGTTCTTTAGCACCTTTTGGTCCAGCTTATGGTCAATGATGGCCACAAAACTGACCAAATCGACTTCCTTCCACCCACAAACTGATGGACAAACAAAGCTAGTTAACAAGATGATTGTCCATATCCTACAAATGTATAATTCCAAAATTCCACGCAAATGGGATGAAAGAATTCCATATGTTCAACATAGCTACAACATATACCTCCAAAAATCTAATGGTCACAACCCTTTTCAGGTGTGCTTGGGGTTCCAACCATTGTCCCCCATTGATGTAGCTCTGCCCATTACAGTCACACACGAATATTCCTCCCATGTTCAAACAAAGGTTGATCGGGTAACCAAATTTTTTCAGCGCATCCAACACATCCAACAAAAATGTCATGATATTATGTAGGAAGCCAATTCCAAGTACAAACAATGCCATGATCAACATCGGGTATGACACAAATTTCAGGTGGGAGATAAGATTTGTTTGCAATTACAAAAAGAGCGCCTCATAGCACCCCATAAAAAGTTGCACCCACTTTGATATGGGCCTTACACCATCACCAAGGTTGTGGGTGAGAATTATTTTGAATTAAGTATTCCTCCTTTCCTTGGATTGAACTAGGTAATTGTAATATACCAGATATAAAAAATATGTAGAACAGAAATAAAATGCTAGAAATGGAAGAATAACAATAATATAACGAGAATAATCACCACAATAACACTAAAATGATATAAGAATAACAATAGAAATAACACTTGGATTCTGAGAGAAATGTTCACGAGCCTCTTCGAGAGGGAAACCTCCAATCGAGAAGATATCTATTACAATAATCTCCGAACTAGGGTTCGCATACCCTCGACTCTTATTTATACTAAATATGTCTATCAAAAGAAGCATCTAGAGGAAGATCATTCTAGAAGAGGAAGATTCTATTAGGTCTTCTTACATTCAACTTATTCTATTTTATTGCAAGGCCTTATTGATATTGACCTTTATTACATCCAAATATATTGTTCTACCTATGTGCGGGTTAGGACCCTAACATGTCCTCCCCCTTAAAAACAACCTTGTCCTCAAGGCTTGAGATGTCGAAATTGCTACAAAATGGTAGTTGGTTCCCAAGTGGCATCTGTTGGAGTTGTATCTTTCCACTGGATTAACACTTCCTTGATGGTTCTCTGACGCAGGCGACGCTTACGCTGGTCCAAAATGGCTTGTGGTTGTAACCAAATGGATCCTTCTTTGACTAACTTGGGAAGGTTGGTTTGAATTTGGCACTTAGCTCCGATCACCTTCTTTAAGGAGGAAACATGAAAAACGGGATGTATGTTCGAATGAATGGGAAAAGCTAACTGATAGGCCACCTGTCCCACACACTTGAGAACTATATAAGGACCATAAAATTTGGGCACTAGCTTCTGACAATGCTCGGCCTTGAGGGAATTCTTCTTGTAAGGTTGCAGGCGAAGAAACACATGATCCCCTTCTTCAAATTGACGTTCAGAGGGACCTTGATCTGCTTTTTTCTTCATGCGATTATGTGCCATGACCAAATTCTCTTTGAGGGTACAGAGAATATCCTCTTGAACTATAAGTGTTTGGTAAATCGCCTGGAACTTTGAGACACCAGGTAAGTATGAGAGAACTGAAGGTGGCTTCTGTCCATATACCTCTTCAAAAGGATTCATGTGTGTAGTTGTATGGTATGAAGTGTTGTACGACCATTCAGCTAGGGGTAACCATTGAGCCCACTAATTTTTCTTTTCCGAGGAAAAACACCTCAAATATGTTTCCAAAAAATTGTTGATAAGCTATATTGAGATGAAATTGGGTGCCTTTTAGCTTGAACAGTTCTTGCCAAAATTTTCTTGTGAAATTTTTGTCGCGATCAGAAACAATAGAGTGTGGCATGCCATGAAGCTTGAAGACCTAATCCATGAAAATTTGAGCCACCGTGGATGTTGTAAACAGGTGTTGAAGAGCGCAGAAATGAGCATACTTGGAAAGGCGATCAACAACCACCATGATGACTGATTTATTTCCTGATTTGGGTAAGCCTATAATAAAATCCATAGAGATGTCCTTCCAAATAGTAGGTGGAATTGGGAGCGGTTGTAGTGTGCCCAGAGATTTGACTGTTTCTCCCTTGTTGTGTTGACACACATCACATTCAATGACAAAATTATGAATGTCTTGTTTCATACCATCCCAGAAAAAAGAAAGTTTGACCCTGTCATAGGTTTTGGTGAACTCGGAATGCCCCGTTGTCGATGTAGCATGAAGCTCAAAAATTACCATGGATTTAAGCGTGATTGTTTACTTAAATATAGATGGCCTTTGTATCAAAGCTCATCATGGAGCCAAGAGTACCCTGGGGGAGTTGGATCACTAGACTGCAATTGTTGGATCAACTGCAAACTTTTGGGATCTTGTAGTCATTCCTGGCGAATGGCTTGGAGCCAATCTAGTACAATGAAGGAAAGAGAAAAAAAGGATCCTTCATCTTCATATTTGCGGTAAAGTGCATCCACAACCACATTTTCTTTGCCTTTATTGTAAATTATCTCATTATCATAGCCAAATAGCTTAGTTACCCATTTTTGTTTCTCTGGGGAGGAAATGCATTGTTCCAGAAAATACTTGAGGCTTTGATGGTCTGTCTTAATTTGGAAGTGTTTCCCCAATAGATAAGGGCACCACAAATCAACAAAATGCAGAATAGCCAACATTTCTTTTTCATAGATAGATTTGCCCATATTTCTTTCAGATATTTTCTTACTTGTAAAAGCCAAAGGCCAACCCTCTTGCATAAGGACAGCACTAATTCCTTTCCCTGAAGCATCACATTCCAAGACAAAGGTCATTGTGAAATCAGGAAGGGCTAGGACTGGGGTGGTGCACATGGCCATCTTCAATGTTTGAAAAGCTTGAGCATCAGTTGGAGTCCAACTGAAAGAGTTCTTTTTTAGGAGAGCAGTGAGAGGTGCTACAATCTTTCTGTAATTCTTAACAAACTTGCGATAATAACCTGTTAATCCCATAAATCCACGCAAGATTTTGAGAGTCTTTGGGTGAGGCCAGTCTTGCATAGATTCAATCTTTTTAGGATCCACCTTGACACCATCCTTGCCAACCAGATGACCCAAGTAATCTACTTCTTAGGCACCAAAATCACATTTAGACTGTTTCAGGGAAAGTTGGTGCTCGGAGAGTAGATGGAGAACTCGATCCACATGAGCAATATTTTTTGTCCAGGTATTTCTATAGATGAGGATATCATCAAAGAAAACTAAGACAAAATGACGGAGAAAAGGAAGGAAGACATGATTCATGAGGCTTTGCAAGGTGGAGGGGGCATTACACAAGCCAAAGGGCATGACCAAAAACTCATAGTGGCCCTCATGAGTTCTAAAGGCAGTCTTGGGAATGTCTGCCTCTTTCATAAGTATCTGGTGGTAGCCCGAACGAACATCAAGTTTAGTAAATAATTGAGCACCACTCAGTTCATCCAGAAGGTCATCAATGACAGGAATGGGAAATTTGTCTTTAATGGTAAGTTTGTTGAGGGCATGGAAGTCAGGACACATTTTCCAAGAACCTTCTTTCTTCAGGACCATGACCATAGGATAAGAGTATGGGCTCGTACTAGGGAGGATAATGCCTACATTAAGGAGTTCCTAGACCATTTTCTCAATTTCATTTTTTGGGGAAAAGGGGTGACGATATGGACAGATATTGGGAGGAAGGATTCCGGGTACAAGGGGAATGGAATGATCATGAACGCCACATGAAGGAGGGATTCCATGGGGAGTGGAAAATACCACTTGATGTTTATAAAGGATGGCTTGGAGGTGTTGCAGCACTGAGGGTGTTCCTGTTTCTTATATGGCATGGAGTTGAGAAATAACACCAGAATGACCCTTTTTGAGCATCTTTTCCATGTGATGGGAACTAATGATCTCAGGTGAACTGACGATGATGCCTTGGAACTTATATTGGTGGCCCTCCTAGTCAAATTTCATGGTTAATTCCTGAAAATCCATGAGAATGGGACCCAAAGTCCTTAGTCATTCTGCACCCAACACATTGTCACAATCGCCCATGTCAATAGAAAACATATGATATTTCAGGTGGTAGTCACCAATTTGGAGATGCACATTTTCACAACGCCCTCCACATTTCATGGAGCCACCATTGGCAATCATGATTTGGACATTATTGACAACATGGATGTAGCAATGAGTTCCTTGGGAAATGTGACGATGAATAAAATTATGGGTGCTTCCACTATCAACCAGAATGATGACCTTCCAATGCTTGATGTAACTGATTAGCTTGAGGGTTTGGGGAGCAGAGAAGATAGTGAAAGAATTGAGGGAAATGGCCGGTTCTACTTTGGGAGGGTCTGAGGGAGGGGTTATGTAGGGGGTTTCAGGTGACTCAGACACAAGGGGAGTTTCAATATCCTCTTCCGAAATATCCTCGGAGATGGCCATAAACAAATTTTGTTCCTTACACTTGTGGCCTGGGAAATATTTGTCATCACAATTATAACAAAGGCCTTTGGGTTGGTGTTCATCCATTTCATCCCTGGTCAATTTTTGGATCTTTAGTGGAGCAGAGGGAGTAGTGGGATTTACTAGTTTAGGGTGAGGGATAAAGGAGGGTTTCCAATTTTGCGAAGATACAACCTTTTGTGCTTATTTATCTCTTTTAGTATCCTCCACCCAACTCTGAGACCGAGCCATGAGGACATGGGCCCAAATATTGTCCTTGAGGCCACTGATAAAACATTCTTATAAAAATTCATCAGACATGCCCTCTGTTACACCTAAAAATTAGTCACTTCAATAGTGTCTCAAGTGTTGTAAGTGTCGCATCTTGTCCGCAAGTGTCACATCTTGTCCGCAAGTGTCGCATCTTGATCACAAGTGTCGCAAGTGTAACAAACATCATACTGCCATATTTCCTATGTCGTGCCTCTAATGACATCATAAGGACACTTAAGACACCTCAAAGACTAGTTTTGAATAAGATAAATCAGTTGACAAAGAGTACAAGCCTTTTTCCACTGGAAAAACCACTCAAATATGGATTTTGGAGAGGATTTCTCCCCTACCCACTATCATGGAGTGATATCACTCCCTGGGCCTCTTTGGGGGAGCATTTGAGCACTATGTGCACCCTTTTGGGGGAGCGCTATCTTTTTTGAATGGATTTTTGGTTTGTTGAGCTAAAATAGGGAAGAATCCCCTCAATTTATGAAGGTGGTTGGATTCGAATAGAAGGTCAAGGCATGATATTAGGGAAGATCCTCAATTGAAGGAGAAGAATCCTCAACTTATCCCAAATATATTTCAAGTGGTTGAGCCTCTTCAAGGTTATATAAGGAGGCCTCCTCATGGTGAAAGGGGGGATAATGGAGATTGAGAATTATACCTAACTTATGATCTCATAAGAAGGTATAGAAGAGGAGAGACTAGTGACTGATACCAAACTTATGATCCTATAAGTGGTATTGACATAAAATATTGGAGACACGAAGCTTATGATCTCATAAGTGAGATGTCATCAAAGCAATCAGTGTAGATTACTTGAGCAAAGGGGTTGGACAAGGAGAACTAGAAGAAGTTGGTGCACCTTCATCAAAGGATTGTAAGTACTTTTACTTTTACGGCTTTCTGGGATCCCCCTCTCACACAGGGGTTACGTACGAGGTCACATTTGGGAGAATTATGGGGATTATCCCTCCGTGGTTCAACTGTTTGTAGTGGTCAGATCGTATATTGGGGGTCACTTGAGGGTATACCCACGATTATGTGTGGGAGCCTCTCGAGTTTATTTTGGACTTTTTATCTTGCCCATACATTCGGATCGAACTGTCGAATGTACCCTCCCAGGGGCTGACTGCGATTTGGTGTCCTTAATTGCCATAATCTTTAGGTACTTACACGAGGTGACGGTGAAGGGAAGTCTCACTGTACCTGGAACAAACATTGGTCAAACTCACCCAGGCTCCTTGGAGGGTAAATCCACAATTATTGCGTGGGAGATTGCACCAAGGTGAAAGTTCGTTAAGAAGGCCACCATTGTAATGTTCCACCATATCCTATCCCCTTCTTGACTTGATCACGCGACGTTGGATTTCATCACCAACTAGTACGATCATCGAGAGAAGTTTTGTTTGTTTGGTTTTGATTCCTAGGTTTTATTAGCGTATGATGTTTATTTTTGTTAGTTGGCCCTAGATTTTTAGCGTGTACTATTATTCACCAGAATTGAGCCTGTAGATGATGAAGGTCTTCACCTATAGTGTAGGATGTAAGGACTTCCTCCGGAAGGATACCAACCCTTACCTCCTAACCCTCCAGAAGACAACTACCATGGAGAGGTAAAAAATCAATCTGATGTTGGGAGTGTTGTTACTCCTCCGTTAGACAATCAGGAAGGCGCTTTGGTTATGGTTGAGAATACCACTCCTTGCATTACATATGTGTCGGTAACCCCTCTCGAACCACTTTTTCTTCATTTAGACTCCCTTGGGAATGTCATAGACAAAGAGGTCCCACAGTTACTTGAGAGAGAGTTTACCGAAACATATATGGGATCCACAAAACCAATATTTTGTGATGAGTATAGGACTCATGTTCTTCCTACCACTGCAGTAGATACAAATCCCACACCTGCTCATTTCGTATGGAGGACTTCATTAGGACATGATCTTTATGATAATTTTGAATCCATTCGACAACCCTTTAATCCTCATGACCCTCCTGTTGAAACGGGACCATCCAGTCAAACTATGAATCACCCCATCGATCAGGTCATTAACCCTACTATTACGTCAACACAAGTCCATCCTAATGTTAGACTCATCACCTCTACTCATTCCCAAGGCACTTAGATCCCTACCCCCACTTTTACAAACTTTCACTCTACAACTCCACATGTTCTGCACGATCTTGCTGGGACATCTTTGCACCAGAGAATCCAGACCCTTTCCATCCAAATGCAACCGACTGGAGGGAAACCACCATCTAGTGGACCTATCCCTCCTGGAAGACCACCATTCTATGGCGGGCCTACCCCACTTGGGGGGAAAACCCCCTTTTCATGTTCGCCTTGGAGGAAAACCTCCCTTTTCTAGTCATACCTCGATTGTTAATCCACCACTGGAAGGGGGGAAACCTTCATTTGATGGAAACCCTTCACAATCATGGGGAGTATCTTCAGGAGGCACATTTACCCAACCCCATGTTGGGGGGTACTCATATCATAACCCACAAGGAGTATCAAATATTGTTCCTTCCATACCATCTTATGGACAACCTTATCCGGGCATCCCAAACACCACCTGGAGTCCTCAAGGACAACAACCTTATCCTTCCCAAGGGTATAATGTTTATCCTCACCCTAATGTGTATCTACCTCTAGGATATAATTCTTACCCTCCTCAAGGGAAACATGTTTATCCTCCTTATAGGAAAGCAAATCACCCAGCTTATAATTCTCAGAACCCACCAGGTTATGAAAATGTTTCTTAGCCATCATTGAATCTTGCTTATCCTGGTCAGCAACAACCGTATGTAGGAGGACCTACTGGTTACAATTATCCACCTAACCCAGTGTATGGTCCTACTGGTGTTCCTATGCCACACCAGTATCATCCACAAATTAACCGAAAATTACCTTTCCTTGCAACTCTAGATCTCCCAGACTTGTCTCGGTTAACCAATGATCATATATTTCATTCCCCAGTTTGGCTAGTTATTCCAGCTAAACTTCCTTCTGATATTCCAAAATTTGACAAAAAATCTGGATAAAATCCAAACAACCATGTGATGACTTTCCATTTTTGGTGTTCATCAAACTCCCTCATGGATGATTCTATACGTTTCCATCTTTTCCAGCAAACACTTACGGGCTCTGCAGAAAAGTGGTATATTGAACTACCATGTGCTTCTTTTCATGATTTAAATTCCCTTGCCATGTCTTTCCTCACGCACTTTTAACTACCTATTCGCTACAAGACAGGTACTGAACTCTTGACCTCCCTTCATCAAACTGACTCCACGCATATCTTTGACCATATTCATGACTGGAGACGATGACAAAGGATGATCAAAGAAATAATTCCCGACATATTATTAGCATAGTGGTTTACTAAATCACTTTTACCCGAGATTTCTCATTATGTCGCTATGGGTGGCGCAATCACCGAGGAAGAAACCATTTTTTCAAGATCAGTACTTAGATTTGGTTTATTCACAATCTAGTACTTTGTATGAGTTTCTTTCGAATGTTTCTTGAGCTAATACCGATCAATCAAATATGTCATCCGCATCTCATGCGGACGGTGTTATCGATTCCGTCAAAACTCAATATACTTCCCAGTCGACCACACTCTCCTCTACCTCCCCCCAAACTTAGATCTATGAGGTGAATGCAGTTCAATATGCCCCTTCACAACAATTTAGAGGTACCTGCTACTAAAAATAAACCACAATGGAAACTGAAATTCTTGTGTATCATTTTTGGTGACGATCACTACACTTGATACTGTCCACATTGCGATGAAGTGGCCAAACATTTCCAGGGAAATTCACAACCCTCTCTGCTTACTCAGCCTTTTCCATAGCAAAAATCCATGGTTGCTCATACCCCCTCTCCTGGGGGCAGTTCTAGCTATCCTCATGATGAGGCCTCGAGAAGTGCACATATTTATATGTTTAATGGGATTAATTTTACCACTTGCTCTAAGACATACGACACACCGGTCACACCCGACAAAGGAAAAATCACTAATGGTACCGATACTTTATCGAATCCATCACCATCCTCTATTAGTCCTCCATTAGTTAATCCTCTGTCTGGACCACTTCAGATTGAGAAAACTACGTTCGACTCTATCTTACGCCCTCCTAAGAGCACTATCCATAAATATACCTTTAATCCTAGTTCACATGCCACCTAGAACTAAAACATTGTTGAATATTTGGCTCAAGCACCATGTGCTATGTCTACGTTAGAAGTTCTACAGCACTGCCCCAGTCAATGTAGAATGCTCTTGGCTTCTATTGGCATTGTTGATCCTGATTCATCCAACCATATCATGTTTAACCTGGACAATTATACATCTCGACTCTCCCACCAACTTGCTTTCCAAATTGGTGTTGTTGTTCACAATCAACAAATTCATCGAACTATTATGGATGAGGGAGCCTCAACTTGTGTCATGTCTTTAGCATGTTGGAAAAGTTTAAAATCACCCACACTTAAAAAAATCCCCAATGATGTTACGCACATTAGATGGGAAAGTTTTTCATCCCCATGGGCTTTCACAGTCCCTGGCCATCTAGTTGGGCGGAAAAACTGTCACTGTTGATGTCGAGGTGTTCAATGCTCCCCTCAATTACAACTTATTACTTGGAAGAAGTTTGTTTTATGCTATTACTATCATTTCCTCATTGGTGTTTCGATGTGTACAATTCCCTCATCAGGGAAAAATTGTCACTATCGATCAATTATATTTTTGTATACCTGACGCTCGCGCTCTCGCTACCAACAATATTCCATTCTTGGGAGATCACAAGATCACGTATGAAAGCATTGGTGTTGTATTTATGAAAGATTCTAGCCTTATGGGCACCTTCCCTACACCACTTCCACCGACTACACATCATATTTCCACCATCGATATGATTTCGACCACGGCTTATCAATCTTTGGAATCATCTAACCCTTGGATTGTACCTAGTCCCTTGTAATTCAATGCACTAGGTGACACGATGCCACTTAGTCCAGCCGAAACATCATACATTGATGTCCAATCCACTTCTCCCTCCTCAGATGACCAACATCTCTTGGCACCTGACAGTTACTCAATTCCATCGTGGTTAAATTCCTTGTCGTCTGCAATCGGCTACATTTCCCCATTTTTCCTTCTGATGAATCTATTATGGAAATGATTAGCATCGACAAACTACCTCGAGATGATAACCATCATCAATCCTCTTTTCTTCCCCCTCGTGAAGAAATTCTGGGAGATATACATTCTATCTTCCCTCTTGATGTTGATTTTCCATTGTCTCCCATGACTTCAACTTCCTATGATTTAGATCTGGTAGTTGACATGGTGATCTCTTAGGTAGGGCTATTGGAGCTTGGTCTCCTTACCCGTGTCACGACCCTCAATATGTGTTCCTTCCAGAGTGATTTTCTTCCATCCAGTGAAGATCTCTTGGAAGCCATGACTGAATCTTTTCCCTTGACATGGTGTCCTTCCATAGCGTTATTCTCTTGGAATCCATGATCAAGGAGATTCCATGAGCATAGTTTCTCTTCTCTGTAGCAAGCTTGTTAAAAAATGAAATATAGGCCACAAGCATAGTTTCTCTTCTCTATCGCAAGCTTGTTAAAAAATGAAACAGAGGTCATGAGCATAGTTTCTCTTCTCTGTAGCAAGATCGTTAAAAAATGAAACAGAAGCTTTGAGCATAGTTTTCCTCTTTGTAGAAAGCTCGTTAAAAAATGAAACAAAAATATGGGGATTGAACTAGGAGCCCTGAGCATAGTTCTTTTTTTGTGTCAATCTCATTAAAAAATGAAACAGTCACCTCTCTTGAACCTTCTTTTCATCCACTCTTTTCCTTTTTCTCCATCTAGTAGAGAAATTGGTGACAACCTCAAAGTCGATGAATGAATTGAATCTTGGAGGGCATGTATCCATCCTTTGATGATCACTCTGGAGTTAAGCCACTAGCTTTCAAGTTGGGGGCATACCGAGCTTAGTCTTTGTTCTTTCTCATGCTCGAAAAAACATGAGAATGTAACCGAGTAGACTTTTATCCTTTTTCGGACTCGCATGGATATACGAAAAAGGAACCCCTTGGAGTCGTCTTTGAGCTCTTTTCAGACTCTCTAAACATGAAAATATTTCTGAGTGATCTTGCTTCCTTTCCCACTCATTAAAAGGTTTGAAAGGGCGTATTTTGAGTGATAATTTATCTCTTTTTCGGCCTAGCGAGACTAACATTACAAAAAATGACAACACTGGAGTCGTCTTTAAGTTGTTTTTAGACTCTCTAAATATGAAAAACCACCCAGTTTACCTTCTCTGGACTCGTTAAACAATCATACATTAAAGGGATCATATGAGACCGAACCCTTACTTCTTCCAGTTCGTTAAACAAAGGAAGAGGGAATTACTGAAGGTGATTCATATCGAGCATGTGTTACCCTTCTCAAGATCGTTAAATTAAAAAGATGTACTCATCTATCTGGATGGGGGGAAAATTCAAGGAAGGAAGCCAAGCAGTTTTTGAGAACATTACCAGTAACCCTTATCGTCGCCCTTGAACACGACACTTTTTCTTTGCACACATTTTAATCCATTGAACCTCTGCACTGAGCCAATCCTCTGAGTTTCTTTTATTGCTTTGGGTCACCTGACGAATGTCACAACATCCACTGCATCATCAAGTTTTGTTCCATGTCATGTTTTTGTTGTTGTGCCTCAGTGTTCAAGGGAAGTATTTTCCTCGAGAGTCAACCATCACAAATATTTTGTTTCAATACCCGTGTTATTCCATGTTCATTTGATCCACCAATTACATCTCTGAGTATTTTTTGTCATTGATGGGGGATACATCAAGGCCCTCCCTCGACGAGTCTATTCCTATTGACTTCAACACATTATCCAGGAGCTAGACTTAGAAACCAGTTAGTACCTTGGGACCTGCATACCTCAATGGTAGGCCTCCTCGCGTCCGACAATGAGTTTACATCATTAACCTCTGATCGGATGATTCCATATATGTTTGACTTCATCTCATCTATTCACATTCATCGGAATGTAATAGAGTACCTTGGGAATAATCGACATCAATGGTGATCTCCCTCGCGCTTGTTAACGGTTTACCTCATTGACCGGTAATCAAGTGGTTTCTACCATGTCCGACATCAGGACATCTATTCACATGGTTAGATTCATACTACATTAGGATTGGTAAGAATACCCTGGGTTGATTTTTCACTCTTATATACTTTTCTCAGGTTGTGAAGGAGTTCTTTTGAACTATGCCACATATACTGTTACATAGATCCACTTTGTATTGGTCATGGCTATGTCTTGTCATCTCATAGATCCACTGTTTATTCTTCATGGCTATGATCAGTTTAGGTCATAGGAGTATATATCCACATTGTATCTTCAGTGGCTATACCTTTTTGTCAATATAATTATGGATCCGTAGTGTATTTTATGGCAACCATACCTAAAAAGTCTTTATCACTCAAGCATAGGTATGCCTGCCTTGGGTTTGAAACATGCCATAATATTTATTTGATGGTTGTGTGCAAGATTTTCTGGCCTCTCTGCGTCCATACCCTTGCTCAAAAAAGTCTACAAAGTACTTCAGTCATCATCGTCTTCTAACTTCATACTTTGGAGGGCAATCTGTTACACCTCAAAATTACTCACTTCAATAGTGTCATCATTACAAGTGTTGTAAGTGTCACATCTTGTCCACAAGTGTTTCATCTTGATCACAAGTGTTGCAAGTGTAGAAAACATCATACTTCCATATTTCCTATGTAGTGCCTCTAACGACATCATCAGGACACTTAAGACACCTCAAAGACTAGTTTTGAAGAAGAGAAATAAGTTGACAAAGAGTACAATCCTTTTGCCACTGGAAAAACCACTCAAATATGGATTTTGGAGAGGAGTTCTCCTCTACCAACTATCAGGGAGTGCTAGTGCTCTGTGGGTATCTTTGGGGGAGCGTTTGAGCACTATGTGCACCCTTTTGGGGGAGCGCTATCTTTTCTGAATGGTTTTTTGGTTTGTTGAGATAAAACAGGGAAGAATCCCCTCAATTTCTGAAAGTGGTTGGATTCGAATAGAAGGTCAAGGCATGATCTTAGGGAAGATCCTCAACTGAAGTAGAAGAATCTTCAACTTATCCCAAATATCTCTCAAGTGGTTGGTATTCTCCAAGGTTATATAAGGAGGCCTCTTCATGGTGAAAGGGGGAATGATGGAGATTGAGAATTATACCTAACTTATGATCTCATAAGAAGGTATAGAAGAGGAGAGACTGGTGATTGATACCAAACTTATGATCCTATAAGTGGTATTGACAAAAAATATTGGAGATGTGAAGCTTATGATCTCATAAGTGAGATGTCATCAAATCAATCAGTGTAGATTACTTGAGTAAAGGGGTTGGACAAGGAGAATTGGAAGAAGTTGTTGCACCTTCATCAAAGGATTGTAAGTACTTTTACTTGTTCTTATCAATATATCAATGCTTGGCCTGTTTCTTTCAAAATTATGTTTGTTCCACACGAGTTTGTCTTCAGTAGATGGATATATATTTGAGCTAATATCAGTAGAGTAGGAAGTCCTTTGTATCTTTGTTTATTTTACAGGACCTATTAGGGAGCTCAGGATCGAAGCTCAGCCAAGAATTTGCAAGGAAAAACGTCATTAATAAGGTACATATATTTCTTCTTCTCCTTCGTATATTAGCTTGATTAGATCTAAAAGGATGTCAGTTTCCATGTTAAGCACTTTTTTGTCTTGGCCTTAGGAGTCTAGAGACCAAGAGGGAATCCGCTTGTCTACAGGAGGATTCACCTGTAACACCCTCTGTCTAAAAATCTAGGCACTCAAAGGAAGCTATAAAGTCGTCCACTGTTCCTGATTGTTTCAAATTTTTCAAACGACCCAAATGGTTGGTGTCAGTGTCAAAGCATTCATAAACCTTTGCCACAAAGTGTGTCCAAGCAATATGCCCTTGATGAGAAGTTTTTCTCCATTGCCACCATTGCCAACGTTCTTGGTCTAGATGGAGAACACCATACCGGAGTTTGGCCAAGTCATCTATAATGCCATATAAAGAGAAATAATGTTCCATTTGGGTTACCCAACCAGTGGGGTCCAAGCCATCAAATTTTGTCACATCCACCCGCGGAAGGCGTAGGTCATGTTGAAATTGATGGTTCTGAAAGTTATGGGAATGAGAGGAATGTTTACCTTCAGTATGTGGAGGTGAGGAAGAGGAAGGATTATCTATAGGGATATGTAGTTTGGTGCAGAGTGCCAAAAAGACAGATTCAATATGGGTGGTGAGGTCTTGTTTGATTTCCTCCATTGAGGACTGCATGGTTGTATTTATGGCAACAACATTGGCACTGAGTTGTTTCACTTATTGTTGGGTCTCGATGAGACTATATTGCAAGGTGTTGAAGTGAGCTTCCAAGTATTTGCTACGAGTATGGGCCATGAGGATGGGGGAACTGAAAAGGGGCGGGCGGGGTCAAAACTTTTACCGAAAAATGATATGTATGAATGTGATAAGAGAGAAGAGATGAATCCAATGGAATAGGTCTCAAATAATGGTGAAAGAATTTCTAGACTCCGGTCTAAAGAATACTGCAGAGAGGAAATGACCAAATGCTTAACCATAATGAAATGTGTATTTACTTGGCAACCTGGACACAGTTGTGCGGAAATAGATCTTGCTAGTTTTAACTTTTTTATGTTTCTGTCCCCAAGTGTTAAGTATTCAAGGGTTCTACAGATAAGGGTTTTCCCTATGCCATAGCTCTCTGATATACATGCGGGGTCCAACACTAGTACTCGACCCAATATCTTAGGGCACTGACTAAGGAGGATAGACCGTACCCTTAGCTGTATTGCCCGACTACCCAGGTACTAGAGAGTATCTTCTCGAGTGTTGTTCTCGATGGAACTATAGTAGTTAGGCAGTCGATCTGTTTATCTAAAGAGGGCTTTAGGAAATCTAGGATGATTCGTAAACAGGTGTTGTCTGATGCGCTACCACTCGAAGGGGTACCAACAGGGGTTACAAGGGTGGCCAACAGATGTGCGCTTAAGAACCACTTGTATTTACTGCATGTATGAATCCTTAAATCACGGGTTTATGCACATAACGAGAGATGTCTATGGCTTAAAGATGCCAGAATACGTCTCTACCTTGAAAAACAAAATTACCCACAATTTCTACCAAGGAAAGTGCTCTGATACCACTTGTAATATACCAGATATAAAAACTATGCAAAACAAAAATAAAATGCTAGAAATGGCATAATAATAGCAATATCACCAGAATAATCACCACAATAACACTGAAATGATATAAGAATAACAATAGAAATAACAATTAGATTCTGAGAGAAATATTCATGGGCCTCTTCGAGGGGGAAACCTCCATTCGAGCAGATATCTATTACAATAATATCCAAACTAGGGTTCTCATACCCTCGACTCCTATTTATACTAAATATGTCTATCAAAAGAAGCATCTAGAGGAAGATCCTTCTAGAAGCAGAAGCTTCTATTAGGTCTTCTTAAATTCGACTTATTATATTTTATTTCAAGTCCTTATTAATATTGACATGTATTACATCCGAATATATTGTTCTACCTATGTGCGGGTTAGGACCCTAACAATATTTAATGTGGAACTGCTACAACCATATTTTCCACCTCTCCTGGTCACTTCAGATGCGGATGAGTAGTTGGCCCATACATAAATCAATACTTCCTAGATTAAAAAAGAGGTATTTGATTGGATCATGGATACTAATACAAAGTACACCCTCCAGTAGACTATAAAACTCTATAGGGATGCCAAAGAACGGAAGTTTCTTCATCAGGGAAAGTGGCTCACCAGGAGTCAGGTTCGGCAAAAGTTTCCTCATTTGATGCAGGAACTTGACGCAATGGAGAAAATTTCTTCCTAAGGGGGGAGGAATGATAAAGGTGGATATTGGTGGCCACCCACCTATTCCACTGGCTCAAAGACCAATTTCCATTTTGGCAGTTTTTTTCCTAGTTTTCATGTCCTAAACTTCTGGGGACATTTTGAGGCCCTAAACAACGTTTTTTGGGCCCGCCACAATCTCACTCTAGGATTTAACCACAATGTGACAAATACATGTTTAGTCCTAGAATAGTTCTTTCCAACAAGCTATCATGTGCCTAAAATGAAGATCCTATGCAACAATTACAACCTCGGGAAGTTGATGTACCAACTTACCCCATCGAGGCCCACATGACTTTTGGTTCTTCATCTCCTAGGGTTAGGTTTTTAGATGCTTAGGGTTTTCTCATTTATGATTTATGTTAAAAATGTCTTTGGAGCCTCATTGTAACTAGCTTCTTGTGAATGATCATAGCTAACACATATCTTATCATATATAAGTTACCACAATTCTAGCTAGCTTGTGCGCTTTTGAATCTTACAACCTTTTGTATTCCAAACAGTGATTAATAGAATCTGAGCTTTACTCCATTATAATGTACCTTGTCATATCTATGTGTAATTATTTATTATATCTTTGTTATATCTATGCCTAAATTTCATTCCTAAAATAATATGGATCATGCGCATTGTGATTACAATAGATATATCATGATATCTTTCTCCATCCTACCTAGTTGCACTACAGTGCAAGCCTCCCTCTGCAAAACTCTCCCTAGACAATCAGACAATGTCTCTCTCTCATTCTCAGTCTATTCTCTCAATAGAAACAACAACAACCTTCAACACAAATTCATCAACCTATTCTACCCAACCCATTACATATTTATACATAGAATTTAAGATTCAAAACCTTATTCTCTTATCCCCAAAAACCTATGACAATGCATCGCGATTCATTCTTCATGTGTTCTTTTCCTTCCTATGCACCTACATCCTTCTTTTCCTTGCTTTTCACCCACTACTTTATCTCTTGTTTTCTCTTTCTCCCTCATTCTTCATTCTTCGAACTACTTGTCCAATAGGCCCCCAACACTCACCCGTGGCTCATCCCGAGCCACTCAATCCTATTGCATCATGCCCCTCCATTCTTCCTTGAATTATCGAGGTTATCCTTTATTGTCACAAATTATTTCTTGATTTATGCTTCTTTGTCCAAAGTCTCCTCTATGACCTGTGCAGTTAGGGTCATGATTTTCTCCTCGCTACCATATGCTACTTTCTTTACCTTGCTCTATGCAACTACCAATTTTCCTATTACCCTTATTGCTTAATCCTGCAGTGGTATTAGTTGTTATTGGGGAGTCTTATGTTGGTCTCTTATCTATTCTACTTTAGTGTATGATTGTCTTCTTGCTACAATGATCGTCATATGCTCAGTTGGTGGAAACATATTTATGTTCTCCAAAGCCTTTTGTTCTCTTTCTTTCACGTCCCTTTATCTATCTTCCATAGCCTTCATCTCTGGATACTCCATCATATTTTTCCAAATCTGCATTATTTCCTCACATAGCTTTACACATTCCTCCTCTAGTCTGTTAATAGTTGCTACTAAGGTCATAGAAGTTCTTGTTGATTAAGGTGGTTGTCATTGATGTCAACCCTTGAAGAAAGACCCATAGCATAAAGGTTTGGGTAATGGACCCAATAATGTTTGATGTAAATATGACTCATTATTTGTTTTTCATGGTTGATAAGAAGTAAATATGGATGAACTCCAAAGTGGTCCCCTTATGGTGAAAGCCCTCACGGGAAGACACTTTGTGGAGTAAGAGAACCCATGCTTAATTGTGGAATAATGAGATGAAGGAAAGTGAATTTGT
>ML777923.1:591272-623411 GCA_009831015.1 Picea engelmannii
TGGGATTCTCTCATATCACTTGGCCCTTGAGTCAAGTCACCAAGGGAGGAGCTAAAGCAAAATTCTTTTGGTCTGAATCTCAACAGAAGGCGTTCAGGGAGTTGAAACATTGCCTCTGCTCTGCACCAGTGCTCACACTACCAGACTTGCAACAACCATTTGACATCAAGACAGATGCCTCTGACTATGCTATTGGGGTAGTCCTTACTCAACATGGGCATCCAGTGGCATATCACAGTGAGACACTTTCCGACATAGTCTGAAATTATCCCACTTATGACAAAAAAATGTATTCCATTGTGCAGGCTTGTCGGCAATGGAAGAATTACATTTTGGGAAAGGAAATGGTCATCCACACAGACCACCGACCCCTGCAGTTCATACAGACACAAGGGAAGTTGCAGAACGATCGCCATCAGAAGTGGTCCACATACCTGCAACAGTTTCATTTGAACATTAAGTACAAAAAAGGTAGCACCAATAATGTTGCAGATTGCCTCAGTCGACCACCCATCGTGGTGCTAACCAATGTGCTCAACTCTTGTGGGCACGAGACTTCCCATTGGCCACTTCTCTACACAAGTGATCCAGAATTCAGCCACACATACAATACACTCTTGGAGGGTAAGCAAGTTCCCAATTTTCACCTCTAGGATGCCCTGCTTTGTCACTTGGGACACCTTTGTGTTCCTTCAAGTGAGCATGCCAAGATGATTTTGGAGGCGCACTACAGTTTATTCGCTGGGCATTTCGGGGTCGAGAAAACCGTGGCAGTACTGCAAAAGTATTTCTATTGGCCAACGCTTCGACAAGATGTCGGGAAGTACATCAAGTCCTGCACTGCTTGCGCCATTGCCAAAACGACCATCAAGAAGCAAGGCCTCTATACTCCACTTCCTACCCCCAGTCGACCTTGGGAATCCATCTCTATGGATTACATGTCGGGCCTTCCTTCTACTAAGCATGGCAATGTGACACAGGCAAATTAGTATTCCTACTCCTTCGACTCCCCCGCTCATAGGATCGTTCTAAATCCCCTCTTCGAGTTGAATTAGCTCTTTGGGTCCCCTGCTAGAATCCCTGCTAAAAACCCGATCCACAGGTCCTTTCACTCACCCTCACGGCCTTCAGCACTTGACAATGGCTTTTCCCCGACTCACTATCGGGGTTCGGGGTTTCGGACTTTCTGCTGTCGAGAGTCTCTACTCGATTGAACTCCCGACTCCCGATTCTCCGATGCGCACTTTTCTCCACGTGTTGGCCCTCCTGGCTCAGCTCTCACCATATGACTATTACCTCCATGACTGTGGCCTTACCTCCTATCGCGACTTCGCAACTCGCTATATCAAGCTCTTGATTTTCCAACTCTCGATACCCGATGCGCTGAAATGCCGATGCGCATGAGAGTTGACTTTTCAACGGTCCCTTATCTCGCGGGACTTCAGACTTCGCTAGATCGCGAATCCTAACTCCGATATTTTGGGACTTCTCGCGGTGAGATCCCGAGATGATCCCTTCGTGCCACCTGTACTCCACTTGCAGTCTTCGCTATGGCCCACACTACCTCCAGCTGTCGGGATATTTCTTCTCGCAATCTCGTGATCTGCGCTCCCAAATTCTCGGACCTTTTCTTGTGAGACTCCGATACACGATCCCACGTGCGGGTCCAACGGTCCTCCTTCGATCTGGATCCAACGACTATTCTCCTTCTCGCGCCTCGCGCCCTCACGACTTGCAGTACCCAATATTTGGGATCTCACCCTACGAACCCCCGAGTTCGTGAGATCTCTCGATCTCTGCCACCTGTCCTCCTTAGATGGACGACTACAATCCTCTCGCTCCTTCGCCGCTTTGTGTCCTCGCGCCTCGCGACTCTGAATACCCAATACTTGGGCTTTCACCCTGCGAACTCCCGAGTTCACGAGATCTCTCGATATTTTCCACCTGTCCTACTAAGATGGACGGCTCCAATTCTCTCGCCACTTTCCCACTTCGTGTCCTCACGCCTCGTGACTTTTAACACCAAATCCTTAGCTCTTCCACTCACCAGCTTCCGAGATGCGATGTACCACGTGTCCGCTTTCCAACTCTTGTCGCCCCACACCGTTCTCGTGGTCCGATATCCCGATATGATGTCATCTAGGCCCTACAACACGGAGCTCTCGCCTCTTCACCACTCGTGAATTCGAATGACTTCCTCTTCCAACCTCCGATGTCCGAGTCCCCGAGGTGGGAAATCTCGTGACACACGTCCGCTCCCAAACGAACGATCCAGATCAAATCTCGCTAATTTTCCGTCTCTGATGTCGAGGGACCCTCTTCACGTCCTTGACATCCCCAATATCCTGAGTCCCGATACCTTTCAGGATTCTCAATCTCCTGGTTTGCGAAGTTAAACCTCGCGCAGCTCCCAACCGAAGTGACGATTGTTGGGTATTACGCTCTAGATCTGACGACTTAGATCCATCCTTCCTTCTGTGCACTCCTCCGACTGCTCCCTGGATGCGAAAACCAACGGTCCAGATCCTATCGGCTGATCCACTGGCCGATGTTGCTCCTCCATGAGATTCCTGCGCGCATTCCTCCTACACTTGGAAGAATTTCAATCTTCCAAAGGCTTCAACCTTTGTTTCTCCTCTCCGCGAGCTCCTCGAAATTGATCCTCGCTGCGCGTATAAGAACGCTTCCCCTCGTGAGCTTCTATTTCGACTCTTCAAGGGAGTCTCTAACTCCTGCACTCCTTGCAGAGTCTTCTCATGCACACGCTGGTGCTATCTCTTCTGAGCTTTCGTGAATACTCAGACCCCTAAGGGATTTTACTTTTCTATACCTTCTCCCATAGATGGAGAATAAAATGCCTTCCTGGCTCTCCTTCGCTCAAGCAACCTCTTGCTGAGCCTTTCAGGGTGTTCAGTAACCCTATGAAGATCCTCCAATGGATTCTTCCTTCAACTACATAACTCAAAAGAGTCCTCTTCTCCTGTGTCGTCTACACAATATCTCGATGCCCTCCTGGCAGAGTGTCTTCCTTCCACATAACGTTCAGCGGTTTTGTTCTCCTGTGCACTTATGCACTCGCTCAATGCCCACCTGGCAGAGCTCTCACATAATCCTCAGTGATTATAGTCTTCTATCTTCAACTCTCAGCAGAGTTCCTCCTCTAGCACCTCGTGCTTACGCTCAATGCCCAACTGGCAGAGATCCACAGAACTTACAGCAAAGTTCTGTCTGCAACTGTGTTTCAGCTACAGAGCCTTGCCTCCAAGGTATTCAGCAACCTTGAAGCCTTCTTCTTGAGTTGTTGATCTTAGTTCCTTTGCCTCAGCACGTCTTCGTCTGACTCCTCAGAGTTCAGAAGTGCACCCTCTGTCCACTAGTATTCAGAGACCGCAGTCCTCTGTCATGCCCTCATGGCATGAAACCTCAAAGACCTCAACTGAATCAAACAAACTCCTACAGAATGCATCAACATAACATACATTCACACATAAAAGGAACACTCGCAGACACCCATATAACAGAGAATGACATGCAGGAAAAACTGCTTCTGATTATATTAAAATGGCAAATGCCTGTATTTTACAAATGGTGTTCCTGATCTCTCTCTCTCTGTCTCTTCTCTCCTACAACCTCATCTTCACTCCTCCAAATGAGATCTCAAAAATATCTTTTACCTGAGGGGCTCATCGAGCTCTTCCCTCCATGCCTACCTACTCTAATAAATTACATTCAATGGTTGTCTAGTCCATAATCTGGGTCTAGATCTCAGCCGATCTTGGCATTAAAGCCGATCTACCTAATGCCTGCTCAAAGGCATGGCTTCCATGGCTCACCAACCTAAGCATTTAATTAAATTGAATTTCAAATTTCAAATGAGGTTGCGCCTCTCTTAAATGCGTGATTTGAATTCGCGGATGTGGCTGGCTAGCTGGTTGGCTGACATGGAGAGATGCTCCTGCATCAAACTCCTCAGCTGCAAAATCATGATCTCCTGCTCATGCACTTCCCCTCTGAGTTGTTGGAAATCCTCCTGGATCCCAAACAAATATCTGGAGCTTCCCATCCGCTCCATCCTCCTGCTGCTCTGTTGTTGTTGCTTCCTTCCTTTTGCCCAGCTGCTCCCCGCTGGTAGTTTCTACTGATCTCAACATCAGCCTTTTGATCTCCTCTATCACTTCATCCAGCTGCTCCGGTGGCTGGTCTTGTTGTTGCAGTCTCCTCAGCTGCAAAAATTTTCTGCAATTGGGTAGATCATCATGATCTCCCATACTTCTTTCTTCATCTTCATCTTCATCTTCATCTGTGGCCTCAAGTTTCCACTCTGCTGCAGACTTCAGCTCTGCAGTCTCCCTTTGACTGACTTTCTATTCAATCACCTTTTCTGACAGGTCAAATTCTGTCAGTTCTCTTGCTGGCGCTAGATTGTTCAGCCAATCCTCCAGTATTTCTAGCTCCATCTCCCATGGAGTGATAAATCTGCCTGCCTATTCCTTGGCTTCCTCTGCTACTAGATTTAGTGCTACAGCGCTCTCAGCTTGCTGGCTGAAATCATTGAGCCATTCCTCGGAATGCTCATTCTCTTTCCCTTCATCCGCTTGGGTAGTCTCAAATGTCTTCTCCAATTTCCTTTTGACAGTCATCTCCAACTGTGATTGTTCTATTGTTGCACCATCTGCAACACAAATTTCTGCCTCATCCTGGGCACATGGTAGGAATACTCCAATTCCCCCAATCATCAGAATATCATTCTGATCTTCCTCTTCTTCTGTCAGCTGCACCTGCTGATCCAAATTCGTCTCTGGATTTATGAGACCCTCAAACAGTCTCATCTGCTCATCCCTTCCCACCTGGCAATATGGGATGCCCCTGCTGCTCTCTTGGTAGACTATGAGATCAACTGATCCCATCTTCATCAGCACTCCTTGCTGAATTGAACTCTCCTCCGAGTCCATGAGACTTTCATACAGTCTCGAATGTTCATCTCTGCCCACTTGGCAGTCTGAGATGCTTCCACTACCCTCCTAGCAGTCTTCGAGATCCCTCAGCGATCTCTCATCATTGCCCTCCTGGAAAATTGAAATTCCTCGACTATCCTCCTGACAGTCCGTGAGATCCCGCAGCGACCTCAGCTCGTTGCCCTCCTAGAAAACTGGAATTTCTTCTTCTCTGCCTTCCTGGCAGTGCTTGAGATCCTCAATCGATCCCAATTCATCCCCTTCATCATCATCAAGACCTCTCCCAGTCTCCGGTTTACATACCTCAACCATCTTTTCCTCTGTGGCCTTGAGGTTTTCAGCATACCTCAACCATCTCTTTAACAGCCTGTGTTGTCTCATGACCATCAACTCCCTGACTGGCCATTTTGTTCTTGCCTTCTTCATAGGCAATTCGCGCATCCGTCTCCTCCTCCTATTCTTCCGCATTCGCAGTTCGAGATTCTCTATGTCTGCCTTTAATTCATAGAGCTCTCTAGTCCTTTCTTCATCCCATTCAGCAAGATTTTCTGCCTTGCTCTTCTTTCTATGGCCTTCAGTAGCCATCTTATTGTCCCTGTCTGCCTTCTTGGCAAACCTGTTGCTGTCACTCTGCATCTTGAGTGTGTCCAGCTTCATCTTACAGTCCTGTTGACTGTCTATAGACTGTTTCCTACCTGCAAACAAGTCCTTACAGAGTCCTTCAACAACTTTGTCTTCTTCTGCCTTTTCTGTTCCCCTCTTGACTGAAATATACAGACAAGAATTCAAGCTCTGATACCACCTGACGTAGGTGAATTAGTATTCCTACTCCTCCGAATCGCCCACTCACAGGATCGTTCTAAATCCCCTCTTCGAGCCAAATTATCTCTTTGGGTCCCCTGCTGGAATCCCTGCTAAAAACCCAATCCACGGGTCCTTTCACTCACCCTCACGGCCTTCAGCACTTGACCGTGGCTTTTCCCTTACTCACTATCGGGGTTCGGGGTTTTGGACTTTCTGCTATCGAGAGTCTCTACTCGCTTGAACTCCCGACTCCTGATTCTTCGATGCGCACTTTTCTCCATGTGCTGGACCTCCTGGCTCAACTCTCACCATATGACTATTACCTCCGCGACCGTGGCCTTACCTCCTATCGCGACTTCGCAACTCGCTATATCAAGCTCTTGATTTTACAACTCTCGATACCCGATGCGCCGAAATGCCGATGCGCACGAGAGTTGACTTTTCAACAGTCCCTTATCTCGCGGGACTTCAGACTTCGCTAGATCACGAATCCTAACGTCGATATTTCGGGACTTCTCGCGGTGAGATCCCGAGATGATCCCTTTGTGCCACCTATACTCCACTCGCAGTCTTCGCTATGGCCCACACTACCTCCAGCTGTCGGGATATCACTTCTCGCAATCTCGCGATCCTCGCGCCCAAATTCTCGGACCTTTTCTTGCGAGACTATGATACACGATCCCACGTGTGGGTCCAACGGTCCTCCTTCGATCCGGATCCAATGACTATTCTCCTTCTCGCGCATCGCACCCTCGCGACTTGGAGTACCCAATATTTGGGCTCTCACTCTGTGAACCCCCAAGTTCGCGAGATCTCTCGATCTCTGCCACCTGTCCTCCTCATATGGACGGCTACAATCATCTCGCTCCTTCGCCACTTTGCATCCTCGTGCCTCGCGACTCTGAATACCCAATACTTGGGCTTTCACCCTGCGAACTCCCGAGTTTGCGAGATATCTCGATCTCTGCCACCTGTCCTACTCAGATGGACGGCTCCAAATCTCTTGCCACTTCACCACTTCATGTCCTCGTGCCTCGCGACTTTTAACACCAAATCCTCGGCTCTTCCACTCACAAGCTTCCGAGACGCGATGTACCATGTGTCCGCTTGCCAACTCCTGTGGCCCCACACCGTTCTCATGGTCCGATATCCCGATATGGCGTCAGCTAGGTCTTACAACACGGAGCTCTCGCCTCTTCGCCACTCATGAAGTCGAATGACTTCCTCTTCCAACCTCCAATGCCTGAGTCCCCGAGGTGGGAAATCTCGTGACACGCGTCCACTCCCAAACGAACGGTCCAGATCAAATCTCGCTAATTCACCGTCTCTGATGTCGAGGGACCCTCTTCACGTCCTTGACATCCCCGATATCCCGAGTTCCAATACCTTTTGGGATTCTCACTCTCCTGGTTTGCGAAGTTAAACCTCGAGTAGCTCCCAACCGATCTGACGGTTGTCGGGTATTACGCTCTAGATCTGATGGCTTTGATCCATCCTTCCTTCTGTGCGCTCCTTCGGCTGCTCCCTGGATGCGAAAACCAATGGTCCAGATCCTATAGGTTGATCCACTGACCGATGTTGCTCCTCCCTGATCTTCCTGCGCGCTTTCCTCCTACACTTGGAAGAATTTCAATCTTCCAAAGGCTTCAGCCTTTGCTGCTCCTCTCCGCGAGCTCCTCGAAATTGATCCTCGCTATGCGTATGAGAACGCTGCCCCTCCTGAGCTTCCATTCCCACTCTTGAAGGGAGTCTCTAACTCCTGCACTCCTTGCAGAGTCTTCTCATGCACACGCTGATGCTATCTCTTCTGAGATTTGGTGAATACTCAGACCCCTAAGGGATTTTACTTTTCTATACCTTCTCCCACAGATGGAGAATAAAACGCCTTCCTGGCTCTCCTTCGCTCAAGAAACCTCTTCCTGAGCCTTTCAGGGTGTTTAGTAACCCTGTGAAGATCCTCCAATGGATTCTTCCTTCAACTACAGAACTCAAAAGAGTCCTCTTCTCCTATGCTGTCTGTACAATATCTCGATGCCCTCCTGGCAGAGTGTCTTCCTTCCACAGAACGTTCAGCGGTTTTGTTCTCCTGTGCACTTATGCACTCGCTCGATGCCCACCTGATAGATCTCTCATAGAATCCTCAGTGATTCTGGTCTTCTATCTTCAACTCTCAGCAGAGTTCCTCCTCTAGAACCTCGTGCTTACGCTCAATTCCCAACTGGAAGAGCTCCACAAAACTTACAGCAAAGTTCTATCTGCAACTGTGTTTCAGCTACACAACCTTGCCTCCAAGGTATTCAACAACCTTGAAGCCTTCTTCTTGAGTTGTTGATCTCAGTTCCTATGCCTCAACACGTCTTTGTCTGACTCCTCAGAGTTCAGAAGTGCACCCTCTGTGCACTGGTATTCAGAGACTGCAGTCCTCTGTCATGCCCTCATGGAATGAAACCTCAAAGACCTCAACTGAATCACACAAACTCCTGTAGAATGCATCAACATAACATACATTCACACATAAAAGGAACACTCGCAGACACCCATATAACACAGAATGACATGCAGGAAAAACTGCTTCTGATTATATTAAAATGGCAAATGCCTGTATTTTACAAATGGTGTTCCTGAGCTCTCTCTCTCTGGCTCTTCTCTCCTACAACCTCATCTTCACTCCTCCAAATGAGATCTCAAAAATCTCTTTTACCTGAGGGGCTCATCGAGCTCTTCCCTCCAGGTCTACCTACTCTAATAAATTACATTCAATGGTTGTCTAGTCCAGAATCTGGGTCTAGATCTCAGTCGATCTTGGAATTAAAGTCGATCTACCTAATGCCTTCTCAAAGGCACGGCTTCCATGGCTCACCAGCCTAAGCATTTAATTACATTGAATTTCAAATTTCAAATGAGGTTGCGCCTCTCTTAAATGCGTGATTTGAATTCGCGGACGTGGCTGGCTAGCTGGCTGGATGACATGGAGAGATGCTCCTACATCACAATGACTGTGTTTTTGTGGTCGTCGACCGATTCTCGAAGATGTCCATTATGATGGCCTGCAAGAAGAATATCACAACATAAGCCACTGCTAAACTCTTCTTTGAACGAGTGTGGGTACACTTTGGGATCCCACAGTCTATCATCTCAGATCGGGACAGTAGGTTCCTCGGTACATTTTGGTCCAGCCTCTGGTCGATGTTGGACACCAAGCTCACCAAGTCCACAGCTTTCCATCCGCAAACTGATGGCCAGATAGAGTTCGTCAACCGGATGATCGTACACATTCTGCGCATGTACAATTCAAAGCATCCATGCACATGGGATGAGATCCTCCCCTATGTACAACACATCTACAACCGGGCTCTCCATAGCTCAAATAGCCACAACCCCTTTCAAGTGGGCTTGGGATTCCAGCCACTCTGTCCCATTGACATAGCCATGCCATTTGTGGCTACTTAGGAAGATTCATCTCATGTCCAGTCTGAGGCGAATAAGGAAAACAACTTCATTGAGCACATTCAACACATCCACCAATAGGTTCATGACATATTGGACAGAGCCAATGCTAAGTACAAGCAACGACATGATAAACATCGGGTGCCACACAAATTCCAAGTGGGAGATAATGTGTGGCTACATTTGCAAAAGGAGCACCTCGCTGGACCCCACCGCAAGCTTTGTCCGCTTCGATATGGGTCGTACACCCTCACCAAGGCTGTAGGGGAAAATGCCTTTGAGCTCATCATTACACCATTCCTTGGTCTTCACCCAGTGTTCAATGTGGACCGCCTTCGGCCCTACTTTCCACCTCTACTAGACACATCCAACATGGTAGAACAACTCACACCAACAGAGTTAAATCCAGAATGCATGGAACAAGCCAGAACCGATCAGATCATGGATACACAGATCAAGCACACCCAAAAACAAAGGATACCGCTATATCGAGTTGTCAAAGCAGGCCAAATCCTTCACCAAGGAAAATGGCTCACCAGGGACCAAGTTCAGCAGAATTTTCCTCATCTCATGGAGGAAATCAACGCAATGGGGACCATTACTTCCTAAGGAGGGAGGATTGATCCAGGTGGATATCGGTGGCCACCCACATTTTCCGACTGGCTCAAAACAGTTTTCTGGAAGTTTCCTCATCTCATGGAGGAACTCAACGCAATGGGGACCATTGCTTCCTAAGGAGGGAGGATTGATCCAGGTGGATATCGGTGGCCACCCACCTTTTCCAACTGGCTCAAAACAGTTTTCTGGCAATTTTGGCAATTTACTATTTTTAGCAGGTTTTAACTTCCGGGGCCATTTTGAGGGCCTAAATGAAGGTTTTTTGAGATAGAGGTTCTCAATTATATCCAAAGTCATTATTGAGCCCCCAAAATGAATCTCCTTGACGATACCTTTCCAACGAGCTATCACACGCTTAAAATGGAGATCGTATGCAAAAGTTACGACCCCGGGAAGTTGTTGTACTAACTTACCCAAACGGGGCCCACATGAATTTTGGCGCTTCATCTCCTAGGGTTAGATTTTTGGATGTCTATGAATTTTGGCATTCTCATCTATTGTAAAAATGCCTCTAGAGCCTCATTGTAATCATCTTCTCACAGATGCGAGTAGCAGCCACATCTCTTCTCAGAGATAAGCTACCGGCACCCTAGCTAGTTTATTTCCATTCTGTCTGTAAGCATATTTCAGTCATTTGTTATTAATGAAATGAAGTCTTATTTCTGTTGCATCTCTGCATTTATGTGTATTTCTGTATTTCATTGTGTTCCTACATAAATCCGGATCATTGTGGTTCCTACCTAAGTTTGTATTTTTGCCTGTCTATCCTCCTTTCTCATATCCATTCTTAATTTTTTCCCTTTCGACTTGTAGTTCTCTCTACATATTCCCTCGATCGTTTGAGTGACCTTTTTTTCTATGTTGTCCTACCGGAGAAGTCTCGGCCCTAAGCTTTCATGTTTTCTCTAAGATGATCACTTCTCTCTTTACCTCTTTCACTGATCATTTTTTTTGCCGAGCCCTCATTCAATCGTCCAGGTAATTGTTCATAGAAACCACATCCATAAGAACAAGTGAAACACTTAGAGTGGGTTGGTATGGAATTAAATCAAGCAGAAGGCAATTTTAACCTTTCAACAGCAGAGATCCAATCAGGATTATCGATCAATGGCTCACGTTCTTTCGGAAGGTCAAAGTTGTGCGAAGGTTAGCGCCAAAGAGGGACTGAAATCAAAGGTCGAGCACAGATTAAATCTGGGTCGTGGATCTCATTGGGAGATATCAACAGTGGAAAATTATCACGGGAATTGGGAGTTCGAAATGTTGTTAAAGTTTTTCGTCGAGGATACGAACTCCCGAGACCTAAAATCAACATGAGTCATTGATCTTGAAGTGGTCAGGTGTTAGTTGATCCAAGTATTCAAGGAAATGAGCTTCGGGAGAATTTAAGTGAGGAATGCGCAAAAGTCCCAATGTGTCTATTGTTGATGTGTCGATGTGTTGATATGTCGAAGTCCCAAAATCTGAGATTCATGGGAGTCATCCGATCTAGCGGGGACAGGTGGCAGTGGATTAAGAAATGTCGTGGAGATGGGTTTCAGGGTTTTGATTTGAGCCACAAGTAAATTTCACGAAGCATGAAATCAAGAAATCAATCTGGGTCGTCCAAACTAGAGGAGCGCATGGCACCTAATCAGATATTTCGTGGTTTCATGGATTAGGAATTCTGAAGTCTAGCATGTAGGAATCCCTAAGAGGATAAATCCCAAAATGACTTTCGAGATAGGCGCTAGTTCATGGCCCATGGTCATGAAAAAGTAAGGTTTAGGATAAGCATCCGAGCCCCAGTCACATATAGAGGACTATTTTAGAGTCCATAGGAAGCATCGTAGCCGTTGGCTGAGAAGCAGATCTAACCGTCGGTTAGATAAGTGATTTCATCGATTCTGATATTGGGAAATCTGAAGGTGAGCCATATGAAAACCCCCGAAATGTCAAATTCCTGGATGTCATTAGCAAAGGGTCATGGCCCCGTGTTACATTAAGGAGGGGCCAATGGAAAGGAGGATAGCTTCCGAGCCTTGGAGAGAAGGCACATGGGCATCCCCTGAGCATTTCGTCTCGACCACTCTCCGGGGAAAAGAAGTTAATGTAAATTGAGCAGGTGGTTGAAACTTCGGATCAATCCATAAATGGAATGCATGGAAGTTCTGGAGTAGTTAGCCCATGGTACCCCTATGGACGGATTTCCCTGGCAGAGCCATACTGATCTGATCTTGTGTCTGACAGAGGAGTGCAAGTGCAGCCTGACAGAAGAAGATACAGACGCAAAGTTTTGATTTCTATAGCCAAGTCACACTCCTGGTGTTGGCAGGTTGTTCTGAGTATAAATACTCAGTTTTGATATTTGTTTAAGGGTCGATGGTAGAGAAATGCTCCCATATTGTAAATTTTTAATGAACAATCTGGTTCTCTAGTTATGTATACGCATTTGAGACTTCTTGCTTAATGATGGTCATCTTTCTTACTCCATCTTATTTACCTCTGATATTGAAAGAGTTCATAAGTGATTGATTCACATGAATTATTGTGAATTTATTATGATGGATGATTGATTATAATGATATTATATTTTCTTTCAGTTTCTTTGAGAGTTGAATTCAAGAATATCTTGTCTTTAATTCTTTCCTCTTGGGCTGCTGGAAGAACTGATGTCTATGGCATACCTTTACATTTTTCCCACTAAATTCTTCCTCCTACTCACCTTTACTACAACCTACTATCTAAAATTATACCAATACCTCACCTGCTTATGCGTTCCATCCAGTTTCATGTGTTAAAACGTTATCATCTCAAGTCTTCACCCATTTGACCTCTTTAAAAAACCAACGTGTGACATAAAATTATGATGGGTATTGGGCTTACTCCGATGCAATCCAGAGGTGACTTATGGTGCTAACATTTCTGGTTCCATTTTCGGGGACGAATTGAATATTTTCCCTGGGTAGAACAACAATGAACTTCTAATTTTGAAGGTGCATCAGAATTCAAAACCTTTTGAAGATTGCAACTTGCACCTGGCGACTCCATTGTCTCAGCTCTATTTTTTCAGTGTGATTACTTCTAGCTACACCCAGTAGCCCCTGGGAGAACGCAATGATCAGAGTTGGTCTTTGATGGTGGACAAAGACCAGACACACTCATTCTGCACATCATTCACCAAGCGACTCCATGGTTAAAGGATCGATTGGCGACTCCATGGTTAAAGGATCGATTGGCAACTCCACTGGTTCAAAATGGACAAAATCCTGGCTCGAAGGTTTGCTCCCTTTAATTTTTTTGTTGTTCCTGGTTTTCCTAATGTTGTCCCTACTGTGGACGAATGTGGTAATTATTTTCCTATATTTAGAAGACACAAATATGAAAATCCTATCGAGAATCTTCGTGAGTTTCATGAACTCATGCATCAGTGGGAGATACATCATGAGGATGTATTAATGAATATGTTCATGTTCTCATTAGACGAGGATGCTCGTGAGTGGTTTTGATCCTTTCCCCCTGCTAGCATCCCCTCCCTGAGAGAGTTTCATGCAGCTTCCAATAGACACTGTCAACATTTTTATTATTCCAAGTTAATTTGTCATAATTTTTGTGAAGAATATAAAGACTGTGTTCAAGGTATGATTGTTTCAAATGAAAGATGTGAGGATGAAATCTATGAGGATGGAAGTCATGAGAATGAAGGATATACCTCAGAGGAGTTGATGGAGCTGGTAAAATCTCTTTCTACAAGGATGGTGGGATTGGAGGAAGATTTTTCTCGCAGCTCTTACGAAGAAGATGAAGAGGATATTCTGGTCCTTGAAACAAAGGTTTTTGGCAGCCCTTCTTATGATGAAGAAGTGATGTCCGATACCGAACAAGAACAAATAGATTTTGATGAATATCTTAGCGAGGACGACGAAAAGCAGAGCTCTTCCATGGTTCTTGATTATAGTGATTGTGAAACTGATCCTGGGGAAAGCCATGAAGGAGAAAAGGAGGAGCCACATCTCTCAACTATCTTGGTTCAAAAGTTTTCCCCTTTAGAGTTTTCAGCCATATATGGTTATCCACATCCAGTGTCAGCTATAAACGAATGGGATGATTATCTTCCAAGATTCATAGGAAGCAAGCATGACCATCACGGTGAGAACTTATTAAAATTTCATGCATACATGCTTGAACATGGCTTCTTTCATGAGGATGTCTGGATCAAGATGTTTTGTTTTTCTCTAGAAGAAGATTCTCTTGGATGGTGTCTATCTCTCCCTGATGCTAGTATCCATTCCTTGAAGGATTTTCATGATGCTTTTAATTTGTATTATGGGAATATTTACCTGACTCATATTATTTTTGATGACTATTGTAAGAGGTTTTCACTCCACATTCTGCATATGATAGAGTGTTCCTTGTGTGATGAGTTTGGTAAAGATCTGATTGAGAGAGAAAGCGAGGATGGAAGTGAGTATCTTGCAAATACAGATGAAAAGTTTTCTCTCTATATTTCCTAAGAAGAAGTCCTTCCAGATGTGATTGATGATAGCGTTGATGATGGAATAGCTATGGATGCATTATTTTCTGCCCCTAGTACACTTGTTGTCTCATATTTAAAAGACGAAATGGTTGAAGAAAAGAATCAAGATAATGCTCTTTTCTCTTTGAAAGATAGAATAGTTATGCACTCACCTACCCCTGAAGAGTATTCAGAAGAAGAAAGCATAGGCTACCAATCTTCTTATGAAATAAAATCTCCTACCAAGAGAAACATGATAGGGATAAAGAGCCATCCATTGATATACATGAAGAGACGTCTTGCTCTCAACTAGAAGATGTTATCGAAGCAGACAAGGGAGAAATGGAGGAGCTTAAGGTGCAGTTTATCTCATGTCTTGAACCTGCAAATGAGAAAGTACCACCTGGTATCAGTTGACCCGCCTCAGTCCTCTACCCACCTGTACACTCTGAGAACATCGAACGACAGGTGAGAAACCAGGAAGTGCGGGAGGTAATTTCTTTCCAGTTGAGCTTTCCTGATTATAAATTGTGTGACCCCGTGGGGTTGTATATGGAGCTATGTTTTCCAAAAGAACTGGAGCCTGCAAGGCTATTCATATTATCATCACTTAGGGGTATGGTTGGTGTTCCAAATCATGTTCTCGTCCTATTTTCATGCTTCCCTTACCTTTTGTGGATCATTTGTAGTGAAGAGAAGAATTATATTACCGAGCAATCTGGGTGGCTATGGTGGAAATTTGCTTTCACCTAGCGTTTTGTAAAAATCAATTATCCTAGGATTGTACATAAATAAGATATTTTTTTGGAGCCCATGTGTTTGTTTTCGTTTTTAGGTAAAGTAGTGTACATATTTCCATGTTTTCTTCTGTGAAAGTTTTGAGCTAGACTCCATATCCCAACAACTAAGGCATTGGAACTACTGGTTCTTGGTATCTCATAGGGAGCATGTCATCCCCTGTGGAGCCAAATTTTATCACATAAAATTGTCAAAGCCTTAGGGGTTTCTGGTTCCTACCTAAGTCTATATTTTTTCCTATCTATCCTCCTTTCGCAGATCCATTCTTAATTTTTTCCCTTTCATCTTGTAGTTCTCTCTACATCTGCCCTCGATCTTTTGAGAGACCTTTTGTTCTATGTTGTCCTACCTGAGAAGTATTAGCCCTAATATTTCTTGTTTTATCTAAGATGATCACTTCTCTCTTTACCTTTGTCACTGATTATTTGTTTTCTTGAGCCCTCAATTAGTCGTTGAGGTAATTGTTCACAGAAACCACATCCATAAGCACAAGCGCAACACTTAGAGTAGTCTGGTATGGACTTAAATCAAGCAAAAGGAAGTTTCAACCTTTCAATTGCAGATATCCAATCAGTATTATATCGACGGCTTGTGTTCTTTTGAAAGGTCAAAGTTGCACGACGGTTAGCGCCAGAGCGGGCCCACAATCGAAGGTTGAGCACATATTAAATCTGGGTTGTGGATCTCATTGGAAGAGATCAATGGTGGAAAATTATTACGGCAATCGAGAGTTCGAAATGTTGTTAAATTTTTTCATCGAGGATTTGAACTCCCGAGACCTGAAATCAACATGAATCATTGATCTTAAAGGGGACAGGTGTTAGTTGATCCAAGTATTCGGGGAAATGAGCTTCGAGAGAATTTAAGTGAGGAATGAGCGAAAGTCCCGATGTGCCAATTTTCAATGTGTCGATGTGTTGATATGTCGAATTCCCAAAACTCGGGATTCGTGGGAGTCGTCTGATCCAGTGGGGATAGGTGGTAGTGGATTAAGAAATGTCATGGCGCTGGGTTTCAGGGGTTTTGATTTGAGCCACAAAAAAATGTCGCGAAGGAAGAAATCGTGAAATCAATTTGGGTCGTCCAAACCATAGGAGCGCGTGGCACCTGATCAGAGATTTCGTGGTTTTGTGGATCAGGAATTCTGAAGTCTAACATGTATAAATCCTCGAAAGGCGAAATCTTGAAACACCTTTGGAGATAGGCGCTAGGTCACGGCCCGTGGTCATGCGAAAGTAAGGTTTAGGAGAAGCATCTGGCCCCCAGTCATGTATGTAGGACTATTTTAGAGTCCAAAGGAATCATAGAAGTCATTGGTTGAGAAGTAGATTTGACCGTCAGTCAGATAAGCGATTTCACCAATTCTGATATCGGGAAATCTGAAGGTGAGCCATATGAAAACCCCCAAAATGTGAAATGCCATGATGTCATTAGCATAGGGTCATGGCCCTGGGTTACATTGAGGACGGGCCAGAGGAAAGGAGGCTATATTCTGAGCCTTGGAGAGCAGGCACGTGGTCGTCCCCTGAGCATTTCGTCTCGGCCACTCTCCAGGAAAAAACAACTAATGTAAATTGAGAAGGTGGTTGAAACCTCGGCTCAATACATAAATGGAGGGCATGGAGTTTCTGGAGCGTTCAGCCCATGGTACCCCTGTGGACGGATTTCCATGCTAGAGTAATACCAATCTGATCTTGCTTCTGACAGAGGAGTGCAAGTGCATCCTGACAGAAGAAGATACAAATGCAAAGTTTTGATTGTTATAGCTAGGTCACACTCCTGGTGTTGGCAGGTTGTTTTGAGTATAAATACTCAGTTTTGATATTTTGTTAAGGGTCAATGGTAGAGCAATTCTCTCGTATTGTAAAGTTTTAATGAACACTCTGGTTCTCTAGTTATGTATACACATTTGAGACTTCTTATTTAATGGCAGTCATCTTTCTTACTCCATCTTATTTCCCTCTGATATTGAAAGAGTTCATAAGTGACTGATTCACGTGAATTATTGTGACTATATTATGATGGATTCTTGATTATAATGTTGTTATATTTTCTTTCAGTTTCTTTGAGATTTGAATTCAAGAAGATCTTTTCTTTAATTCTTTCCTCCTGGGCTACTGGAAGACCTGATGGCTTTACATTTTTCCCACTAAAGTCTTCCTCCTACTCACCTTTACTACAACCTACTGACTGAAATTAGACCAAGACTTCACCTTCTTATGTGTTCCATCCAGTTTCCTATGTTAAAACGTTATCATCTCAAGTCTGCACCCATTTTACCTCCTTAAAAAACCAACCTGTGACACAAAATTCTGATGGGTATTGGGCTTACCTCCGATGCAATCTGGAGCTGACTTATGGTGCTAACAAGTCCTTCCCTAGATCTACACTCTAATGTTATCCTTACTACTTCCAAGAGCTATTGCAATATTGTTACTTGTTCCTACACTTGTTGGTGTAGTTATTCTTGTTGTTTGTATGAATCTATTTTTTAGATCCTCCATACAGACAAACAAGAAATATTCATACAAACAAGAATCTATAATCCATGAATTAGATGAGGAATTAATTGCAACAAGAGCATGATAATTACCTTTCTTAGGAGCATGATATTCTTCCTTCTTCTTCTTGGCTCCTTCAGGAATGAATTTTCCAAGGTTGTTATGTTGAAGTACATGTGCCATAATATCAATTTTCTTCTTCATGCATGTGGATTCTTTATGATTTGGTTTAGTGCAATAATTGCATTGTTTTCCCTTCTTTTTTTTCTTCTCTTTGGAATTTGAAGAGTCTTTGGAACCTAGAGAATCCTTGAAGGGTTCGAAATATCCCTCCTTTTCTTTATGTTTGGATTTTTTATTGGATGACCCTTTTCCATCCTGCATTGTGAGTGCATGTGCTTTGGGTTAGTTAATTAGGCCCATCTGAATGATTTTTTCCTACTCTTGTGTGATAGAATCAATGAACTTCTCCATGGTAGGAATCTTCCACTTTGATCCCAAGAGATATCTGCCAGAATGGAAAGTGGAGACATAGAAAGCATATTTTGGTCCTAGCTTAGCCAAGATTATTAGAATAAGTTGGTCTTATTGTTTATATTTATCAATACCACAATATTCCATGCTCGATATGAAATATTTAAACTTGGTAAATAAATGTTGTATATTATCAAAACTTTTAGGATCCAAGATATTCAAATCTACCTCAAGAAGATGACCTCTCATCACATCCTTCTTTCCAAAGAGACCTTCCAATGTGGTCCTGATCTTGTTTGGAGTATTTCATGCAAAAACATCAAACCATAAATTAGTTGAAATTAATTCAAGAATGATTCTTTTGGCCTCATCCTTATGGTTCGACCATCTGGTCTTCTCAATCGTTAATGTAGGTTTTTTTATGTTTCCATTGTCAAATTTTATAATCCTTTCCTTTTGAGTTGGAATTTGGCCTTCATATTCCATTCAAAATAATTGTATAGTGTGAGAATTATCACCAAATTTGACTGAACAATTGGTGTCATATCCATCCCTCTTATTATTTTAAAAACAATGAAAATTAACCCTCAATTTTCCTGTAGAAAATACTGAGAAATCACCGCAAAAGGTCAAATTTTCAAGGGTGTCGCTCCCTACTTAAGGATAGAATGCGACACTAGACTTAGTTTCACATTTTGGTAGTTCAGAAAGTGTGACACTGCAACACAGATCATAAAAATTTGATTTTGCAAGTGTGCCTGCGATTTTCGCACCTTTCGACAGGGAGAGGGTGCAACACTTTTCTATTGTCGCACTTTTGGATAGGAAGAGGGTGTGACATTGTCATATATGTGGATCATAATAAGATGATCAATGTGATACAATGAATGAGTGATATACACTCATATAGGAAAGAACATTCCATAATTAATAAAAGTGAAAAAACAATGAGATTTTTCTTAGGAATGCATGCATAATAGTGATGGTATAAAATAGAAAGTCTATAATATAACTAGCTTCAGTTAACTACCATTGAACTAGTGAGTCGAAAATAGAAATATTTCCAACAGTAGTTAGGGTTTTTTCCTTTTAGAAGTTTCTACATGCATTCTTTTTGGAATAAGACACTTTAATTAATTATTTATTGAAGTCTCATTAATGACTTTGTGTCATTGAAATTCCTGCCTCCAAGTGGGACCCATTTTGTCTTTAATAAAAGTTAATTAATAAACCTTTATTTCTCAATTTTCAAGTTGACTGCATTTTTTAAAAAGTAGACTGTGTTTTAATTTTTTGAGCATGATAGTTGATTTCTAAACCATGGAAACCATTGTAGAAGTGATCTTCATCATCCCATATTTCCAATGAGTCCTCTTGAGCGAAACTTGGAGTTTTAGATCTCAAGGTATAGCCTCGGGAAGTCGAGGTTCCAAACAAATTTACCAACAAACCAAGGAAACAATGGAGACTATTCTTTTAATTTTGGGAGAAATATGGCCAAAATCATCACTTAAAACCCCATCCACTGTCTTCTCGACAAAATTGACTTTCCAACAATGTATATCTTTCCCAAAATGGACACCTGAATCTTGAGATATGAACTTTTGAAGGTTGTTGCTCAGCAGTCATCCATTTAATTTGTGGATCATTTTCATCCCTTGATTAAAATCGGCCCTCTTTGAATCCCACATGCACTTTGGTGAATGAAATGTTTGTGTTTATAATGAAAAATCTTCCATACTCTTCATGTGGAACAAAGAATATTATGGAGGTCGAGCCTTAGGAAAATTCATGGCTTAATAAAAAAATTGATGGCCCACTTTCCCAATCATTGCCCAGTCAGTGTCCATGTCATCACCCAATCCATTCCCATGTGTTAGAGTATGATAGGATGCCACATGTCATGATGTTGTTGGTTTCCACATGTTGTACTGTGATTGGTCGTCGTATATTGGAGTTAAAACTAGGGGAAAATGTTAAGTATGGGAGAGTAGTAGGACGAGAAATTAGATAAGGTATGGTGGGTCGGTGGAGTGTCACAGGGGTAGAGTGTCATGACACCGTGGGTCCACAGGGGTGAGGGGAGTGAGGGATAAGGAGGGTCACAACGTCATGGAGAGGATTGTGTGTGGAGGAGAGAAGGAGTGTGGAGAGGGGAAGGGGATATGAAAGTAATGTAAGTAAAGTGGATGGATCAGTCAGATACGTGTATGGTTTAGAGTGGAGTGGAGTGAAGAGAGTGGGAAGGGGATAATTAAAGTATATGGATAAGTCGGACGGGTGTAGGGTGTGGATTGGAGTGAAGAGAGGGGGAAGAGGATAATATAATAAGAAAAATGGAAGGAAATAAGAAGAAATTATAAGAAATGGAAGAAGGATAAATGGAAAGAAGAGGAAGTATGGAGAAGTGAAAGTATTCCAAGAACTTCAAGTACCGAGAATGAGTACCAAGGACCAGTACCGAGAATAAGAAAGAAATGAAGTATAGGAGAGGAAACTTAGTTCCAAGAGAGAAACCAATTATTTTTCACATGAAGAAATACTTGTTTAGACAAAAACGTGGATATCTTGAGCATATGGATGAATGTGTTAATGTTTCATGCTCTTAATGTGTCTATTATGGGTTCAATGGATGAATGTGTTAATGTTTCATTCTCTTAATGTGTCTATTATGGGTTCAATGGATGAATGTGTTAATGTTTCATGCTCTTAATATCATAATGAACTGTAATGAAATGTGTGAATTTCATCCCGAGTGGATTCCTAGTGTATTTTAGCCCTTCATATCTGACACAATAAGAGATGTTCTCTGTGATTCTCATGGAATATTGGGTGAGGAATTCTTCAGTCCTATACTAAGGATTGATATGTCGATGCCTTGGGGTTTTGTTTGTCAACTCTGGATGAACCTCGGGTCATTAGTCCCCTAGCGTTAGGAAGGATGCATGAAAGTGAGCCAACAAATGGTTTTATTTTCATCACTTAGAGATTTTGTATCGCATGATGAAGGGAGAGAATTAAGTGGAATCCATCTCGAGATAAAATACAAGACTGGCTAACTCCGAAAGAAGATGAATTTTGTCGATGATAAAATTAGAGTTTGATCACCAATGTGGAACATTGGAAGGAGAGGTATATCTACACCTATTTGCATGAGATTTTCTTCATTGAGTTTCCATGCTTTTTGTATGAATGGTTGAAGAATCATACTACTACTAATATGGTTTTGCGACATCAAGAACCATTAGTATGGGACTAAAATATAGTTGATAGGTTGAAGGCATTAGATAATAACTAAGCTCGAGCAATCAAATTTTGGTTTTCTTGGAAAAAGGAAGGATACATTATTGATTTTAATTTTGTAGAATAATGTGATTATTTTAGTGAGGCTAAAATAAATTTTGTTGAAGGTCCCTGAAAAAGGTTGCTAGAAGAAATATTGATGTGGATCAAGATGTTGTTCATGGAGAAAGGATTGATGTGCATGGATCCTGATAGGATGGTTGAGTAGACTCCCATAGCACTGAGGGGGGGCGAAAATAAGGGGGGAAATAAAGAGAGGAGATGGATGTGCTAAGAGGATCCATAAGATGTTAAGATGAGATGGGGGAAAGAATGGACCCAGAGGACTAGAGGAGAAAAAGAGTCGAACGATTCACAAGAAGAGTTTAGCTAAGAAGGAAATCATAATAGAGGAGCAGAAAGAAGGTAGGAAGGGGTGCAAGACAAGGGGTTAGGCCCATAATGAAGGGGAAGGACACCACACCAGGAGGAATTGAGGAGATATTATTGTGCCAAAGAGGATCACAAACAAAGATAGTATGGAAAAATGTGTAGCATTGTGAGTGGGGTATCCAGTGAAGATACTTGAAGTAGTGTTAGTATGGGTAAATAAGACAAAGTATGACCCCCTTAGTTTTTGTGATATGCCATAACCTCATAGGAAGATGACGCACAAAGTAGAGGCGTAAAAGTAGGAGAAGATAATGGAGGTCGCCCGCGAAGAGGGGAAGAGGATTTAGTGATAGTATATGGTATTGCACGACTACAAGTAGGAAACTCTTTTTGTTCCCTCACTAGAAACGATGGGAGAATATGGAGGTACCCCTCTTTGAACCACCTCACTTATTCATTTGTAACCAAGAATAAATAATAGTAGACAATGTGGAAATAGGAGTATGAGAAGAAAGGAAAGAAAGTACAAGTGAAGAAGAGGACGAAGTCAAAAATACTTTGCGAGGGAGATTATTAGTACCAAGATCCCCAACATTAAGTAGTCAGTCAGGAGGGAAAATTCCTATATTAAGGATGGTGAATTAGGATACAACTTTGAGGCTAACCATGTTCCATGAGATAAGTAAGGATGATGCATAGTTGCATTGGTTTATGTGTGAATCTATTTGGTATTTGAAGAGGATATTAGACGAAGCATCAAAGATTGCATAGTTGTAGACCACTTTCATGGATAGATCCCTGATGTGGTACATGAAGTACAAGGCAATTGTTCCAACAGGAAAAATCAGGTCCCTGAACGAAATTAAGAGAGATATGCTTAAGGAGTTCCAAAATCCTAAGTCAAAATCTCAATGCGTTACGTAAATCAAGGAGATCAAGCAAAAACCAAGAGATACCATATGGGACTATGACCAATATTTCAAGATATTTTTATATAGATTGACATTGTAGATCCAATACATTCAACATAAGGAGTGGTTCATTGCGGGGTTGCTTCCCCATATTTGAGTTTCTCTCACCCAACAGAAGGTGACTACTCAGGCAAAGGTAGTGGAGATTGCAAGGCGCCTGGAAGCTATGCCAAGAGGTGGAGAAACATCAGTAGGATTGGTGCAAGGGTAGTCCCAGCTTGCAAATATGACAATATAGTTGCAAGATATGGTGAAGGCGAATCGGGTGCATGAACATATATGGTGTACTTTGTGTAGATCATAATGTCACTACAGGGATGAATGTCCTACACTAGAAAATTATTTGGTGACAGGATCACCAAATCCATGTCTGATTGAACCTCATATTAAATGGTGTGAGATTTTCAAATAGTGGGGACATATCCCACCTTGTTTCCCAACACTAGAGAAATATTAGTAAACTCATCATACTCCATTATGTGAATTCTGCAAATCCATGGGGAACGATGTGAAAAATTGTCAATAACTTCAGTTGATTCAAGACCACACCCATGATGTATTTCAGGTTCAGAAAGATATGAAAGGTGGTGACTGTGGAGGTGTTGAGAGAGGTGGATACCAAAGAGGTCCCAGGGGTGTATATGGATGTGTCCATGGATGAGGATATGGAGAAGGTGGAGGAAGAGCACCCACTTGTTTTAATTGTGACAATATTGGCCATGTATCAATATTTTTCACTAAATCAAACACTCCCTATGGGTACTGCTATAGTACCAAGCATGTTGCAGAGGATTTTCCTAACTTGTTGAAAAAGTGGGAAGAGAACAAGGCACACTACAACATGGTTACTGCAGAGCCACGTGGGAACCAAAATAATGTTGAGGAATTTTATGTGCATGATATGGATTTATGAGCGGAATGAACTAACTAAAATATTGAATAAAATAACACAGAGATACGGAGAACCACAACAAATATCCAATGAACAATATCTTCTATTGAATAAATGAAATAGGATGAAACTGTAAAACTGCAGAACTGAAAACAACTTGCTCAAATGGTGGTAGTTATCTCTGAGAAGAGATGTGGCTACTATACACATATGTTTAACCATAATTATTACAATGAGGATCCAGAGTCATTTTTAACATTACTCATGAATGCCAAAACCCTAGACATCCAAAAACCTAACCCTAGAAGATGAAACGCCAAAAGTTATGTGGGCCCTGATCGATAAGTTGGTACCTCAACTTCCTGGGGTCATAACTTTTACATGCGACCTTTGTTTTAGGCACGTGATAGCCCATTGGAAAGGTATTTTCAAGAACTACACATTATGCCATCAAACTTTGACTCCGTCCACATTTTGACTATGGAAAGCCAAAATAAACACTATTTAGGGCCCCAAAATGGCCCTGGAAGTACAAAAAGATGTGTTGACATGAAAACATCCAAAATAAGCCAGTTGGATTAGGTGGGAGGCCACCAGTCTCCACCTGGAAGATGTGTAAGGATTCAGAAAACCCCAGAATTGTAGAACCCACAATTACAAAGAAGTACAGAAGAATGTGTTGAACTAAACACATTCAAGAGGAGCTAGTTGGAATAAGTGGATGGCCACCAATATCCACCTGGATCAATCATCCCCCTTAGGAAGAAATGGTCTCCATTTCATTGAGTTCCCCCATCGGATGAGGAAACTTCTATTGAAATTGGCCCCGGGTGAGCCACTTTCCTTCGTGTAGGAGTTTCCCTACCTTGACAACCCAATAAAGTTGGATCCTATTTTGGCGAGTGCACTTGACCTATGTTTCCACTATCTGATTAGTGGATTCTTGTTCCATGCATTCAGGGTTGATATTTTTTGGTGTCATTTTTTCTATGATCTTTGAGGTGTCCAATAATGGTGGAAAATATGGTCAAAGGAGGTCCACATTGAACATTGGGTGCAAGCCAAGGAAGGGTGGAGTGTTGAGCTCAAAATAATTGTTACCCACAACCTTGGTGATAGTATAAGGCCCACAGTGAAGTGGGTGGAGATTCTGATGGGCTCCTGTAAGGTGCTCTTTCTACAAATGTAACTAGACCTTGTCTCCCACCTGAAACTAGTGCATTACCCTGTGTTGATCATGGCTCTACTTGTACTTAGCATTGGTTTTATACAAAATCTCATGGACCTGATGGTGGATGTGTTGAATCCACTTAATGAATCTGGTGGATTTGTCAGTCTCAGTCTGAACATGGGAATATTATATATGTGTGGTTGCAAGAGGTAGTGCAACATCAATGGGACCCAAGGGTTGGAATCCCAACCCCACTTGAAATGGTCTATGGTCGGTGGAGCTATTGAGAACCTTGTTGTAACTATGTTGAACATAGGTAAGAATCCCATCCCATGTACATGGATGCTTAGAGTTGTACATGCGCAGGATGTGCACAAACATCTGATGGATGACCTATATTTGGTCATCAATTTGGGGGTGGAAAGTAGTGGATTTAGTGATCTTGGTGTCTGACAGTGACCAAAGACTATACCAAAATGTGCTAAGGAACCTATTTTTCTGATCGGAGATGATGGTTTTTTGTATCCCAAAATGGACCCACACTCGTTCGAAGAAGAGCTTGGCAGTATCTGTCATTTTGATGTTCTTCTTGTAGGCTGTGAGGATGCCCATCTTTGAAAACTGATCAACTACCAAAAATACACAATCATTTCCTTTCTTGGTGGACGAAAGGCCATACATGTAATCCATCGAGATGGATTCCAAAGGATTCTCAGGAGTAGGAAGAGGGGTGTATAATCCTTGTTTCTTGATGGTTGGCTTGGAAAGGGCACAGGAAGTTAAAGATCTGATATACTTGATGACATCTTGTCGAATTTTTGGCCAATAAAAATGTTTCTGTAGAATGGCCATAGTTTTCTCCACGCCAAAATTTCCTGCCATCCGACTGTAGTGAGCCTCCCAAATTAGCTTTGAATGTTTGCTTCCAAGAACACAAAAATGTCCCAGATGGCATAACAGTTTATCCTGAATGTGAAAATTGGTTACATTCGCACCCATACCAAAGAGTTGATAGGTGGTGGTGAAGTCTGGATCTTGTTGATAAAGTTTTGGCCACTCAGATGCCTCATGTCCACAGGAATGGAGCACGGTGGTGAGTTCAGCCACAGGAGGTCGACTGAGGAAGTCAGTGACACAATTTGTGCTCCCTGTATTATACTTGATGTTGAGATGGAACTATTGTAGGTAGGTGGACCACTTTTGATGGCAGTCGTTCTGCAACTTCCATTGTGTTTGCATGAACTACAGAGGCTTGTGATTAGGGTGAATGATGGTATCCTTTCCCATAATGTAATGTTTCCATTGACGGTGGGCTTGTACAATGGAATACATTTCATTTTCATAGGTGGGGTATTTCCATACAGTATCTGATAGTGTATCACTATGGTATGCTACCGGATGACCCTGTTGAGTGAGAATTGCGCCTACAACATAGTCAGATGCATTAGTATCAATATTTAAGGGTTTTTGCAGATCGGGTTAGGAGAGTACTAGAGCTGAGCACAAGAGATGCTTTATATCATCAAATTATTTTTTTTGTTCCTTCCCCCATGTTAATTTTTTGTTGCCACTCCCCTTGGTCACTTGGTCGAGGGCCCATGCAATATGGGAAAATATCAACACAAAACATCAGTAGAAGTTATCTAGTCCCAAGAAGCTATGAAGTTTGGTTAGTGTATTTGGGGTTGGCTAATCATGGATGAATTGGATCTTAGTTGGATAAACATGTACCCCATTCTCATCAACAATGTATCCCAAGTATTGGACCTTGTTCATGCCAAAGGAGCATTTTTCCAGGTTGACATATAACTTGTTCTACCACAAAGTGCTCAAAACCTACTGAATATGTTTCATGTGCTCCTCCCAAGTTCTGTTGAAGATGAGGATGTCATCCAAATATACCACCAAAAAAGAGTTGGTGAAGGGTCTCAATACATCATCCATCAACCTCATGAAAGTGGTTGGTGCATTTGTTAAGGCAAAGGGCATGACCATCCATTCAAAGATACCTTATTTAGATTTGAAATTTGTCTTCCATACATCAGTTGGTTCAATGGGAACCTCGTGGTAGAGAGACTTTAGGTCAATCTTGTTGAAGAACTTCTCCCCCTTGAGTTGGTCAAGAAGGTCATCAATTCTGGGAATTGGGTACTAGTTCCAGACTGTGATTGCTTTTAATGCTCTGTAATCAATGCATACCTTCCAAGTATTGTCTTTCTTTTGTACTAGTACAATCAGGCTCCCGCAAGAGGATGAGTTGGGTCTGATGTTCCCATTTTGAAGCAGCTCTTGGATCTGACGCTTGATTTCGTCATTTTCCATCAGCAAGAAATGATATATTGTTCCATCAGGTAGAGGTGCACCGAGGGTTAGATCAATTCCATGATTGACTTGGAAGTGCATCGGTACCCCAGTGGATGAGGAGAATATGTCTCTCTATTATTCCATGATATCGTCCACTTGCTTCTTCTGCAAAGATAGGCTCTGTGTAGAGTCCACGGATGTGGCAGTGACCTTCTACTTACTATGAGCATGGATCACAAAGAAGACAAACTTTATGGTTTGTGAAATGACCTTACTGCATTTCTTAGTAGAGATTAAAGAAATAGCGATAGGTTGTGCTACCTCTGGTATCCTGTACAATTGTCTACCCAAAGTAATAATAACATTGTGGGGTATAGAATCATACACGGCATGTTGCTTCCACAAATATGGTTTTCCTAAAATAACATCACAAACTTCAAGGGGAGATATATCACACAATACCTCATCTTTTAAAGGTTTGATGTTGTAGGGCAGATGACATTGTTGGATGACACAAAGATCTCTTCCTTGGTGAATCTAATCGATGGTGTAGGGATGCAGGTGCAGTGTCGTCAACAGGTCTAGTCGCTTGATGACCTCTGTTGAGATCAGGTTCTTTTGACTGCTGCTATCGACAATTAAATGAAGCGGGGCCCCCTTTACCCACATTTGTGAGTGAAAGAGGCGTTCCCCTTCCTCTAGTTCTTCTGGTTCGCTTGGATGGACTTTGGTGGTAGCGATAGTGGCACTGGGTTCAGCATCGATAATTCACTTCCTTCCTTCTGAATTTGATTCAGAGTCAGAATTGGCCTCTGTCTTAGAATATTTCAGCTCGACCATGAGTGACTTCTTAGATAGGCATTCTTCGGTGTTGTGCCAAGGTATTTTATGGTATTCACACCATTTTCCCGTGTCCTTCTTCGACTTCGCATTACCCTTCTTTTGTTTCAACTTGGACTGATTATCTTAAGAGTGGCCATATTTTCTTTGTCCCTTGTTGTGTGGTTTGGGGCCACCTTTTCCTTGCTTCAACTGTGAGGAGTTTGCATATCCAAACTCTCGCCTCTTCTACTTAAATTTATGCTCGATCTTGAAAACATATATATAAGCCGTACCCAATGATGCAATGTCTATAAAATCTATTTTTGTTTGAATGTATCTATACAAAAAATCCATGGTATTTGAGCACTAGATGTCGCTGAGAGTATTTTATACCCAATTTGGTGCACAGTGTATGGAAAATATTGGTGAATCTGGTACCGTCTGGTCCCTTTCCTAACGTAGGGTGGTCCATCTGGTGTATTAGTCCTCATAGCTTCCAACATGGTAGTATTGTTCTTTAATGGCATCCCTGAAGGAATCCCATGTGGGGGAGACCACAAATATTATAGATTCCTCGATGGACCTTTATCGAGAGTAAGTATCCCACCATTCTTTAACATGGGGGACAACCTTAAGGAGTGAAAAAGTAATATTTTCCCTATCGAAAAAATTATGGACCGAAAAATACCCTTCAAGCATATTCAACCATTTATCTACAGGATCTTCATCTATTAGTCCTTCAAATAATGGAATATCAAAAATTCACCTATACCTTGAAGGGGGTTGCATGGCCACTTTATGAATATGCTTCTCCTCTTGGCAGTCGCCAAAGGATATGTACAATTTTTTCCATCATTTTGTTCCTTGTTCACGCAATGGCTTCCTAGAGAAACATTTTAAAAGGATCTCCTGCTCAATCATATTTCTTTTCGTTCCCCATGGGTTTTTGTTGGGTTCAACATGGTCGATCTTACAAAGGCTTGACTGGTTCGAGTCCCAACTTCTTTTACCCAGATCTTGTCGAGGACATGCAAGAAGAAAAATAAATGAAGAGCAAACTGCTCTGATACCACTAATACAGATTTATGAGAGGAACAAACTATCTAATATAGAATGAATACAATAACACATAGATACAGAGAACCACAATAAATATCCAGTGAAAAATATTTTTTATTGAATAAATGAAATAGCCTGAAACTGTAACATTGCAGAACTGAAAACAACTTGCTCGAATGGTGGTAGTTATCTCTGAGAAGAGATGTGGCTTCTACATGCATATGTCTAAGCATAATGATTACAATGAGGCTCCATAAGTCTTTTTAACATTACTCATGAATTCCAAAACCCTAGACATCCAAAAACCTAACCCTAGGAGATGAAACGCCAAAAGTTATGTGGGCCCCGATGGGTAATTTGGTACCTCAACTTCTTGGGGTCATGAATTTTTCATACGACCTCCATTTTAGGCACGTGATAGCCCGTTGGAAATGTATTTTTGAGAAATACACATTCTTCCATCAAACTCTGACTCTGTCTACAATTTGACTGTGGCAAGCCAAAAAAACATTGTTTGGGGCCCCAAAACGGCCCCGAAAGTACATAAAGATGTACTAATATTAAAACATCCAAAATAATCCAGTTGGATTAGGTGGGTGGCCACTATTCTCCACATAGAATATGTTTATGGATTCAAACAACCACGGAAGTGTAGAACCCACAATTACAAAGAAGTACAGAAGAACGTGTTGAACTAAAAATTGTTAAGAGGAGAGAGTTGGAATAGGTGGGTGGCCACCAATATCCACCTGGATCAGTGCAGGTGATGACCTAAGGTAGAGCCAAGATAGGAATGGAATTAAAGCATGGATAAATCTCAGGCCATATAATGGAAGGGGACATCAGAAAGGCAGTGCAATCTCCTCCTAAGTTTGATGCTACATAACAGAAGCAATTTTTGCACGATGCACAGAGCGCTCTAGAGGAAAAGAGAGCATGTGAATAGATATAATGTGCGACACAAAGTTTACTATAAGAGGCATGCATATGCAAGGAGGTGCAACACACCACATAGAGATCGTTGGAAAAGGCTCGAACCTGTGAAGAATTGCAGCGTTTCGCACAGAAGTATTTGGAGGAAGCTCATGTGTGCAAGGAGATACAACATGTGACATAGATGTCACTATAACAATCCTAAAGGAAATAAGAAATATGAAAATATAAACACATAGAAATAGAGGATCATGTGCACGAATATTTGAAGCGCATGATGCTAGAAGAATCATTGAATGACATGGGTCATAAGAACAAGTCAAGGATCAAGAAAGAAAATTATTGCGTTTTTGTTTGAAGTTGTTAATTGATCTTTATGCTGCGATAAAATTGATGGACATGTTAAAAAACTAGATGGGGTAATGATCTAAAAATGAAGAAGACTTGAAACTTGAATAATTATTGCAAGTGAAATGTTATGTGTTTTAAAGCAACCGGATCAATTTGCAACACATAATAAAGGATTACTTATGTAGAAAATACACATAGACAGCAGCATAAATCATTGAACATCAAACATAAACACAACAACTTGATAAAGGAGTTCACCCCACTCCTGGCTACATCTCCTGGTCCAGCTTCCAATGGATCATTATTATTAAATTGCTCAAAGTTCTCAAAAACATGCCTTACAATGCTCAAAATGACAAACTGACTGCTCCAATGGCTCCGCAGCGTCCCAAAACCCCTGTCTGGGCTCTTTCGGCACCTGAAACGATCGAAAAATGAAGAATATAGCCTTCTTGAAATCTCCCTCTTCAACTTTGTTGTCTCTGGTTCTACAAATCGCACCCCCTGTGCTCAAACCTGGCACACACGCTCATTTAAGCTTAAAGAACACAGTCCCGTGCATAACCGCGCATCGGTACAAACCGTAGGACGGTTAAGGGCGCGCCAGCCCCTAACCGCCTCGGCACTTGGGCACATGGCGCCATAGGACCTTGGCTGGGCGAAATAGTAGTTAAACTTCTATAACCGTTGAAACCGCACGTTTTAAACCATTGGTTATATACAAAAACTCACGGGTTATTCCAACCCCGCGCATATACCAATATATAGTTTTAAACTTTGGTTTTTTTATAACATTCATCCGTGCGCATATACATTACAACCGCACCATTAATTACATATATAATATGTGGTTTAGCGTGCGGGTAATATAAACACACGGTTACATGTGTTATGCTATGGAACCATGGGTCGGGGCTTAGCCCCGACCCGCCCCCTTTTCATTCAAATCTTATGACCAAACTTATATGCAATCATTTTGACATATAATACAAGAAACATTTGGCGGCATGATGGTTAGTGAAGGTTGGCGAAGGCTTTGTATAGGGTGAGAGGTCCGGGGGTCGAACCCCGCGGCCTCCACTATATTTTACACATGAACCCAATAACCAGTCAACGAGTGACATGTGGCACCAATGAATTGGGCCACGTGTCCTCACTTTATTGACTATCCATTGACATGTGTCAGCATCATATTCGCCAACAATAGACCAATAAAATTGTGCCACATCATCATGATGGTACGGCCCTCCACGTGGCCGTACGGACTGTACGGACAGGTACAGTCAGCATCCCAATTTTTTATCTGTTTGGCTTGGCGGACAAATCGCGATATCTCCTCCATACAGACTCCATTTGTGAAAGTAAATATACCGCCGGAATCAGGAAGATGAGACAGACACAATGGCATTGTTTTCGTCGCATTCTGAGCACTTTGAAAATTGAGCAAAATTTGATCCCTTGATCACACCTCCCCATTGGAAAGATTTTGGACCTCCAAAAGACTATCTCAGTCTATGTGAAGATGAGGGTATAGTTCCCTCACCCTTCCAACCTCAATCCACTTGGCCGTGCTTGGATTCGCCCCTTTAAGACCAACTCACAAATACTCCACATTTCCTCGCTTCGAAGTTCGCATCCTCCTGTCAAGTATGGTGTCTTCCTGTAGTTTTGTTAGATACTCTGGAGAAAAATCATCTATGGAAGGAATCTGAACATGCTCTCCTTCATCATCAATCAATGGAGGCTCATACAACTTCAAATTATCAACATTAACAACTGCATACATCTGCATATATGGAGGCAAATCTAAACGAAAAGCATTGTTACCAATCTTGCCAACAATTTTGAAGGGACCATATCGAATTGGTT
>ML777923.1:626743-675353 GCA_009831015.1 Picea engelmannii
AGAAGCACCATTCCCTCCATCTCTGCCTGGAGTCTTGTCACCACCGCCTCCCTTATGCAATGAAGGGTTAGAGCCTTCACCCTGTGACATCACGGTTCGTTCCATTATGACTTTCATCATATCTCTCAACTGTATGAGAGTCTTCCTGAAGTCTGCTTCTTCATATGGAACACGTTCATGATCTTCTGCATGTGCCATGCTTGGTGAATGTCTCTCTGCAACTTGCGGTGAATGAAATTGCTTCCTCCTCGTCAGATAAGAACTTGGCTCCACAAGTTGACCTTCTCCTCTCGTGAGTTTCAACCTTGTGAGCATAAAAAAAAAAACTTGCAAACAATCAAGTCTTCAAAACCAGTGCTCTGATACCAACTTGATCTAAAAATGAAGAAGACTTGAAACTTGAATAATTATTGCAAGTGAAATGTTATGTGTTTTAAAGCAACCGGATCAATTTGCAACACATAATAAAGGATTACTCATGTAGAAAATACACATAGACAACAACATAAATCATTGAACATCAGACATAAACACAGCAACTTGATAAAGGAGTTCACCCCACTCTGGGCTACATCTCCTGGTCCAGCTTCCAATGGATCATTATTATTAAATTGCTCAAAGTGCTCAAAAACATGCCTTACAATGCTCAAAATGACAAACTGACTACTCCAATGGCTCCGCAGCGTCCCAAAACCCCTGTCTGGGCTCTTTCAGCACCTGAATCGGTCGAAAAATGAAGAAGATAGCCTTCTTGAAATCTCCCTCTTCAACTTTGTTGTCTCTGGTTCTACAAATCCCACCCCCTGTGCTCAAACCTGGCACACACGCTCATTTAAGCGTAAAGAACTCAGTCCCGTGCATAACCGTGCACCGGTACAAACTGTAGGACAGTTAAGGGTGCGCCAGCCCCTAACCGCCTCGGCACTTGGGCACATGGCGCCATAGGACCTTGGTTGGGCGAAATAGTAGTTAAACTTCTATAACCGTTGAAACCGCGCGTTTTAAACCATTGGTTAAATACAAAAACTCACAGGTTATTCCAACCCCGCGCATATACCAATATATAGTTTTAAACTTTGGTTTTGTTATAACATTCATCCGTGCGCATATACATTACAACCGCACCATTCATTACATATATAATATGTGGTTTAGCGCGCGGGTAATATAAACACACAGTTACATGTGTTATGCTATGGAACCATGGGTCGGGGCTTAGCCCCGGCCCGCCCCCTTTTCATTCAAAGCTTATGACCAAACTTATATGCAATCATTTTGACATATAATACAAGAAACATTTGGCGGCATGATGGTTAGTGAAGGTTGGTGAAGGCTTTGTATAGGGTGAGAGGTCCGAGGGTCGAACCCCGCAGCCTCCACTATATTTTACACATGAACCCAATAACCAGTCAACGAGTGACACGTGGCACCAATGAATTGGGCCACATGTCCTCACTTTATTGACTATCCATTGACACATGTCAGCATCATATTCGCCAACAATCGACCAATAAAATTGTGCCACGTCATCATGCTGGTATGGCCCTCCACGTGGCCGTACGGACTGTACGGACAAGTACAGTCAGCATCCCAATTTTTTGTTTGTTTGGCTTGGCAGACAGATCGCGATATCTCCTCCATACGGACTCCGTTTGCGAAAGTAAATATACCTCCAGAATCAGGAAGACGAGACGGACGCAATGGCACTGTTTTCGTCACATTCTGAGCACTTTGAAAATTGAGCAAAATTTGATCCCCTGATCAGGTAAGAAGGTAAAATTATCTTTATATTATCTTCACTACCAGAGAGGGATGTGTATCGGGTTAGTAAAAATAATCACAGAGGAAGACATTTCAAGATGATGAATGAAATCAAAAGTTATGAGATTGATAGAGTCATGTTGAATTTGGGATATAATGTGAACATATTGCCAAAGAAATCCTAAGATTTTATGGGTAGACCAAACTTGGTATGGTCCTCCATTCAGCTTCGTTTGGTGAACCAATATAGAATTTATCCTATAGGTTAGGTAGAACAGGTTGAAGTTAACATCAAAGGGATAAATACTAGGGAATATTTTGAGGTGACTGAGATCATGGATGAATCAAATCCTTACCTTTTCCTACTTGGTATCGATTGGGCATTCGAAAACAATGTCGTGTTGAATTTGAAGAAAAGACAAATGTTGTTTGAGATGGACACCTTGCACATGATTGCACCATTGGATCCATATGAAGGTCAAATATGCAATGATCCCATGAATGAGGATGCGTAGATATCCATTATTGAGAGCATATGTCAAATCATTGGGCATATAGAGGATTATATCAATCCCATGGAAGATGGGGAGATGAGTTGGAGAAGTGTCAAGGCCTATGATACTAATTTAGAGGATGCCATGGAAATGTGGAAAAACAAGCAATATGAAGTGTTTATTAGGAAATGTGCATGAATTACCACTATGGTGCATGAAGAAAAATTTGGACCCTAGCATTTCAATGGGATGGATCTGGTGGACACTTTCATTATCCAGGTGTAGAATATTCCCTTACTCCATCGAGTAGGCACCCTCTATGTAGTGTTAGTAGGTATACTGACATAGTGGTGGGTGGAGCGTTGGGAGCATATCCACAAATGGGAATTTGTAGAAGAATCCATAAGTGAAAGGCTCAGGTTGGGGGTAGATATCTTTCAATACATGTGTTATTTCAAGAGGTGTTGGGTATCCAAACAATGACAGGGTGAATGAAGAAGATATCGTAAAACCCAACATTCTCTTCCAATAAGAAATTATGTCTTTCTTATTCCTATGACTCCTATCGAGCAAAAAAACGAGTTTCATAGGAATAAGATTGAACCCCATATTGAATCAGGTGTTCAACATGTGTCTCTATGACCAGTTGTGACTATTGCAGATCCTTCATGGAAAATACCAAGAAGTTGGATACATTTGAAGAAGCATCTCAACCCACTAGGGGTCAATGTGACAGATTAAGATTTGGAAAACTAATGCAGGGGTGTATAGGAATCATGTGTGGTGACCCAGAAGAATAAGACTACATGCATCTGTAGGGGTGATCAACTCCACATTAAAATGTTAGGCGCCATAGACACTTCCATGTAATAAATATCAACATAGTTATCGTACACTCCCAAGATTTAGCACATTTTGAAATAACCCGATGGTAAATTCCAAAATATCATTCAGATATTTTACACGTTTTTCAATGAAGTATATTTTTAATGTCATATGAATACGAAAGGATAGAAGAGAGGATGACATTTATTGATAGAAAGTTGAAATTGATGTTGGCCACAACAAGAAATGATTCTTCCCACTAACCGATGACAAAAGAGTTATGGGACAACATAGGCAGTTATGTCTCGATGGTCCCCGAGGCGGATCACTATTCTCTCTAGGTTATTAGCAAACTAGTGCACTTATCAGTATATCACTTGGCTATACCAAGGTGGAAATATTCCCTCACAGGAATTAATATTTCCCCATTCAAATTCATTGGTTATTATTTGTAGTATAAGTTCAATCCCTTATAGAAACACCACATTAGGAAATGGTACTCAGTAACGAGTACATGAACATTCGAAGATTCCAACCTTGTATTTTCCTTCATTTGCCTTCAGATCCAACAATACCAGAGTACCTTGTAATTCCAGTCTCAAATGGCCTCATCGAGAAAGCTACAGGCCCATAGTAAAACTAAGTTTGTCAGGGAAAAATAAATATCGGAGCCAACACTACCCAATATTGTTATTTTCATGGGCTCCTAGACTGGGAAGGTTCAGGAAGTCTACTTCATCAACTATGATGTTTGATACCTAGTTCAATTCCTAGATTTGTTCTTTTCCAACTATGCATAAGTTGTTAGGAGTGTGGGTGGGAAAGAATTGGTGCTCACACAAGAATGGACCAAGCCACTTTGATAGATTGGTATACTGACATTGATCAACTGTTCTCAATTTGGCCATGGGGTGTCAGACAACCTACGTTCACTTTCTACTTACTCAGCTACATGGTGGTTACCTCTTTCTAGGAGAGAAATACCCAGTTGATGCAGAGACTATGCAACAGATCACGATACTTTCCATGTAGGAAGAGGACCTAAAAAAAATGTTGAAATCCAAAGTTGTAGCACATGATGAAGTTTATGGGAAGTACAACACATTTTGGGTAACCTACCGAGTCTTAAATACATAAATCAATGATCAACAAGTATGTTCTACCTCCCAACAACTCACTTGTAAGTTATTGCAAAAATTAAAAAATATGAATTCCCACTATGTTGGAGGTGTTCATCTGGATTGGGCATGTTATATATATCCTTAATGATTTCATAGATGATTTCTTGGAAGTTCATAACTTCAGGAATGATTTCCATTATAGTTGGGTCTTATTTCTTCTTTCCATGATCCTCTAGAGACCCCCTCTACGCCAAGAGCATGCCATCGTGGGTGGACCATTCTTTGTGGCCTCTCGATTTCTTTCCTTGCAAGTCAGGAGAGATCCCGCCATTCAAAACACTATTTATAAGGCTTTCCAAAAAAGATACAACTATCTCATCCATGCTACTACCTCACAATTTCACATCATGCACAATATCATTGAAAGGTATGCTAATTTTCTTGAATTTGAATGTAATTTTCATAATGTATATATCTATTCCAATGATGACCAGGGAGCTTCCATGGCTATGTTTTTTATCTACCTTATAGAGGAATATATCTAGAAATGGGTGGAAGAGTATTTGAAGCATCTGAAACCAAACCCTTAGGATGAAATGGACACCTTTGAAACTCACACTAATAGAAACTAGGATAGAGGGTGGGCCAAGGCCACCTAGCATAAGGAACGGGGTACAACCCCAACAATCAGGGTACCCAAAGAAAAGGATGATCTCGAGAAGAAGTAGAACCCTATTTCTACTCCCATGGACCCTCTCCACATTGGGTCTAGCCATGAACAAGAGAGATATGATCAGTGAACAATGACCTTCCAAGGATTCTAGGATACCACTATTGTTGAAGTAATCTCAGCACAAACTCCATAGTCTATACTACAACCCACACATATCATTGAAAAAATAAAATGGATCGTCCAAACCATTAGGTTGGCCACTAATACTACACAAAATATCCCAGGATGGATTATGCCTAGGATTTCAACTCTAGTTGGGGAACTCAGAAAATAATTGGTTTTACAACAATAGATTTAGAAGGAAGCTACTAGAAATATTGAAGATATTTTTCTTTGACTTGTGAGTGAAGTTCCTTCTACAAACACTCCACCCCGACCATAGAAGCCATCTCACAACACCACTAGTCATGAGTGGACACTGACATTAGACCCCTCAATGGTCACCTTGATTAACGTAGAAACTATGGGAATTACTTTAGGACCAATTCTCGCTTCGATTGTGCAAAATTACATTACTAGCTTACTTACATAATTAGGGGAATGAAACCTGAAATTTATTCTGGATCACATGCAACTCCAATGGAAACACCAAGTAGAACTCGCAATGCATGATCAAACTCATGCACTCTATCAACAGGAGGTATAGGCTCACCAATCCTTGAAAATATTATATGAAATAGAAGTATCAATGCACAAAATTACCAGAGATCAACATGTTTAAAGTACTACCACCTTCGAAGACCTCTTGGTCCTAGTCAACAACTTGTAGGTGCAGGTACCTAACACCTTGGACTAGGATCTATACATTCCCCCCTATCAAAAACTCTCATCCATAAAGGATCACTTTCAGGTGTTTGATTTGCAAAACCTCGTGCTTCGCACACATATCTAGCAATCAACACTAGTATATCTAGAGATACAACAAATGATTGTGGTGGCCAAGAAATATCTCCACAATGAACAATCCCATCTTAAATATTTTTCAAGGTTAGTTGAGTACATTTTTCCCTTTGGAACAACCTACAGAATCCACTAGAAATCATTTCTATTAATAATAGGTTTCGAGTAGCCGAAGCAGAGGTCACATAGTAGAAGAGAGGTTTGGATTCACTACCCTCGAGAAAGTGCCAATATACGTTGACAACCATCATGAGAAATACAAAGGAGATCACTACCACTCGGGTGGAAAAGCAATCTATTTCTTAGTTTTCCAATGATGTGGCCAATAAGGCCTAGTTTTTCTATTTTCAATGGGTATTAGTGCATCTCACAGTGGCCCCCATTCTCAAGAAAATGGAGCATATTGACCTTCAAGCTCCCCAGGTCACAACAACGTATATAAATGAGGTGGTTTAGCTCACTCAATAGTTTCATACCACCCAAGATGAAATTGACAGTCAATTCCAAGAGTTCCTTCAAAAAGTCATGAAGACGATTCCTTTGGTGGCATCAGTAACTCCTTGATCAAGGCCATTGTCTTGAGGATGAGCCAAGTAATAGTGTTTGGGTATTGTTGACACCTAATGTTTTGCGGTAAATATTGTGTGTGTGCACAAGAATATTCATGCATGCACTCTAGTTTTACATGCACATCAACATCTATGTGACAAATGAAATAAGGAGTGCATGGGTAAGAGTTCTATAATGTGCACCAAAGAATTAAGAAAGATACCACATGCATTTCAAATCAAGAAGAATATCTCCAAGAATATTCTTGAATGATTAATTCAAGGAGCACAAGAGATCGTGGAGCAGTTAAGGGATGAGATATAAAGTTAGTTAGGACTTCCATGACTCCAAATAGGATACATGGGTTGCATGCTGGTGGCAGAAGCATGTGGAATTGTAAATAAATAGAGAGAGTGGAGAAAAGGTGATAGTGACAGAGTGTCAAAGCAGAGAAGGAAATAAAAAGGAGTAGCAAAGACATAGCAAAGAGTTCGGAGACTCTGAGATCTACAATAGAGGAAGAATCAGTCTGGCTTGTTTTTGCAAGAGTGATATTGTGAGTCTCAGTAGTAGTTTTATATGTGTAGTTTTGAGGACTCTATAATAGAGTGATCTTAGTATTATGTGAAAAATCTAATAGAGAGAGCATGGATCCTTGTAATGCATCACTAATAGAATGTATGAGAGTGCATAACACTATTCATGTTGGATTATGAGTCTTTTGGAATATGTATGCTACTATTTGAATGGAAATAACATAAGTTGTTGTTCTCCCTGTCATTGACTGTGTCGATTATGGGTTGAATGGATGAATGTGTTAATGTTGCATGTTGTTAATATCATTATGAACTATTGTTATCACTGAAAAATTGTCCGCAAAATTGCATGTAAATTGTTAAATAAACGCATCAATTCCAACAACAATTAGTCCACCTACAACACCAAAAGTCATTCAAAAGGAAAAAAACTATACAATTGGGTCAAAAATTGAAATGCACAGAATCACCAAAGGAAGCACGCGTACAATGCACAGTATGTGTGGGCCAACCCAGCCCTCAGTACGCACAATGCACAAAATGCGCGACTGTGTGAGAAAAGTTGCACACTTCTATGAACGACGCATTTATGGATCTTGTTGGCCCGTCAACCACTTCTGGTATGACCCCCAACATGATTTGAAACTCATATATGAGTGAAATCTAGCTTGGGGGTTGGTCAAGGGCTAGAGGGTGCCCTAAAAGGCCCCTTGTTCACACTGTGAACCAATTACATTTTTCCATGTAGGAATGTTATAAATAAGAGCCATGGGTGTGCTAAGAAACCAAGATCTTCTGACTATTGTTATGATGCAAGAATTCTTCCTTGGGAATACTCTTTTCTCTTGGAAGCCTTCAAGCACCATTGAAATAATCCATTCCACTCACCTCTTGAGGGAATAAGCATTGTTTTTCTTCACCATTTTCCATTTCTTTCATTGTATGAAGAGCTCTCAATTAGGTAACTCAATAGCCCTCCCAAGGAGGAAGAGAGGACTCATAAGTCCCTAAACTTTCTCTACGGTGTTTTTCCTACTAGTTTATTGATACATTGGTAGCATTATGTTGGTAATTGTTTGATTTTCATGGTTCTAAATTTCTCATGCTTTCTAACATTTATTTCTTATTTGTTTTAGTTTATTTCTTTGTTTTCACATGTTTTTTTCTTGTCTAACCCACTCACAAAACTTATGTCTTGTCTAGCAGGATCATTTAGACATGCAAGTGTTGTTTTTTTTCTCACCCAAGTGACAAAAACAACACAACAGATTGGCGACCATAATGGGGATCAGTATCAAATTCCTCCCTATTTGAGCTTAGAGAGCACTTCATTTTGATTGTTTTGTCTTGCAGGTACCAAAACCAGCCTATCCCAACCTGCCAAATTCAAAATTCAGAGTTGAGGAAGGAGTATTTCACTTGGAAATTTCTCCCCCTGCGCGTGACAAGAAGTGCGTCGATTTTCCTACCCACAAACATGCACTATGTGCACTGTGCATGAAACATGCCTCTTTACACTGTGCATTATGTGCACTGTGCACCCTTTGCATGCATGTCAGAGTTGTAACCCGTGCATAAGTCCAGGTTTTCAAATTGTAAGGGTTTTCTGAATGATTTGAAGGCCCCTAGCCTTCATATTTTTATTTTCATGCACTTTGTAAGGAAACTACACTACACTTAAATTTATTTCCCATATGAAAGGTTAGATAACATAGGCACTTAGGGGTTAAAAAGAACCAATATTCTCCTATTTTTCTTTTTTTCCACATGGATGGCTTATTTGGCTTGTAAAATTTTAAGTTGAGGTTATTTCTTTCATACATAAATCACTTAAGTGGGACTAGGAACCAATTTTGACCCTCAAGTATGCTCTTCCCTCGCACCCTAGTGTGATCTTGGGAATCAGAAAGGAGTTGAGAGAAAGTTTCATCCCCCTTAACAAAAATATTTAGGAGAGGACAAAGCCCCCCTAGGGTCCTCTTAGTTTTTTTTTTGAAATCATATTAAACTTTTTGTAAGGTCCCATACATACCCACATGTTGAAAACTTAGGATGGTTTCTTAATTTTTTTTTCTTAGTTTAGATCACAATCTAGGGAATTTTAAAGATCAAAGTAACGGGCCCATACATGCCCACATGCTTGCAATCTAGGATAGTTTTCAAGATATTTCTTAGTGTAAACAACATTTAGCGAGTATAAAGGATTTGTAAGGACCCATATGTCCACATTGCTAGTTCTTTATGGATTTAAATATTCTGCAAGGTTGTACCAAAGACACATAGTAAGCTAGGTAAAGAAGATTTGTAAGGAATAAAAGAAGTCCATATGTTTCAATATCACACTTAAATTATTAAAATATTTGAACACTTGTCACTTTCTTGCACACAAAGCCACTCCTCACACACATAATTTCTATTTTGAATAGTATAGGTTGATGTAGGTTTTCTCCAAAGGAATTCTGAAACGTCCCACTACTTCTTTGGAAATTATCCACACCCATTTAATTCAAATGATATTTGTCCATAGCCCCAATCTCTCAGCAGGTGTGCTCAACGGGTGTCTCTATGACCAATTGTGACTATTTCATATCCTCCATGGAAAATACCAAGAAGTTGGATACATGTGAATAAGCATCTCAACCCACTAGGGGTCAACGTGACAGATTAAGATTTGGAAATCTAATGCAGGGGTGTAAAGGAATCATGTGCAGTGCCCTAGAAGAATAAGACTGCATGCATGTGTAGGGGTGCCCAACATCACATTAAAAGGTTAGGCATCATAGACACTTCCATGTAATAAATATCAACATAATTGTCATACACTCCCAAAGATTTAGCATGTTTTGAAATAACCCGATGGTAAATGCCAAAGTATCATTCATATATTTTGCATGTTTGTCAATGAAGTATAGTTTTAATGTCATATGAATACGAAAGGATAGAAGAGAGGATGAAATTTACCGATAGAAATATGAAGTTGATGGTGGCCACAACAAGAAATTATTCTTCCCACTAACTGATGACCAAAGAGTTACGGGACAACATAGGCAATTATGTCTCGATGGTCCCCGAGGAGGGTCCCAATTCTCTCTGAGTTATTAAAAAACTAATGCATTTATCAATAGAGAATTTGTCTATACCAAGGTGGAAATATTCCCTCACATGAATTAATATTTCCCCATTCAAATTCATTGGTTATTATTTGTAGTATAAGTTCAATCCCTTATAGAAACACCACGGAAATGGTACTCGGAAATGAGTACATGAACATTCGATGATTCCAACCTTGTATTTTCCTTAATCCACCTTGAGATCCAACAATACCATATTACCTTGTAATTGGAGTCCCAAATGGCCTCATCGAAAAAGCTGCAGGCCCGTAGCAAAACTAAGTTTTCTAGGGACAAATAAATATCGGAGCCAGCACTACCCAATATTTTTATTTTCATGGGCTCTTGGATTGGGAAGGTTCAAGAAGTTTGCTTCATCGACTATGATGTTTGATACCTAGTTCAGTTCCTAGAGTCATTCTTTTCCAACTATGCATAGGTTGTTAGGAGTGCGGATGGGAAAGCACTAGTGCTCACACAAGAATGGACCAAGCCACTTCGATGGGATGGCATACTGACATTGGTAGACTATTCTCAATTTGGCCATGGGGTGTCAATAACATCCCACATTCACTTTCTACTTACTCGGCTACATGGTGGATACCTATTGCTAGGAGAGAAATACTCAGTTGATGTAGAGACTATGCATCAAATCATGGTACTTTCCATGCATGAATAAGACCTAAACAAAGCATTGAAATCCAAAGATGTATCACATGATGAATTTTATGGAAAGTACGACACATGTTGGGTAACCTACCGGGTGTTAATTCCATTAATAAATGATCAACAAGTCCATTCTACCTTCCAACAACTCACCTGTAAGTTATTGCAGAAATTCCAAAAATATGAATTCCCACTGTGTTGGAGGTGTTCATCTAGATTGGGCATGTTATATCCTTAATGAGTTAATAGATGATTGCTTGGAAGTTCATAACTTCAAGAATTATTTCCATTATAGTTGGGTCCTTTTGCTTCATGCCATGATCCTCTAGAGTCCCCCTCTAGGCCAAGAGCATGCCATCGTGGGTGGCCCAACCTTTGTGGCCCCCAGATTTCTTTCCTTGAAATTCAGAAGATATCCCACCATTCAAACCACTATTGATAAGGCTTTCCATAAATGGTACAACTAGCTCATCCACTCTATTGCCTCACAATTGCACATCATGCACAACATCATTGAAAGGTATGCTAATTTTCTTGAATTTGAATGTAATTTTCATAATGTATATATATATATATATATATATATATATATATATATATATATATATATATATATATATATATATATATATATATATATATATATATATATTCCAGTGATGACTAGGGAGATTCCATGGATATGATTTTGATCTACATTACAGAGGAATATCTCTAGAAAGGGGTGGCAGAGTATTTGAAGCATCCAAAACCAACCGCTCAAGATGAAATGGACACCTTTGAAACTCACACTACGAGAAACTAGGATAGAGGGTGGGCCAAGGCCACCTGGCAAAAGGAACGAGGTACAAACCCAACAATCAGGGTACCCAAAGAAAAGGATGATCTCAAGAAGAAGCAGAACCCTATTTCTACTCTCATGGACCCTCTCCAAATTGGGTCTAGCCATGAACAAGAGAGATATGATCAACGGAAAATGAACTTCCAAGGCTTCCAGGCTATCACTATTGTTGAAGTAATCTCAACACAAACTCCATAGCCTATTCTACAACCCACACACGTCATTGAAAAAATACAATGGATCATCCAGGACATCAGGTTGGCCACTAATACTATAAAAAATATCCCAGGATGGCTTGCGCCTAAGATTTCAACTCTAGTTGTGACACTCATAAGAAAATTGGTTTTACAATAGTAGATTCAGAAGGAAGCTGCCAACAATATTGAAGATATTTTTCTTCAACTTGTGAGTGAGGTTCCTTCTACCGACACTCCACCTCGACCATAGACACCATCTCACAACACCACTAGTATTGACTGGAGATTGACATTCGAACCCTCGATGGTCATCTCAATTAAAATAACCACTGTGGGAATTACTTTAGGACCAATTCTCGCTTCTATTGTGCAAAATTACATTACTAACTTACTTACATAATTAGGGGAACAAAACCTTAAATTTATTCTTTCTCACATGCAACTCCAGCAGAAATACCAATTTGAACTCGCAACACATTATCAGACTCATGCCCTCTATCAATAGGAGGTATAGGCTCATTGATCCTTTAAACTATTATATAACATAGAAGTCTCAATGCACAAAATTACCAGGGATCAACATGTTGAAAGTATTACCACCTTCGAATACCTCCTGGACCCATTCAACAAATTGTAGGTGTAGGTACCTAACACCTTGGAGTAGGATCTAGACATTCCCCCCTATCAAAAACTCTCATCCATAAAAGCTCACTTTCAGGTGTTTGATTCTCAAAACCTCGTGCTCCGCACACATATCTACAAATCAACACCAGTATATCTAGAGATACAACAAAAGATTGTGGTGTCCGATAAATTTCTCCACAACGACCAATCCCAACTTAAATATTTTTCAAGGTTAGTTGAGTACATTTTTACCCTTTGGAACCACCTACAAAATACACTAGAAATCATTTCTATTGATGACAAGGTTCGAGTGGCCGAAGCAGTGGTCACATAGAAGAAGAGCAGTTTAACTTCACTACCCCTGAGAAAGTGCCAAGATAAATTGACAACCATCATGAGAAATACAAAGGATATCACTACTGCTCGGGTGGAGAAGCAATCTATTTCTGAGTTGGCCAATGATGGGGCCAATAAGGCCCAAATTTTCTATATTCAATGGGTATTAGTACATCTCACAGTGGCCCCAATGCTCAAGAAAATGGAGCATATTGATCTTCAAGCTCCCTAGGTCACAACAACGTATATAAATGAGGTGGTTTGGCTCACTCAACATTTGCATACCACCCAAGATGAAATTGACAGTCAAATCCAAGAGTTCCTTCAAGAACTCATGAAGATGATTCCTTATGTGGCATCAGTCACTCCATGATAAAGGTCATTGGCTTGAGGATGAGACAAGTAATAGTGTTGGGGTCATGTTGGCACCCAATGTTTCGCGGTAAATATTGTGTGTGTGCACAAGAATAGTCATGCATGCACTCTATTTTTACATGCACATCAACATCTTTGTGACAAATGAAATAAGGAGTGCATGGGTAAAAGTTATATAATGTGCACCAAAGAATTAGTAAAGATACCACATGCATTCCAAATCAAGAAGAATATCTTTAGGAATATTCTTGAATGATTAACTCAAGGAGCACAAGAGCTCATGGAGCATTTAAGGGATGAGATAGAAAGTTAGTTAGGACTTACATGACTCCAAATAGGCTACATGGGTTGCATGCAGGTGGAAGAACCATGTGGAATTGGAAATAAATAGAGAGAGTGGAGTAGAGGTGATAGTGACAGAGCGTAAGAGCAGAGAAGGAAATAAAAAGGAGTAGCAAATACATAGCAAAGAGTTAGGAGAGTCTGAGATCTGCAGTAGAGGAAGAATCGGTCTGACTTGTTTTTTCATGAGTGATATTGTGAGTCTGAGTAGTAGTTTTGCATGTGGATATAATAGTTTTGAGGACTCTATAATAGAGTGAGCTTAGCATATTGTGCAAATTCTAATAGAGAGAGCATGGAGCCTTGTAATGCATCACTAATAGAATGTACAAGAGCACATCACGCTATCCATGTTGGATTATGAGTCTTTTGGAATATGTATGCTACTATTTGAATGGAAATAACATAAGTTATTGTTCTCCTTGTCATTGACTGTGTCGACTATGGGTTGAATGGATGAATGTGTTAATGTTGCATGTTATTAATATCATTATGAACTATTTTTATCACTGAAAAATCATCTGCAACATTGCACACAAATGGTTAGAGAAACGCATCAATGCCAACAACAATTAGTCCACCTACAATGCCAAAAGGCATTCAAAAGGAAAAAAACTATACAATTGGGTCAAAAATTGAAATGTGCAGATTCATTAAAGGAAGCGTGTGCACAATGCATAGTATGCGCGGGCCAATCCAGCCCTTAGTGTGCACAATGCACAAAATGCGTGACTATGTACACGAAAATTCACACACTTCTATGAATGACACATTTATGGATCTTATCGGCCCCTCAACCACTTATGGCCCGACCCCCAACATGATTTGACAGTCATATATGAGTGAAATATAGCTTGGGGGTTGGTCAAGGGATAGGGGTGCCTTAAAAGGCCCCTTGTTCACACTATGAACCAATTACATTTTTCCATGTAGGAATGCTATAAATAAGAGCCATGGTGTGCTAAGAAACAAAGATATTCATACTATTGTTATGCTGCAAGAATTCTTCCTTGGGAATCATCTTTTCTCTTGGAAGCCTTCAAGAACCATTGCAATAATCCATTCCACTAACCTCTTGAGGGAATATGAATTGTTTTTCTTCACCATTTTCCATTTCTTTCATTGTATGAAGAGCTCTCAATTAGGGAACTCAAGAGCCCTCCCAAGGAGGAAGAGGAGACTCATAAGTCCCTAAAATTTCTCTATAGTGTTTTTCCTACTAATCTATTGATCCATTGGTAGCATTATCTTGGTCATTGTTTGATTTTGATGGTTCTAAGTTTCTCATGCTTTCTAACATATATTTCTTAGTTGTTTTAGTTTATTTCTTTGTTTTCACATCTGTTTGGCTTGTTTAACCCACTCACAAAACTTATGTCTTGTCTAGCAGGCTCATCTAGACATTAAAGTGTTGTTGTTTTTCTCATCCAAGTGACAAAACCAACACAACAGATTGGTGACCATATTGGGGATCGATATCAAATTCCTCCCTATTTTAGCTTAGAGAGCACTTCATTTTGATTGTTGTGTCTTGCAGGTACCAAAACCGGCCTAGCCCAACCTGCCAAAGTCAAAATTCAAAGCTGAGGAAGGAGTATTTCAATTGGAAAATTTTCCCCCGATGCATGACAGGAAGTGCGTGGATTTTCCTGCCCACAAACGCGCACTCTGCACACTATGTGAGAAACATGCCTCTTTACACTATGCATTTTGTGCATTGTGCCCCCTCTATTGGATTACTAAGAGGGGGGGTGAATCAGTAATAGCGTAATTATAATCCTTTTTCTCCAAATAATCCAAGTGTTATATCAATGTAGAATTATTATCCAATAATGAGCAATAAGAAATGAACAATCACGCACATACACAGTACACTAGTGTTTTATGTGGAAACCCAAATCGAGAGAAAACCACAGAATGATTTATCTTATATGTCTTGAAGAATTACATTCATTGGAAGCACCAACTTCCTTTGTTTTCCAACTGCAACTGGAAGGAGGCTCCAACCCCCTAGTTTCTCAGGCTACAACATGAGGGAAGCTCTAACTCCCCAATTCTTTGGCTACAACCAGAAGGAGGCTACAACCCCCTATGTTCTCTGGCTACAACTAGAAGGTGGCTACAACCACTTGTCCTTTCCCTGTCCAACCGCCCTAAAGTAAAAGTAGAATGATGAACCAATGTCACACTATCACTATTATATATACCGCTATAAACATGTACCAATAAACCTGAACCATGCATCAACCTGTACCTCAACCTGTAATCAACCTGTACCATAAACAAGTGCATCAACCATGCACCAACCTGTATCAAACAATATGTAATCACCTTGTACCATAAAAAATTGAAACCAACCATGTGCCAAGTATGTACCAATCATGTGTCAAGTACTCATCAATATGTACCAGCATCATCAACTATACACCTCATGTATGTGCCAACTCATCAACTACTTGTCTCAAGCATGTACCCAACTTGTACCTCAACCAAAATCCCTCATCAATTTCATCATCCAAATATGATTTGTAAATATGTAATAGACTTGGTGTATATGATCACATACCTACAAACCTTCCTTAACTTTAACAACAAGAGACTAGCATTTTCATCAAACGTTTCTTTAGTCTCACAAGACTAGTTTTGGATTAGTCAACAACCCTAACTTGAAATAAACATAACTTTGTACCTGTAATGAATAAATATCTTAAACTGATATACAATGTTCTTCAGTGTAATTTATGCAATTCCACCAGGTGTCACTACTTGGAACCTCTCATAAAAGGAGTTATGGAAAAAATGACACACCTTGTTGAATTCTAGCTTATTCTAGAGAGCATCCTTGTAGAGCGTGCCCCACATGGAATATTTGTTGAATTGATCTGAAACTATTACAAAGAATACTACATACTATAATCTAACCAAAACATTTGGTCTTATGAATTTGGATATGTTATGAATAATTTATGACATTTTTACCTGAAACACCTGTTTTTTATTAGTTTCAGGACTAGCCACAAACCCTATTTTCCACAGAGTGTAACTCCAAAAATACAATGACTCACAAGCTGAATTGTTTACCAAAAATACTTGGATATGTTTCCTCAATGGAATAGCAATTTCACGGTTTGAATCATTTTAGAAAAAAAGTTATTGCGAAAATGGTGAGATGACTTGAAAAAACATACCTTAGAAAGCATCATCAAAAGAATTTATCCTTCCTTGAATTTTGGCCTTCTTTTCTTCACTTTCCTCAGAAATTCGTCTTAGATATCCTTTGGTTACCTAGACACCTATAGGTATTCAATATTCTCAAGTGTATTTTTGGGCCCAATATATGATCAATTTCATGACGGTTATTATACATTTTTGCCACATGTACATATGCATTTTTCATCCTTTAAAGGAGCTTTTTGAAGAATTTCATGATAAAATGGTATGATCGCCATAAGGTACGTGTAATTCATGTTTAATGATTGAATAAAGTATAATTCATCATGTTTTATGATTTGTAAGAGCTAATTCACGTTTTTTGGTGTTACAGGGAAAAAACACACTATGTTTCTAGTTTTGACACTTGATCCGACACTCGATCCAACACTCGATCCAGCACTCTGTCCAGCACTCTGTCCAGCACTCTGTATTGCACAAAAATGGAAGGCGAGTTGGCGGTTATGGCATTGGTGGATAGTTTTGGGAGAATCGAGAACATGGGTTTTGTTCATGATCGCCCCCTCCAGCTACTAAACTCCAGACAACTCGGTTTCAATTGTCCAAAGAGGGTGATTATTGGCTTTCTCAATTTTGTCAGTTAGGGCATCATTTATTGTATTTTGCCAAAATTAAAAGTGATTCGACCCTCCTGTGGTCGACCACTTGGTATGTAAGGTTATAAATACTTCTAGAATGGTCACAAGATTGTTAAGCAAGTAGAAGAACCATTGTATTGGAGACAAACTCGTTTTACTCTGTTTTTGAGTTTTTACATTGCCAGAATTATGCCAGAACTACATTTTTGGATTTTTATGGTGAATTCAGCCTGCTGAGTTCCTGGTGTGATTTCAAAGAGTGACCATGACTTTCTGGGGGGGGGGGGCACCAATAGTCTGGTAACTTTCTTCATGTCTATTTTTCATTTCCTAATTTAAATCACTCTTTTTATTTTCTTGTACATGTATGTTCTTATTATGCTAACTAGTTTGTTGTAGCTTAATTGTTTTAATTGTTTTGCAGGTTAGATGATGATATGTATTAGCATGCACTGATATTGTATACTAGAAAAAGACTTGCAAGTCTCTCTCTCTTAATACTAACCCCATGTGCAGTTAGATTATGCTTTCTTTTATGATTTTACAGTTAAGTTTAAAACAGATTTTGAATTAGATAGAATAGAGTTTTTAATTTGGGTTTTCTTTTGACAAGGATTGATGGATGGATAGATTTAATTCCAGTTTTTTATTATAGCTTGTTTATTTCAGTTTTATATAGATTTCATTTAATTAGTTATTGGTTAATATAGATTGTTAATTTACTTTTTAATATCAATTTTTAATTTATGTTTTTAGTCATTTCTTTATTGTAGTTTCAATGGTTAGAATAGACATAGTGTAGTTTCATTTTACACAATTTCCTTTCCTAGAATTAAAATGTAATCACATTTCTTAGTTAATGGTTGAATCCAGTTTTGCTTAAATAGTGTATAAGTATAATGATGATCTTGTTATGTTGTTGATGGTTTGTACATGAATATGCAGGGTATTTAACATTATTTTTGTCATGCCTAAGTTTTCATTGGATTGTTTACTCCACACCTTTCATTTTTCCATTGAGATTAAGCATTGAGCTTATACCATTGGAATTGTCCTTTGTTGTCAAGTGCCATCGAGATATTATCTGACACCGAAGACATTCACACAACCACCAGCATTATATTTGAATTGTCATAGGTTAAAGAATAGTTTTCCTTCTTTCACAGATATAGTCTCTTGCTTTCATAGCTTAGGAAATAGTTTTATTGTTGTTGTAGGATAGATAGACTTTTCTTTGATAGAATAGATAGTAGTTTGCTTATCATATATTAAGAATTAGTTGTTAGTCTTTCTTGCTTTCAATAGAATAGATTTCCTTTCATGCATTGCATTGAGCATTTAGTCAAGTTGCCTCTTAGATTTCCTTTCACGCATTAGAAATAGTTTTGCATTAGGTATTTAGTCCACTTGCCTCTTAGGCTAGAGAGCGGTTCAATGGAAATTTTTACTTTGATTGCTTGCAGTAGTTAGTTTCCTTTGCTTACTTGTCTTTTTCTTTAGTAGGTTAGTTAGGTGCCTTTGTTTACTTGTCTTTTTCTTTAGTAGGTTAGTTAGGTGTATTTCCTTGCTTGTCTATTTGCTTTAATAGGTTAGATAGGTGGCATTTCTTACTTGTTTATTTATTTTCTTTCATAGGGTAGTTACTCATTGAATGTAGGTTGGCAAGTTAAAGAAGTTTGCTTTTGTCATTTGGTTATTATTCTTAGTAGTTTGCTTTTGCTTATTGTTAAACTAGTTTTCTTTACATAGAATTTTCATTTGCTTTCTTAGGAACTATCCATCGACCCTTGGCCCAAAAGTACTTAGGTTACCTAGTTTCAATTTGCTTAGTAGGGTTTTCTCATTAGATAAGCTTTGCTTGAGTAGATTAGCCTTAGATAGTTGCCTTCCTTAATTAGACTATACTCCTACCAACCCTTCTACCTTTGGCATATATTTTTCTAGAACTCTAAGTTTACTTACCCCGGGTTGACAATTTAATTAAGGGTTTTTACTGTGTTTTTAGTGCATATAGAACACCCATCATTTTTGGTGTCGCTGCCAGGGAGTTGTCTCAAGGTAAGAAGTAATTAGGAATTAGACCATTTCTAGACCTTGGCATTAGTTTGGTGGTGGGGGAACTTTAAGATGAGAGGTAAGAACCTGCGCATTTTCTATAGCAGGTTCCCCCAAACCCAATGGTAGTTTTTCTTTTTTATTTTATTTTTCATGAATAGACCTAGGAGTCAAATGGTAGATTTTTCTTTCTTTTTTTTTCTTTATTTCATGAATAGTCCTAGAGACCCACAAGGTAGATAGAGTAAATCAAAATCATACCTTTCAACCAAGGTTCCTTCTGATCTCTTTGGGGGAAGGCACGTTCTGCTTTAAAATCCGCAGACCGATACCAAAAAATAGGAGCTAGCTCAACTCAAAGAGATAAAATAGTCTCTGAAGAGACTAATACAGGGAGCACTATAGAACAAGAAATTGAAGCATCAATCATATTAGGACAGGAAGAAAGACCACTCGAGTCTTCCACAAAACCAAACAATACAACATTTTCTTTTACACCACCACCAGGGGACCCTAACTTTAAAGATATCATAGACCCTGAACAAGAGAATATTTTGTTTGGTAGTTCAGCCAATGTAATTATCTCTCAAACTGACACAGAAACTTTGGCACCAATATTTTGAACCGACTCAAGTAGAGTCGCAGACATCCAATCCTTAGGAACAACTTTCCATCAAAGGGAAACCTTGTTTTCTTCAAAGATAAAACCAACTAGGTACTCTCTTTTCATAAATCAATCCAATATGGATGATCAGGAAGACCATAACAATGTAATACACGGAGAGGAAGAAGAAACTGGAAACCAAACCGAAACTACCTTTGGATTTCTAATTTTAGACACCACTCTGAATGTCAACATGAAGAATATTCCTCTCTCGACACTGCCTACCTTTTATGGTAAAAACAGTGAAGATCCAGACACCTTCCTATTTGAATTTGACATCTTGTGTAGGAGTTACAACTACATACAAGATGCCCATAAATTAAAACTCTTTCCTACAACCCCCAATCCAATGGTCAGGTAGAATCCACAAACAAAGTTCGGGAAGCCATCTTGACCAAGACCGTTCAGTTACATCACTGGGATTGGGCTGATAGGCTCCCAGAGGCTTTGTGGGCATATTGGACGACCTGGAGAAGTACCACTGGACATACCCCTTATGATCTAGTGTACGGGAAACAAGTACTTTTACCTATAGATTTCCAAGTAAGGACCTTCTGTATTGCCACATAATTAGGATTGAACCTGGATGAGGCTCAAAAGCAATTATCCCTACAACTAAATGAGTTGGATGAAATCAGACAAGATGCCATCCAACGGACGATATTAGTCCAAAACTAGAGGAGCAAGTGGCATGAAAATTTTATTAAGAAGAAGCAATTCCAACTTGGTGACTAGGCTCTATTGTTTGATTCCTGATTCAAAACCTTCAAAGGAAAACTTACCACCCATTGGTTGGGCCCTTACAAGGTAGACACTATATATGACAATGGAGCTATAAAAATTAAAACAATTGACGATGGACAAGTCTCCTTTGTGGTAAATGGACACTGACTTAAATTTTATCATAAGCCCATTTCTAGAGAGGATTTTCTACAGCTCATGTCAGCTGAAAAGGCATTGGCCTTAGTAGATGGGGAAGTTCCCCCCTGTTCTTGAAATTTTTTCTGAATTTCCTACTGTATATATGTAAATAGTTTTTGAATTTTTTTAATAAGGCAATTCTAGATATTTCTGTAAGTATTTATTTCACCAGGAGTACACAGTTTCAAGGATATTTCTTCAAAACATTGTTATACTTGAATTTTGTGTCTGCTAAAGCATCAAATGAATATTGACTTACTATAGTTAGCCATATTTTGCAAACATTCTCATTTTTTTAAGGCATTCTAAAGCAGTTGCTCTTGAAACTCTTCACCACTGTATAAGGAAGTGATACCTTAACTATCAAGCCTAGAGGTCTCTCATACTGTTTTTCCAAGAAACCTGAGTAAGTGAGTCATGTGTCTTTATAAAAGAGTAACAAGGAAGTCTAATTAGCGGTTAGTCATGGAAACATCACAATAACTACAAAGTAAGAAAGTGAGTTGAGCCTAGAGATACATTTATGTTCTTTCTCCATGGTATCATCCACTACACACTAAATAGATTGATTATATCATATATTTAGATAGGCCATGTCCACTTAAGTACCCCTTACATCGGGAAAATAACTAAGTAATATAACGAGAAGTCATCCTCAAACATAAATACCATCCCAATTAAAAAGAAAAAGAAAGAAAAAGATGTTTCAGAGTTGTTCCCCCATCTTCTTGCATAAGCAATCTTATACTAAAATCTTAAAAGATGGAGGGCCAGTCTCTGAGGGTTTAAGAGGCTAACCCACCGAGATACTGAACAGGTCTGCTGGCAGTGGGTACCGGCCCGTGGTATGACTAGGTAAACTTGTCGGAGCACTAAACAAGCTTGCTGGCAGCGGGGCATTCTACCTAGCGAGGATGATAATATGACAAAAATAAATCATAAATTTAAACTTGTCCTGATGACTGGAATTACTTGCAGACAAACTTGACATGGAGTATGTTTGTTTAAGCTAAGGCTAATGAATCTCATAAACTTTCCATTGGGAAATAACTCTAAGACTATCTTGAAACTCTCTTGCCTACCTCTTCTTATCTATATATATGATCTCTTATCCTATAGGTGGGGCCATCTTCTAATTGTCTCGTCAAACCAAGCTATGAAATTTTATCTTTACACTTGACATACTATAAATCTTCGGTTATTGGGGGATACTAACTAGTTTCCTATACTTTTGATTGTGAGGTGTGACAATACTTAGGTGTGGGGGAGGGGTCCATGAGCTGACAAATCATCATTGCCTAGTGACATAGATCTTTGCAAGAATTTTTGTATTATTTCTATGATACAGGTTATTACAGTGATAGTCATGCTTAAACTCATGTGTGCTATAAATTACTGAACACATACCTAATAGACCACTCTTTATCGGTTTATCAAGTTGTATATTTTAGGTTTGACAACACATGTTTTATGCTTGCTATAACCCGTTCATTATAGGTTTTGGACATTATATGTCATATGCAAGAAGATTCAGTGAGCATGGAGCATCTTGCCTCTGCTCATTAACTACTTTGATTGTCAAAAACACTTCAAAGTTGTAGGCTATCCATGATAAGAGGTGAAAATGCACTTAACACAGAGGTATCGTATAAAGTATCGTATGAGGTACCAGATGAAGTGTCGTATGAGGTGAAAAATGACGTGCCATGTGAATTACACACTAGTAAGTGTCCTAGATTCTAGGTAACCAGAATTCACTTACATTCAATTAAATTGGTTGTAGGCATTGATTAAAATATTCTTCATATGTTTATGATCAAATGTCCAAGTCAAAAGACTTGGACATTGATCTAAATATGCACCATTACATTACCCAAAATCTTGCCATTGAATTCGAATTTCCCACACATGGCAGGTCACGTGCACATGTGTGCAACGTATTCCACCTTAAGTGCATCCAAAATTGGACTGAGCACTCTATTATCTCATTTTCCCTTGTTATTTTCTCTCCTTTGCACTAAGAAATCGTGCCCAACATCTACCAGTTCGTCCTTTGTTCAAAACGCATTCGACCTGTGCTAAATCCGTGTCATTTCTTGGCTCGATTTATCCCTTTATTGGTGAATTCCACCTCTGTCACAATGCCTAGGAGATATGAACCCTCCTATGCAGAATTTTTTTCCATTCCCAATATTTCACAGTGCAGGGAAGTGTTTTTGCATGCTGGTTGGGGGCCATTTTTGTCTAGCTTGCAAGGCCACGATGACAGCCTCTCTATGCAATTTGCAGTTGGTTTTGATGGTAAGAAAACACATGTAGGGTATCTCACCTTTGAATTCACAAAAGATTCCATTGTTGCTGCAACAAAGCTCCCAAGAATGGGAGATAGATGGTTCAAAAACCACCAATTGCCGCGCTCAAGTTACAACAGGGTGTTTAAGCCCGAATTCGAGAGAATTTTAGGAGAAAAAGGGTATGCTAAGGAGTGGATAAAAGAATAATTGGTCAATCCACTCATCATCATCACAAGGTTAATTACATGTGAAGGTAGATACTCTACTTTCAAAGCTTGTCATTTAAGATTGTTGGCTCATTTTTTGTTCAATAAACCCTTAAACGTCCCCTTCTATTTTCTCAAAATCTTGGAGAAGATGTCCTCTCAAGTGAGCAAAATGTGACTAATCCCTACAACAGTCTCTTCCACCATGGCTTGATCAAGCTCCTTGTTCTAGCTGAGTTAGAGAAACTGGGGAAAAATTGGGATGCCTTTATGTACCAATTTGCAAACCCTCACTTGATAGTTAAGACCGGCAAAAATCCACTTAGCCTAAAAACTATCTCTGCATCCAAGCCTCTCTCTCCAAGAGCCCCAAACTCCCTTGCACAAACCCTCTCTTTGCTAGACCAATACCAAAATCTTGTTCATATCCCTACTTCTTCATTGGGTAAAAAGACCAAGAGAAAAGACCAAAAGAAGCCCATTGTTGACCCCCCAATGCCTTCACTCTCTCTTGATCCTACACCTAAAAATATTCAAGAAGTAATGCAGCAAGACTTTCCCATCATTCCTACAAACAAGAGAGGAGCTAATCAATTTGGTAAGGGAACCTTTCGGAAGAGTACTCGGAACACAAGAATCAAGCCTTATGAAAAACATCCACCTTCTTTGGATCCCATCCAAGTGTCCTCTGACCTTGAGATCCCTCATAAGAAACCTAGGGAAGTCTCTGCGGATGGATTAGAGCCACTAAGGAAAACAAAATCAAAACCTACCTCACCTTACCGATCTCTAATCACTCCTACTTCACCCATGCCCAATCTAGATGCTAAAACTGATAGATTTTCCACATCCCTCAAAGGATCTAAGCCTTCCTCAAAGATCATTGATTCTGTCCTGACCATAGAGCATCTACAAAAACAAAACCTTCAGATTCTCCAATAGTTGGAAGAGAGGAAGACAATAGATGTACACCTTCATCATGACAATGAAATCCTTCAGGCAAAGGTCAACTCCCTTCAGAGGTTGGTTGATGAAATGACTAAATCTAACCGCAGCCTCAGAGCACAATTAAAGCAACACAAGAGGCACAAGGCTAAGTCTACACAGCAAGAAGGAGAGGCTTCCAAAGCGGATCCTCCTCATCAAGCCTAGTCACGAGGGGTAACTTATTTTTGTTTGCAGTGGGACCTACAAAATCGTAAGTGTGGGGGTAATGTTGGGCCCAAGATATGATCACTTTCATGACGGTTATTATACATTTTTTCCACATGTACATATGCGTTTTTCATCCTTTAAAGGAGCTTTTTGAAGAATTTCATGATAAAATGGTATGATCGCCATAAGGTATGTGTAATTCATGTTTAATGATTGAATCAAGTATAATTCATCATGTTTTATGATTTCTAAGAGCTAATTCACATTTTTTAGTGTTATAGGGAAAAAACGCACTATGTTTCTAGTTCTATCACTTTATCCGACACTCGATCCGACACTTGTTCCGACACTCAATTCGACACTCTGTCCAGCACTCTGTATTGCACAGAAATGGAAGGCGAGTTGGCAATTATGGCATTAGCAGCCAGTGTTGTGTGAATCAGGAACATGGGTTTTGTTCATGATCGCCCCCTCCAGCTACTGAACTCTAGACAACTCAGTTTCAGTTGTCCAAAGAGGATGATTATTGGTTTGCTCTGTTTTGTTAGTTAGGGCATCATTTAATGTATTTTTCAGAAATTAGAAGTGGTTCGACCCTCTTGTGGTCAACCACTTGGTCTGTAATCTTATAAATATTTCTAGGATGGCCATAAGATTGTTAAGCAAGTAGAAGAACCATTGTATTGGAGACAAACTCGTTTTACTCTGTTTTTGAGTTTTTACATTGCCAGAATTATGCCAGAACTGCTTTTTTGGATTTTTATGGTGAATTCGACCTGTTGAGTTCGTGGTGTACTTTTAGAGAGTGACCGTGACTTGTTGGGGGGCCCACCAACAGTCTGGTAACTGTCTTCATGTCTGTTTTTCATTTCCTAATTTAAATTGATCTTTTTATTTTCCTGTACATGTATGCTTTTATTATGATAACTAGTTTGTTGTAGCTTAATTGTTTTAATTATTTTGCAGGTTAGATGATGATATGTAATAGCATGCACTAATATTGCATACTAGGAAAAGACTTGCAATTATCTCTCTCTTAATACTAACCCCATATGTGGTTAGATTATGCTTTCTTTAATGATTTTACAGTTAAGTTTAAAACAGATTTTTAATTAGATAGAACATAGTTTTTAATTTGGGTTTTCTTTTGACAAGGATTGATGGATGGATATATTTAATTTCAGTTTTTTATTATAGCTTGTTTATTTCAATGTTATATAGATTTCATTTAATTAGTTATTGGTTAATATAGATTGTTAATTTACTTTTTAGTATCAGTTTTTAATTTATGTTTTTAGAAATTTCTTTATTGTAGTTTGAATGGTTAGAATAGACATAGTGTAGTTTCATTTTACGCAATCTCCTTTCCTAGAATTAAAATGCAATTACATTTCTTATTTAATGGTTGAATCTAGTTTTTCTTACATAGTGTAGAAGTATAATGATGATCTTGTTATGTTGTTGATGGTTTGTACATAAATATGCAGGGTATTTAACATTATTTTTGTCATGGCTAAGTTTTCATTGGATTGTTTACTCCACACCTTTCATTTTGCCATTGAGATTAAGCATTGAGCTTATACCATTGGAATTGTCCGTTGTTGTCAAGTGCCATTGAGATATTATCTGACACCAAAGATATTCACACAACCACCAGCATTATATTTGAATTGTCATAGGTTAAAGAATAGTTTTCCTGCTTTCATAGATATAGTCTCTTGCTTTCATAGCTTAGGAAATAGTTTTATTGTTGTTGTAGGATAGATAGACTTTGCTTTGATAGAATAGATAGTAGTTTGCTTATCATAGATTAAGAATTAGTTGTTAGTCTTTCTTGCTTTCAATAGAATAGATTTCCTTTCATGCATTGCATTGAGCATTTAGTCCAGTTGCCTCTTATATTTCCTTTCATGCATTAGAAATAGTTTTGCATTAGGCATTTAGTCCACTTGCCTCTTAGGCTAGATAGTTGTTCAATGAGAAGTTTTACTTTGATTGCTTGCAGTAGTTAGTTGCCTTTATTTACTTGTCTTTTGCTTTAGTAGCTTAGTTAGGTGCCTTTGTTTACTTGTCTTTTTCTTTAGTAGGTTAGTTAGGTGTCTTTCCTTGCTTGTCTATTTTCTTTAATATGTTAGATAGGTGTATTTTCTTACTTGTTTATTTATTTTGTTTCATAGGGTAGTTGCTCATTGAATGTAGGTTGGCAAGTTAAATAAGTTTGCTTTTCTCATTTGGTTATTATGCTTAGTAGTTTTCTTTTTCTTATTGTTAAACTAGTTTTCTTTACATAGAATTTTCATTTGCTTTCTTAGGAACTATCCATCGACCCTTGGCTCAAAAGTACTTAGGATACCTAGTTTCAATTTTCTTAGTAGGGTTTGCTCATTAGATAATCTTTGCTTGAGTAGATTAGCCTTAGATAGATGCCTTCCTTAGTTAGACTATACTCCTACCAAACCTTCTACCTTTGGCATATATTTTGTTACAACTCTAAGTTTACTTACCCCGAGTTGACAATTTAATTAAGGGCTTTTACTGTATTTTTAGTGCATATAGAACACCCATAAGTTTTGTCGCCGCTGCCAGGGAGTTGTCTCAAGATAAGAAGTAATTAGGAATTAGACCATTTCTATACCTTAGCATTAGTTTGGTGGGAGGGGAACTTTAAGACGAGAGGTAAGAACCTATGCATCTTCTATAGCAGGTTCCCCCAAACCCAATGGTAGTTTTTCTTTTTGATTTTATTTTTCATGAATAGACCTAGGAATCAAATGGTAGATTTTTCTTTTTGTTTTTTCTTTCTTTCATGAATAGGCCTAGAGACCCACAAGGTAGATAAATTAAATCAAAATCATACCTTTCAACCAAGGTTCCTTTCGATCTCTTTGGGGGAAGGGACGTTCCGCTTATAAAATCTACAGACCGATACCGAAAAACAAGATCTAGCTCAACTCAAAGAGATAAAATAGTCTTTGAAGAGACTAATACAGGGAGCACTATAGAACATGAAATTGAAGCATCAATCATATTAGGACAGGAGGCAAGACCACTCGAGTCTTCCAAAGAACCAAACAATACAACATTTTCTTTTACACCACCACCAGGGGACCCTAACTTTAAAGATATCATAGACCCTGAACAGGAGAATCTTTTGTTTCGTAGTTCAGCCAATGTAATTATTTCCCAAACTGATACAAAAACTTTGGCACCAATAGTCTCAACAGGCTCGAGTAGAGTCCCAGACATCCAATCCATAGGAAGACCTTTCCATCAAAGGGAAACCTTGTTTTATTCAAAGATAAAACCACCTAGGTACTCTCTTTTCAGAAATCAATCCAATATGGATGATCAGGAAGACCATAACAATGTAAGACATGGAGATGAAGAAGAAACTGGAAACTAAACCGAAACTACCTTCGGATTTCTGATTTTAGACACCACTTTGAATGTCAACATGAAGAATATTCCTCTCTCAGCATTGCCTACCTTTTATGGTAAAAACAATGAAGATCCAGACACCTTCCTATATGAATTTGACATCTTGTGTAGGAGTTACAACTACATACAAGATGCCTAGAAATCAAAACTCTTTCCTACCACCCTCAATTCAATGGTCAAGTAGAATCCACAAACAAATTTATGGAAACCATCTTGACCAAGACCGTTCAGTTACATCACCGGGATTGGGCTGATAGGCTCCCAGAGGCATGGGCATATCGGACTACCTGGAGAAATAACACCGGACATACCCCTTATGAGCTAGTGTACGGGAAACAAGTACTTTTACCTATAGAATTCCAATTAAGGACCTTCTGTATTTCCGCAGAGTTAGGATTGAACCTGGATGAGGCTCAAAAGCAATGATCCCTACAACTAAATGAGTTGGATGAAATCAAACAAGATGCCATCCAACGGACAATATTAGTCCAAAACCAGAGGAGCAAGTGGCATGACAAGTTTATTAAGAAGAAGCACTTCCAGCCTGGTGATTGGGCTCTATTGTTTGATTCCTGATTCAAAACATTCAAATGAAAACTTACCACCCATTGGTTGGTCCCTTACGAGGTAGACACTGTATATGAAAATGGAGCTATAAAAATTAAAACAATTGACGATGGCCAAGTCTCCTTTGTAGTAAATGGACACCGACTTAAATTTTATCATAAGCCCATTTCCAGAGAGAATTTTCTACATGTCATATTAGCTGACAAGGCATTGGCCTTAGTAGATGGGGAAGTTCCCCCCTTTTCTTGAAAATTTTTCTGAATTTCCTACTATATATATGTAAATAGTTTTTGAATTTTTTTAATAAGGCAATTCTAGATATTTCTGTAAGTATTTATTTCACTAGGAGTACATAGTTTCAAGGATATTTCTTCAAAACATTGTGATACTTGAATTTTGTGTTTTCTAGAGCATCAAATGAATATTGACTTACTGTAGTTATCCATATTTATGCAAACACTCTCATTTTTTTTAAGGCATTCTAAAGAAGTTGCTCTTGAAACTCTTCACCATTGTATAAGGAAGTGATACCATAACTATCAAGCCTAGAGGTCTCTCGTACAATTTTTCCAAGAAACCTGAGTAAGTGAGTTAAGTGTATTTATAAAAGAGTAAAAAGGAATTCTAATTAGCGGTTAATCATGGGAACATCACAATAACTACAAAGTAAGAAAGTGAGTTGAGCCTAGAGATACCTTTTTGTTCTTTCTCCATGGTACCATCCACTACACACTAAATAGCTTGATTATACCATATATTTAGATAGGCCACGTCCTCTTAAGTACCCCTTACATCGAGACAATCACTAAGTAATATAATGGGAAGTCATCCTCTAACATAAATACCATCCCAATTAAAAATAAAAAGAAAGAAAATTTTGTTTCAAAGTTGTTCCCCCATCTTCTTGCATAAGAAATATTATACTAAAATATTAAAAGATGGAGGGCCAGTCTCTGAGGGTTTAAGAGGATAACCCATCGGGATACTGAACACGTCTGCTGGAAATGGGTACCGACCTGTGGTATGACTAGGTAAACTCGTCAGAGTACTAAATAGTCTTGCTGGCAGCGGGGCATTCTACCTAGCGAGGATGATAATCTAACAAAAATAAATCATAAATTTAAACGTGTCCTGATGTACGACATTACTTGCAGACAAAGATGACATGGAGTATGTGTGGCTAAGATAAGGTTAATGAATCTCATAAACTTTCCATTGGGAAATAACTCTAAGACTATATTGAAACTCTCTTGCTTGCCTCTTCTTATCTATATATAGGATCTCTTATCCTATAGGTGGGGCCATATTCTAACTGTCTTGTCAGACCAAGCTGTGAAATTTTATCTTTACATGTGACATACTATAAATCTTTGGCTATTGGGGGATACTGACTAGTTTCCTATACTTTTGATTGTGAGGTGTCACAATACTTAGGTGTGGGGGAGGGGTTCTTGAGCTGACAAATGATCATTGCCTAGAGAAGTAGATATTTGCAAGAATTTTTGTATGATTTCTATGATACAGGTTATTATAGTGATAGTCATGCTTAAACTCCTATGTGCTATAAATTAATGAACACATACTTAATAGACCACTCTTTATCAATTTATCAAGCTGCATATTGTAGGTTTGACAACACATGTTTTATGCTTGCTATAACCCATTCATTGTATGTTTTTGACATTATATGTCATATGCAAGAAGATTCAGTGAGCATGGGGCATCTTGCCTCTACTCATTAACTACTGTGATTGTCAAAAACACTTCAAAGTTGTAGGCTATCCATTATAAGAGGTGAAAATGACTTAACATAGAGGTATCAGATGAAATACCGTATGAGACGCCGGATGAAGTGTCATATGAGGTGAAAAATGAGGAGCCATGTGAATTACACACCAATAACTGTCCTAGATTCCAGGTAACCAAAATTCACTTACATTCAATTAAATTGGTTGCAGGCATTGATTAAAAGATGCTTCATATGTTTATGATTAAATGTCCAATTCAAAAGACTTGGACATTGATCTAAATACGCAACATTACATTACCCAAAAGCTTTCCATCGAATTCAAATTTCCCACACATGGCAGATCGCTCGCACATGTGTGCAACATATTCCACCTTAAGTGCATCCAAAATCGGGATGGGCACTCTATTATCTCATTTTCTCTTGCTATTTTCTCTCCTCTGCGCTAAGAAATTGTGCCCAACCTCTCCCAGTTCGTCCTCTGTTCAAGACGCATTCGGCCTGTGCTAAATCCATACCATTTCTTGGCTCGATTTCACCCTTTATTGGTGAATTCTACCTCTGTCATAATGCCCAGGAGATATGAACCCTCCTCCTATGCAGACTTGTTTTCCATTCCCGAATTTTCACAGTGCAGGGAAGTGTTTTTGCGCGCTGGTTGGGGGCCATTTCTGTCTAGCTTGCAGGGCCACGATGATGGCCTTTCTATGAAATTTGTAGTTGGTTTCGATGGTAAGAAAACACATGTAGGGTCTCTCACTTTTGAAGTCACAGAAGAGTCCATTGCTGATCCAACAAAGTTCCCAAGAATGGGAGATAGATGGTTCAAAAACCACCAATTGTTGCGCTCAAGTTACAACAGGGTGTTTAATCCCGAATTCGAGAGCATTTCAGGAGCAAAAGGGTATGCTAAGGAGTGGATAAAGGAAGAATTGGTCAATCCCCTTAACGACATCCGCACTCCTCGGAGCACGCCCGCTCACACAAGATCTTCTTCTTCTAAGCCCGAAGAACTCTAAGGTTCTTCTATTTCCCTATCGGGAATTTTCCTCACCCACAGTACTCCTTAAAGATCTCCCTTAACGGTCGAGAAATCAGAATTCGTGATTTCGAGAATTCTGTGGTCGCGTGCCTTATGCCTCACGATTCCCTGATACACGTGTGGGTTGACTCCTCCACCTTCTATCCTTCTATCGAAATTTCGAGTTTCGCGGGATCACGAAACTGGATGTCGATGAACTCGGGACTTACCCTTTCCCGATCCCCGATACTATGCCACCTGTCCTCCACTATAACGCTATAACTGTGTGGCCATCGCGTTTCGGAGTTTCACGATTTCTCCCATGATGGTTTTCACGTCACCACGAGTCCCGTTACCCCGATCCCCGATATGATCTGCCACTTGTCCTCCACTATCTCCCATTGTGGCCCACACGACTCTCCCGTCGGGATATCGCTTATCACGACTTCAAGTTCCAAGGGTTTCTTGCCTCCGGAAACTCCGATGCCCCGAACTCTGAATCTTCGGGATCTCTTGACACGCGTCCTCGCTGATGGACGGTTCAAAGCTTGTCGGGATATCGTGGATCGCGATTCCAATGTGCAAGAGTTTCTTGCCTCCGGAAACCCCGATTTTTCGATGACTTTAATAACCCGATCACTTTTCCGGGACTTCTCCTCTGCGCACTAGGGATTAACCCCTGCATAACTCCTTCCGAATCTGATGGGTTACGGAATTTTCACGAATTCCCTCCACATATCTTGACACTCGCTTCTTCCTCTTTGAAGATTTCTTGACGTGAACCCTTCTTTGCAGTCCTTCAACAGATTTGAAGGCTCTACTCCTCCTGAGCTTGTTATCAACTTATCAATTCTTCCTGCGAACTTCTCGCATGCACTCCTTGCGGAAAACCTTCAACGACGCATCCGTGTTGAAGCCTTTTGACTCTGCGCACACCTGCAGCAGCAGTCTTCTAATACTCTGCTCAGAATCTCAACTCTGAGACTTTTATCCTGGCATGCGCACTCCTTGCACGGCACTGTGCCTAACTGCACCTTCCTGGGATGAATGAGAACAAAAGTTAACTCCAATTGAGCCCTTCTGTCAACGCACTCCTTGCGGACACTTCAACTGCACTCCTTGTAGGAAGTTTCTGGCTCAAATAGAGAAACAATTGAAACTCATTTACTCACCCTCTCAGACTTCAACTCAACCATGAAATCACATACACAGCATATAAAAGAAAATGTATGATAGGAAACAACATTCATGAGAAAAATGTCAATACACAGAGAAACAACACAAACCATGAATTTGAATCAAAGCTCTTCTATTTATTCAAATGCCTGTACATGGGTGTTCTTCATACAGTTCTCTGCTTTCTCTTCTCTTCCTACTCTGAATTGATAATATTACAATGTACAAATGAGGGTGTATATATCCATTTTCCCTCCTGGACTCTAAAACTATCAAATCTACAATTAAAATCCTATCTACCAGCATTAAGTCTATTAAATTCCGACTATCTACCCAAGGACGAGAGCTATCCGCTCAAGTTCCATTTACAATGTACAAGAGCGCCACCTCTTAAATGACTCATTTAAGACTTTGCGCAACAGTCCCTAGGCATTTTCAAAATTTGTGTTGGCTTTTCCAGCTGGTTTCTGCTTCACGCTGGCTCGCTTGATGTGCTAGTGATGCTCCTGAATCATACTCCTCGGCTTGAAAATTTTCATGGGCTCCTGTCCATGAGCTCCTGCACGGTCTGTCCATGTTTCCGTATTCTGCTTCGCTCTCCCAGCTGGCATCTTCTACTGGATGATTCTTCCACTTGACCAGATACTCAAAGTATTCTTTTCTCCTGGTCTTCTTACCCACTCTCTTGTCTAGTATCCACTCCATCTGTGGATTCTCTGTTATCGACATCTGCTTCTTCCATTGGATCATTGGTTGCTCAGTTGCAGTCTCTGCTTCTCTAGCTCTATATAGGTATAAATATGCGATATTGAATATCGGAGATATTCCGACGCCATCCGGTAGCTCAATATCATAAGCATTTTCTCTGAATTTTCTCAAGACCTTGCATGGCCCGATTTTTTTCATTTTTAACTTGTTGTATGTTCCTCTCGGGAACCTTTCCTTCCTCAAGTGTACCAGAACCAGATCACCAACTTCAAACTGAAGTTGTCTCCGATGTTGATCCACTCTGTGCTTATACTCCTGACTTGCCTTCAGCAGTCGCTCCTTCACCCTGCTGTGAAGTTCCCTCATCGCCTCAACAAACTCTTCTGCACTAGCACTGCCAGTCGCAGTCTATCCTGGATCCCTCAGTTCAGATACTCCTCTTGGTTGTATGTCGTATACAACTTGAAATGGACTTCGACCTGTACTCCTGTTCACCGAGTCGTTATATGCGAACTCCGCCTGTGGCAATATGCTATCCCAACTACTATGGTGTTTTGTCACCAAGCTTCTCAATAAGTCTCCCAGACTCCTCTTGACCACCTCTGTTTGTCCATATGTCTACGGATGATAAGCAGAACTAAATGCTAAGTTAGTTCCTAGATTCTTCCATAGCGTCCTCCAAAAATTCCCTATGAATTTGGTATCTCTGTCCGAAACTATGCTTTTCGGCAATCCATGAAGTCGAATGACCTCCTTGAAAAACAGATTTGCGATGTGTGTCGCATCGCTGGTTTTCTGGCATGGGATGAAATGTGCCATTTTAGAAAACCTATCCACTACTACAAAGATCGAATCAACACCTCTTTGCGTCCTCGGAAACCCCAATACAAAATCCATGTTGATCGCCTCCCATGGCCTCTCTGGTATGGGCAATGGCTGATAAAATCCCGCATTCTGCTTCCTTCCCTTCGAATGCTGGCAAATTCTACATCTGTCAACAAATCTCTTGAATTCTGACCACATCCCTGGCCAAAAGTAAGACTCGCTCAGCTTCGCGAATGTTTTATCATGGCCAAAATGTCCTGCTAAGCCCCCACTATGTTTCTCCTTCAACAGGTTCTCCCTCATGGAGCAATTTGGAATACACAATTGATTGCCTCTGAGCAGAAATCCCTCCTGGATCATATAATCTATCCACGGGCTTCTATCTCTGAGAACTGGATTCTCAGCTGCTTCATATGCTTCTCCAAAGTCTGCATCTCCTGCATACATGTCCCTGAGATTTTCAAAACCCAATTTTTTAACTCGGAATTCCTGCAGCAACAAACACTTCCTGCTCAAAGCATCAGTCACTTTGTTAGCAGTACTCGAAATATGCTTAATCACAAATGTGAAATTCTGCATATACTCTACCCATTTTGCATGTTTCTGATTCAACTTCTCCTGTTGAGTCACAAACTGTAATGCATGATTGTCACTGTACAACACAAATTCTTTCGGGATCAAGTAATGCCTCCACTTCTTCAGTGCCTGGATAATAGCATAGAATTCTTTATCATACGTGGAGTACTTCAGTTTTGCCTCATCCAGCTTCTCGCTGAAATATGCGACCAGTCTGTCTTCTTGACTCAAGACCTGTCCTATGGCAAACCCACTTGCATCACATTTCACCTGAAATGTCTTCTGGAAGTTTGGCAACACCAAAACTGGTTGTTCCGTGATCTTCCGCTTCAACAAATTGAAGCTCTTCTCAGCCTATGTTGTCCAATGGAAAGATTTATGTCACTTCTTCACTATATCCATCATTGTTGCGTTGATTCCACTAAAATTCCTGATGAATTTCCGGTAGAAACTAGCCAATCCATGAAAAATTCTCACCTCGAAAATATTTCTCGGTGATGGCCAATTCTTAATCACCTCCACCTTATTCGGATCCATCTTCAATTCATTCGCTGAAATAACAAAACCCAAGTAAATGAGCTCTGTCTTCATAAATGAGGACTTCTTCATGTTTATCAACAACTTCTCTTGCTGTAGCTTCCTCATCACAATGGCCAAATGTTTCAGATGTTCATCCTTTGATTTACTGTAAATCAGTATATCATCCAGATATACGACGACAAATTTCTTGATGAATTCCCTGAGGACTTCATTCATCAACCTCATAAAAGTACTCGGCGCATTCGTCAAGCCAAACGACATGACTAGCCATTCATACAGTCCTTCGTTGGTCTTGAAGGTTGTTTTCCACTCATCACCTTCTCCCATGTGAATCTGGTGATATCCGCTTTTCAAATCAATCTTTGAAAAGTACTTTGCCCCACTTAGGCAATCCATCAGATCATCCATTCTTGGAAATGGAAATCTGTATCTGATGGTTATTTTGTTGATCATTCTAGAATCGGTGCACATTCTCCATCCTCCATCCTTCTTTGGACTGAGTACCGTTGGAACGACACACGGGCTTAAACTTTCCCTGACTAGGCCTTTATCTAACAGTTCCTGTACCTGCTTTTTTACCTCTTCGTTCTCCTGCGGCATCAATATGTACGCGGCTTTATTCAGCAAACTAGCTCCTGGAATGAGGTCAATATGGTGACTCACACTCCTCATCAGTGGCAACGAATGAGGTAATTCATCCACTATGATGTCAGCGAACTCTTCCAGCAGTTCCTCAATCTCATCTGGCAAATCATCCACTCTTGTGCTAGTCAGAACAATTCTCGGCTTCCTGACCACAAAGAATTGTGGATCTTCTTTCTTCTCCATCTCTGTAAGAAGCTCCTTCCCACTCATGAGAAGTATTGTGTTGTTCACTTCCGGTTTCACCTCCTTATCCTTTATCGAAAGCAACCTGTATGTTTCCCCATTCTTCCCCAGGGTATATGTGTTCATTCTCCCATCGTGAACCACATTTCTGTCATATTGCCATGGTCTACCTAGCAATAAATGACATAAATCCATGGGAATGACATCACAGAGTACCTTATCATTATACTCCCCTATCTTGAATTCAACCAAGCATTGTTTAGTGACACTTACCTGATGTCCCTTCTGTAGCCATGAAACTTTGTATGGACTCGAGTGATCATTTGTCTCCAGCTCCAGTTTTTCCACCATCTCGGTTGAAACGAGATTATCCGTGCTACCACTGTCAACAATAACCTTGCATACCCAGTCCTTGGTTTTTCAAGCCGTTCTAAAATGTCGGGTCCTTTGAGCTGAGTCCTCCACCTCCTTTCCGGGTGTTAAGAGAACTTTTCGCATCATCAGTGACCTTCCACCTTCTGTGTCTTCGGCCTCAGCATTCCGCTTCTGCGCTTCGGCGATGTGAGCTTCCCCAATGTCCTTTTTTTTCTCTAGACACTCAAATGACCTGTGCCCATTCTTCCCACATGTAAAACATGTGATAACTCCACCTCTTCCTCTTCCTCTTCCTCTACCTCTGGTACGAGGAAAAGTATTTCCATCAGCATATCCTCCACTCTGCTCTGTATGCTTCCCTCTATGTTCAATGTGTGGCCCTCGCTGTGAGGTCCCACCTCTTTCAACCTTACCCTGAGGTTTCTTCCATTCCTCCTTGGGTTTCTGGTACTTATATCGGGCAACTGCCTTGCCTCTGGGCTGACTTCTGCCTCGCCCTCACTGACCTTACTTACGGCTCAACTTCTCTTCCGCTTTCAACGCCATCTGATAAGCATCCTCCACCATCCTGATGGTAACCATGCTTAATTCATCCTGAATGTCGTATCTCAGAACATTCAGATATCTAGAAACCTTCTCATCATCGCTCTCCCGATGACCTGCTCTAATGTTCAGTCGACAGAATTCTTCAGTGTATTCCTTCACTGTCATCATCTTCTGTCTCAGTTTTTGCATCCTCCTGAACAAAGTAATTTGATAGTCTCTAGGAATGAACTTTGCTTTCATCTTCGCGATCATTCGATCCCAACTCTTGACCTTTTGCTTTCCTTTGCAGCGTCTATCTTCTTGAAGCTTGTCCCACCATAATGCTGCATGTCCCTTCAAGCATTTAAAAACATTCCTAACCTTCTTATCTTCTTCGATATCTTCATAATCGAAGTAGGTGTCAAGATATCTAATCCAATATAGTAGCTCTTCCGCATCCAGATTTCCTTCATAGACTGCAATGTCCATCTTTGTTTTCGAACTCATTCGGGTGATAGCCTTAATTAATCACTCATTTGCCGCATCTTCGACTGCAACTTCCTCTTCTTGTTCAACCTCTACTTCATTATCGAAATCACTGATATCCCCTGCACTAGCTGTGCATCTTTGAGTTGTCTCCATCTCCTCGAGCCTTGCTCGAAGATCACGCATTTGTCTCTCCATTTCTAGATTTCCTATCGGCCTACCTCTTCTTCGTACCTCCCTGTCTTCTGGATCAGGTGATTGTCTTTCTCTTCTGGGTGGCATGATAAATCCTCTTCTCTACTATAGAAAGCAAAGAACTTCCCCGCTCTGATACCACAACTGACGGCAGTCGCACTCCTCGGAGCACGCCCGCTCACACAGGATCTTCTTCTTCTAATCCCAAAGAACTCTAAGGTTCTTCTATTTCCCTATTGGGAATTTTCCTCACCCACAGTACTCCTTAAACATCTCCCTTAACGGTCGGGAAATTGAAATTCGCAATTTCACAAATTCTGTGGTCGCATGCCTTATGCCTCACGATTCCTCGATACACGTGTGGGTTGACTCCTCCACCTTCTATCCTTCTATCGGAATTTTGGGTTTCACGGGATCGCGAAACCGGATGTCGATGAACTCAGGACTTACCCTTTCCCGATCCCCGATACTATTCCACCTGGCCTCCACTATAACGCTATAACTGTGTGGTCGTCGCGTTTCGGAGTTTCATGATTTCTCTCGCAATGATTTTCACGTCACCACGAGTCCCGATACCCCGATCCCCGATATGATCTGCCACATGTCCTCCACTATCTCCCGCTGTGGCCCACACGACTCTCCTGTCGGGATATCGCGGATCGCGACTTCAAGTTCCAAGGGTTTCTTTCCTCCGGAAACAGCGATGCCCCAAACTCCGACTCTTCAGGATCTCTTGACACGCGTCCTCGCTGATGGATGGTTCAAAGCTTGTCGGGATATCGCGGATCACGATTCCAATGTGCATTAGTTTCTTGCCTCCGGAAACCCCAATTTTCCGATGACTTGTCCGGGACTTCTCCTCTGCGCACTAGGGCTTAACCCCTGCATAAATCCTACCGAATCTGATGGGTTACAGAATTTTCATGAATTCCCTACACAGATCTTGACCCTCGCTTCTTCCTCTTTGAGGATTTCTTGACGTGAACCCTTCTGTGCAGTCCTTCAACAGATTTGAAGGCTCTACTCCTCCTGAGCTTGTTCTCAACTTATCAAGTCTTCCTGTGAACTTCTCGCATGCAATCCTTGAGGCAAACCTTCAACAACGCATCCGTGTTGAAGCCTTTTGACTCTGCGCACACCTGCAGCAGCAGTATTCTAATACTCTGCTCAGAATCTCAACTCTGAGACTTTTATCCTGGCATGCACACTCCTTGCACGACACTGTGCCTAACTTCACCTTCCTGGGATGAATGAGAACAAAAGTTAACTCCAATTGAGCCCTTCTATCAACGCACTCCTTGCGAACACTGCAACTGCACTCCTTGCAAGAAGTTTCTGGCTCAAATAGAGAAACAATTGAAACTCATTTACTCACCCTCTCAGACTTCAACTCAACCATGAAATCACATACATAGCATATAAAAGAAAATGTATGACACGAAACAACATTCATGAGCAAAACGTCAATACACAGAGAAACAACACAAACCATGAATTTGAATCAAAGCTCTTCTATTTATTCAAATTCCTGTACATGGGTGTTCTTCATACAGTTCTCTACTTGCTCTTCTCTTCCTGCTCTGAATTGATAATATTACAGTGTACAAATGAGGGTGTCTATATCCGTTTTCCCTCCTGGACTCTAAAACTATCAAATCTACAATTAAAATCCTATCTACCAGCATTAAGTCTATTAAATTCCGACTATCTACCCAAGGACGAGAGCTATCCGCTCAAGGTCCATTTACAATGTACAAGAGCACCACCTCTTAAATGACTCATTTAAGACTTTGTGCAACAGTCCCTAGGCATTTTCAAAATTTGTGTTGGCTTTTCCAGCTAGTTTCTGCTTCACGCTGGCTCGCTTGATGTGCTGGTGATGCTCCTGCATCACCCCTCATCGTCATCACAAGGTTAATTACATGTGAAGGTAGATACTCTACTTTAAAAGCTTGTCATTTTAGATTGTTGGCTCATTTTCTATTCAATAAACCCTTAAACTTCCCCTTCTATTTTCTCAAAATCTTGGAGAAGATGTCCTCTCAAGTGAGGAAAAATGTGACTAATCCCCACAACAGTCTCTTCCACCATGGCTTGATCAAGCTCCTTGTTCTAGATGAGTTAGAGAAACAGGGGAAAAATTGGGATGCCTTTATGTACCAATTTGCAAACCCTCACTTGACAGTTAAGACTGGAAAAAAGCCACTTAGCCTAAAAACTATATCTCCATCCAAGCCTCTCTCTCCAAGAACCCCAAACTCCCTTGCACAAACCCTCTCTTTTTCGGATCAATACCAAAAGCTTGTTGATATCCCTACTTCTTCATCGGGTAAAAAGACCAAGAGAAAAGACCAAAAGAAGCCCATTGTTGACCCCCCAATGCCTTCACTCTCTCTTGATCCTACACCTAAAAAGATTCAAGAAGTAATGTAGCAAGACTTTCCCATCATTCCTACAAACAAGAGGGGAGCCAATCGATTTGGTAAGGGACCCTTTCGGAAGAGTACCCAGAACACAAGAATCAAGCCTTATGCAAAACCTCCACCTGCTTCGGATCCCATCCAAGTGTCCTCCGACCTTGAGAGCCCTCATAAGAAACCTAGGGAAGTCTCTACGAATGGATTAGAGCCACTAAGGAAAAAAAAATCAAAACCTACCTCACCTTACCAGTCTCCCATCACTCCTACTTCACCCAAGCCGAATATAGATACTAAAATTGATAGATTGTCCACATCCCTCAAAGGATCTAAGCCTTCCTCAGAGATCATCGATTCTATCCCAACCATAGAGCATCTACAAAAAGAAAACCATCAGCTTCTCCAACAGTTAGAAGAGAGGAAGACAGTAGATGTACACCTTCATCATGAAAACGTAGTCCTTCAGGCAAAGGTCAACTCCCTTCAGCGGTTGGTTGATGAAATGACTAAATCTAACCACAACCTCAGAGCACAATTAAAGCAACACAAGAGGCACAAGGCTAAGTCTACACAGCAAGAAGGAGAGGCTTCCAATGTTGATCCTCCTTAGCAAGCCTAGTCACGAGGGGTAACTTCTTTTTGTTTGCAGTGGGACCTGCAAAATCGTAATTGTGGGGGTAATGTTGGGCCCAAGATATGACCACTTTCATGACATTTATTATACATTTTTGCCTTTTCATCCTTTAAAGGATCTTTTTGAAGAATTTCATTATAAAATTGTATGATCGCCATAAGGTATGTGTAATTCATGTTTAATGATTGAATCAAGTATAATTCATCATGTTTTATGATCTCTAAGAGCTAATTCACTTTTTTTGGTGTTACAGGGCAAAAACGCACTATGTTTCTAGTTTCGACACTTGATCTGGCACTCATTCTGGCACTCAATCTGGCACTCTGTCCAGCACTCTGTATTGCATAGAAATGGAAGGTGAGTTGGCGGTTATGGCATTGGCGGCCAGTGTTGGGCGAAACGGGAACATGGGTTTTGTTCATGATCGACCCCTCCAGCTATTGAGCTCCAGACAACTCAGATTCAGTTGTCCAAAGAGGGTGATTATTGGTTTGCTTTGTTTTGTCAGTTAGGACATCATTTATTGTATTTTTCAGAAATTAGAAGTGGTTCAACCCTCTTGTGGTCAACCACTTGGTCTGTAAGCTTATAAATACTGCTAGGATGGTCATAAGATTTTTAAGCAAGTAGAAGAACCATTGTATTGGAGACAAACTCGTTTTACTCTGTTTTTGAGTTTTTACATTGCCAGAATTATGCCAGAACTGCATTTTTGGATTTTTATGGTGAATTCGGCCTGCTGAGTTCGTGGTGTGTTTTTAGAGAATGACAACGACTTTTTGGGGGGCCCACCAGCAGTCTGGTAACTGTCTTCATGTCTGTTTTGCATTTCCTAATTTAAATTGCTCTTTTTATTTTCCTGTACATGTATGTTTTTATTATGCTAGCTAGTTTGATGTAGCTTAATTGTTTTAATTGTTTTGCAGGTTAGATGATGATATGTATTAGCATTTGCTGATATTGTAGACTAGCAAAAGACTTGCAAGTCTCTCTCTCTTAATACTAACCCCATATGCAGTTAGATTATGCTTTCTTTTATGATTTTACAGTTAAGTTTAAAACAGAATTTTAATTAGATAGAACAAAGTTTTTAATTTGGGTTTTCTTTTGACAAGGATTGATGGATGGATAGATTTAATTCTAGTTTTTTATTATAGCTTGTTTATTTCATTTTTATAAAGATTTCATTTAATTAGTTATTGGTTAATATAGTTTGTTAATTTTCTTTTTAATATCAGTTTTTAATTTATGGTTTTAGTCATTTCTTTATTCTAGTTTGAATGGTTAGAATAGACATAGTGTAGTTTCATTTTACGCAATCTCCTTTCCTAGAATTAAAATGCAATTACATTTCTTATTTAATGGTTGAATCTAGTTTTTCTTACATAGTGTAGAAGTATAATGATGATCTCGTTATGTTGTTGATGGTTTGTACATGAATATGCAGGGTATTTAACATTATTTTTGTCATGGCTAAGTTTTCATTGGATTGTTTACTCCACACCTTTCATTTTTCCATTGAGATTAAGCATTGAGCTTATACCATTGGAATTGTCCTTTGTTGTCAAGTTCCATCGAGATATTATCCGACATCAAAGACATTCACACAACCACCAGCATTATATTTGAATTGTCATAGGTTAAAGAATAGTTTTCATGCTTTCATAGATATAGTCTCTTGCTTTCATAGCTTAGGAAATAGTTTTATTGCTACTGTAGGGTAGATAGACTTTGCTTTGATAGAATAGATAGTAGTTTGCTTATCATAGATTAAGAATTAGTTGTTAGTCTTTCTTGTTTTCAATAGAATAGATTTCCTTCCATGCATTGCATTGAGAATTTAGTCCAATTGCCTCTTAGATTTCCTTTCATGCATTAGAAATAGTTTTGCATTAGGCATTTAGTCCACTTGCCTCTTAGGCTAGATAGTTGTTCAATGAGAAGTTTTACTTTGATTGCTTGCAGTAGTTAGTTGCCTTTGCTTACTTGTATTTTGCTTTAGTAGCTTAGTTAGGTGCCTTTGTTTACTTGTCTTTTGCTTCAGTAGGTTAGTTAGGTGTCTTTCCTTGCTTGTCTATTTGCTTTAATAGGTTAGATAGGTGTCTTTGCTTACTTGTATATTTATTTTCTTTCATAGGGTAGTTTCGCATTGAATGTAGGTTGGCAAGTTAAAGAAGTTTTCTTTTGTCATTTTCTTATTATGCTTAGTAGTTTGCTTTTTCTTATTGTTAAACTAGTTTTCTTTACATAGAGTTTTCATTTGCTTTCTTAGGAACCATCCATCGACCCTTGGCCCAAAACTACTTAGGTTACCTAGTTTCAATTTGATTAGTAGGTTTTTCTCATTAGATAAGCGTTTCTTGAGTATATTAGCCTTAGATAGCTGCCTTCCTTAGTTAGACTATACTCCCACCAACCCTTCTACCTTTGGCATATATTTTGCTAGAACTCTAAGTTTACTTACCCCGGGTTGACAATTTAATTAAGGTTTTTTATTGTGTTTTTAGTGCATATAGAACACCCATCATGTATCTTAAATGAGATATCCTTGCCTCTTATTTATACTCTCCAAGTAGCTTCCTTAAAAACATCTTCTAGGTCACTTTTCGCACTTTCCTTATTTTAGAGTTAATCCACTTCTAATTTCTCCATTAAATTTATTATTGAATTAATTAATTTTGTATTCATTTTGAATTATAGTACACTCATCACTTCACTTTATTATTTACCTCTTAAAATATCTTAAACCACTTTGACTACTTTGACCTTTTGGGGCTTCTAGATGACATATGAGGGTCCTCCAACTTCGTAAGGTCGTTACTCTCAAACCATGAGGAGTTATGTGACGTTCCACATACCAACAGAAATGGAATGGCATGTACTATCCATATAGAATAGTATTACCTGAAAATATATCAAAACTCATACCTTTATCCATCAAACAAACTTGGGTTCATTACCCAAACCTGGGTTCTCCAACTTCTCATGGCCATAACTCTCTAACCGTGAGGAGTTATGTGATGGTCCACATACCACCAAAAATGGCATGACAAGCACTATCCATATAGGATAGTTTCACTAACAAATTCACTGGCATTCATCTCATTATTCCACAAATAATAATGGGTTATCTAACCATACTTCTAGGATAACTCAATCTGCAAAGTGTCTTCCATTAAGGGCTTTCACCATAAGGGGACCACTTTGGAGTTCATCCATTTCTACTTATTATCAACCATGACAAGACAATAACGATTCATATTTACATCAAACAATCTTGGGTCCATTACTCAACCTTTGTGCTACAAGGCTTTCTTCAAGGGTTGACATCAATGACAACCAACCTTAATCAACACCCTATGCATGCTTGTTTGAGTTGTAACCCGTGCATAAGTCCCTTTTTTCAAATTGTAATGGTTTTTATGAATGATTTGAAGGCCCCTAGCCTTCATATTTTTATTTGCATGCACTTTTTAAGGAAACTACACTACACTTAAATTGATTTCCCATATGAAAGGTTAGCTAACATAGGAACTTAGGGGTTAAAAGAACCAATATTCTCCTCTTTTTATTTGTTTCCACATGGATGGATTATTTGGCTTGTAAAATTTTAAGTTGAGGTTATTTCTTTCATACATAAATCACTTAAGTGGGACTAGAAACAAATTTTGACCCTCAAGTATGCTCTTCCCTCACACCCTAGTGTGATATTGGGAATCAGAAAGGAGGTTGAGAGAAATTTTCATCTCCCTTAACAAAAATATTTAGGAGAGGACAAATCCCCCCTAAGGTTCCTCTTAGTTTTTTTTTTGAAATCATCTTAAAGTTTTGTAAGGACCCATACATGCCCACATGTTGCAAACTTAGGATAGTTTCTTAAAAATGCTTCCTTGGTTTAGACCACAATCTGGGGAAGTTTAAATATCAAAGTAATGGGCCCATACATTCTGACATGCTTGAAATATAGGATAGTTTTTAAGAGATTTATTAGTGTAAACAACATTTAGGGATTTTAAAAGATTTGTAAGGACCCATATGTCCACATTGTTAGTTCTTTAGGGATTTAAATATTATACAAGGTTGTACCAAAGACACATAGTAACATAGGTAAATAAGATTTGTAAGGACCACATGAAGTCCACATGTTGCAATCTCACACTTAACTTATTAAAATATTTTCACACTTGCCACTTTCTTTCTCACAAAGCCACTCCTCACACATATAATTTATATTTTGAATAGTGGAGGTTGAATTAGGTTTTCTCCAAAGGAATTATGAAATGTCCCACTACTTATTTGGAAATTATCCACACCCATTTAATTCAAACAAGATTGTTCCACACCCCTAATCTCTTAGCCCACTACATCTAAAAAAAATTCTAAAAACACACTAATTTTTCCTCCACAAGAGGTGCCAAAATAATTTTTTTAGTCTAGATAGGATCTCGGGTGTAGGCAGCCAAATAACCCCTCATTATCTGGTTCTCACATTTTCAAAAAATAGAAGTTGAGAAATAGGGAACTTTCAAATCCTCCAAGTGAAGGGTTGAAGGCCAAGGGCTGGTTGTTCTGTGTATCCCTCCTTGAGTCACCCAACTCTTGGAAGGGAATCCATTCTGTGACCCATTTCTGAGGCCAAAAATCTAAATGTCACACTTTGATCAAGGTACCTAGTGGCCAAAACTTAGGACATCTACCCAAGTGGTGATTCTAGGCTTCAATCACGCCTTGATCAGATTTTATTATTGGGAAATATCGTCATTTCGTTTGGGATATGCAGCCTCTACCCCTTATTATAATTGATTATTTCAACATTCACTAATTCCTCTTCTGGTGGCTTCAGACCCCACTGTTGAGTGTTATTGGAAGGCCCAATGCTATTTGAGAGGAAGGATGATAGGTCTTTTAGGACACGAGCATTTTGTTGTTATTTGTTCCCACGCGCAGACAAAATCCACCTATCCACATGTTTGTTTATTTACAGTTTATTTATGTATGATGCTCATTTGATTACACGTAATTGTGAGTTATACTATCTTGTGAAGGTCCAAAATATACAAATATCTTGTTCATTTATTTCTCTCTTGTCACCATTTTCACACATCCACTTTGCTAGTCAAAAACCATAGGGGACCCACAGAATCCTCGTCATTCCAGACGCTTGCAGAATCTCCCTCCTATTTTAGGAGGATTCCCTAGTATTTCCAACTCACTGGCTCAACCATATCACACCCCCATGAGTGCTATTGTTTTGAGATCAGATTTACTTGGTTCCACTTTTCTTGGGTCCAATTCCCAAGGCCATCCATCCACTAGTTCTCCTTCACAAGGAGGCGGGGGGGGGACTTCTTCTCAAGGGAGAAGTGCAATCCCACAAAATATCATATTCCATACTTGGCATGCCTCAACATTCCTGATTTGACTAAACTCATGAATGATCCCATTTTACATGACCCCACATGGCCCAATATTCCTACCAAACTACCTTCAGATATTTCAAAATCTGAAGGAAAATCAAGCGAAGATCTCTCCAACCATGTTATGACCTTCCACTTATGGTGCTCTTCCAATAGTATCATGGATAATTCCATCCACTCGAGTTTATTCCAAATAAATCTCACATTCCCATCAACCAAATGGTATGTGGACGAAAAATCAGGGTCCCATGTGACCTTTGAATCATTGGCCAAGGCCTTTTTGTCATTTTTCCAACTACCAGTGCACCATGATACGGGATTAGAAATTATCTCTGAGTTCAAACAAACCAATTCTATCCATATAGATGACCACATCCATGAATGGCATCGACGACGTAGTTTGTGTAAAGAAGAACCACCAAGGAACAACGTCTTGATTGGTTTCTCAAATCACTTGTCTCTGTTATTTCCAAGGATGTAGAATCTACTTTTTCTCAGTCAAAAGAGGAATCCATCAATAAGGCCCAACAATTTGACATCATCTATGCTCATTCAAGTTACTTATACACAAAATTTCATAATGCACCTAGACCCATACCATTTGGCCAGGACAAACCTAGGATGTCCCACACGGTGGATGGGTTGATTGGTTCTATGAACTATATCAACCCTTATGACCACCCGTCACCCGCTTATGGTGCACATCAATATCCAAAACAATATGTAGGGACATCATATTACCTTCCTCCTACTCACCAGTAGTCATGTATTGTTTCTCCCCCTCCACCAATGGGTGGACCCTCACTGGTACCTATGATGTGTCTGACCTCTCAACCAAATATGGGTTCACCTTCTACCTTCGCATACAACCTTAGCACTAGTGGAAGCACTTCAACTTCCTACACGCCATATGGATCATATCCACAAAACAATCCATATTTTCCATTCCCTGGTCCTCCACAACTGGTTGCTCCTCCACCAGGACAACCACAAGTCGACATTAACTTTGTTCAACCCTCTCCCATTCAACAGCTTAAAAATTTAAAAAAATTGAATACGAAAAATACGACCCATCCACCGAATAATGCTAAGAAGAAAGGAAAAAAAAGAAACAACAACAACCCAGGACCAGGAGGAAATAACCCCCAACAAAACCCTCCCATTGGGGCTAACCAAAAACCCCAAGGGGGCAACAATAACAATCAACCTCGACAAGGGAGGAACAATAACCTTCGAAATAACTTCCCTTGTTCTCTCTATGGTGAGTATGTACATTATACACATCATTTCCCCCAAATTTTCGACTTCAAACAGATGAAAGAATCCATGAACGTGCAACGTCCTCCATCGTCGCCTTCCCCTTAGTAGGCCCCATAATAGTACTTGCAATATCCACCTACGACCATTTTTCAAAACCCTTTTCCACACCAAGGTGTGATAAATACCTAACAGGAGGTACACCTTGCTCCACCCCAAATGGGGCAGTATCAAAACTCGGGTCCCAATCAACCTAGAAATTTGGTCGATCACAACATCATCCTTACCAGTGAAGAAGATATTCTTATACAAACACATGGTTTCCAATACGGTGTTCCCCATGAATCTACCCCAACCATCTCAGAATCACCTCCAGCTACAACTGGAAAACCATTGATGATTCCATGCCCTAACACTAAACCAAACCCTCGTATATACTATATGTCATTATGAAGGAACATACATAACCTGCATGATAGGGAAACCCATAACTACAGTCTGTTCGATGACTTAACACATTCCCCTACAGCCATGTCTATATTGGAGGTCCTCCAAACTTGTCCAGCTCATCGGAAATCCTTGTTTTTTGCCTTGGGGGAAGCCGACCCAACAAATACTAGACTAATCACTTTTTATCTAGATAGTGGATAATCATGTCTCCCCGCCCTGGTAGCTTTTCAGATACCAGTTAAGATCTGGTACATCACAATTCATCGATGTATCATCGATGAAGGTGCATCCATGTGCATCATGTCCAAATTAGTATGCTAGAAACTCATCTCCCCTGAGCTAGTACCATCCGCCATCACCCTGAGATCTTATGATGGTCGACCATCATCCCTTGAAGGGCTCTTCCAAAATGTCCTTGTAGAACTTGGGGGAAAAACCATCTTAATCGACATTTAAGTTATCGACACCCCACTTGATTACAATATCTTGTTTGGTCATATCTACATGTATGCTATGAAGGTGGTAGCCTCTTCTATGTTTTGAACGATGATGTTCCCCCACAACAAAAAAAATTTCACCATCGAACAACTTACACATTACAAGCCTAATCATTCCACCAACATAGATAACATTCTCCCCCTTTTCTGCACTATCTCAGATGATTTTTCATTCATTGACATGGGTCTTAGAATTTTCAAGGACCCATCCTTGCTGGGGGCATATCATGGAGCACCAACTCTCCTACATCCTTTAGTACAAGTATGTGTAGTATATTCTAATGGAATAGATATAGGAGAAAATACTCCTCCCACTGAGGCCCTTCTCCACATCAAAGTTCCACTAGTTGGAGTAATATTACCTCAGGAATTCCCTGAGAACCCCACTGCACCACTTATCCCTGATCCCCCCCCCCC
>ML777923.1:679999-762563 GCA_009831015.1 Picea engelmannii
GGACGCACCCCACCAGATGGGGTCCCTCTGAGTCCAAGATCCATCCGACCAGTCATCATTGTCCCCGCTACTACAACTCGATGGATCAGAGTCTATTGGTATGTTTGTGCACTACTCCAGGACATCCTCGTTCTGGATATGAGCCCACATGCCCTCAAGTATTCCCTGTAAAACCCACTTGAAGTGTCTACGTAGGTCCTCCAACATCACTTTGGCCTCTGCCTACAACTCTCTTTCTGGTCCAGCACTAGTGTCATCTCATCGTCACCTTTTTCCTACTCTTGAATCTGTAGGCGGTCCTCGGTGAGCCAGCCCCCCAGCCACCTCCACATCTCGGCCTCGGGGTCCCACATCTGCAAAAAAACACCAGAGATAGAATCAACATCCACATACATATATAATAAATTATATCTATCAAAATCACAAAACATAAAATCATAATACCAAAACATACCTCGATGATCCCAGTCCTCCCCAGGAGTTATCATCATGTTTGGGTCATGACAGTAGCCCATACCTGCATATGGATACCTAAGAATCACCTGCAGCATTTGTCACCACACTCGCGCCACCATGGCCATGAAATAATGGCCACCCTCCCCACCTCCGTGTCGGGCCAACACATGGGCCCACCACATTAGTCATGGCTCTCATTTCCCCGTGGGCTCGAGTATAATCCTCGAGTGCAACAAAGGTACTCTCTCAAGAAACTAGGCCACCAAAATGGACCCGAAAGTGAAGTAACTAGAGTTGGATCACCAACATTGGTTCAACTATCCCCTTATCTTGGTGTGTAGAAGCACACCCCATGTAAACAGGTCCCCATCCAAGACCCGCTCCACTACCCTCAGTTGACCACCAGTGATCTGTTGAATCCCTCAGGATCCATAGATTCTCACCACCATAGTAGTGATGCACTCTGTCAAAATATCATCAATCGCCTCAATCCATATGACTGAACCAGACATAGGGTTCAGCCCAGTGCAGTGGCAAGCCACCAAGTCACACAATCGATCCTCCCCCAACAGTTGGGGATCAATAGGAAGGGCCATCCCACTGAAAGGGATCTCTGTCAAGAAATACACATCCCTGGTGGCCAAGAATGTAAGTTGTTAACCTCTAACAATGAAGCACTATAGATTAGTGCTCCACATCCCGATCAAATATTGAAGCAGGTACTCATGTGACCGTATTAGAGGGAATTCGAAGAACTTGAGTAGCCCACAAGTTGCCAAGTATCTTCGCACACTTGGTTACACTCTCACCACTTCTCGTAGACGATCACAATCATGCTCTCTCCAGTGCACCGACATCATGCTATAGGAGTTTTTTGATCACCTGCATCCACACAGAAACACTTGATCAGCTTCATCACCCATAAAAAAAATATCAAAATACCAAAAATTACAACCCCTTAGCCTTGCCCCCAATGTGCGGCTTTCACCTAGATAGGTGCACGCATGTGCACAACTACGTACTAACACACAGCTGTCTGAGAAAGACCCACACATGAGTGTGTTGCTATTTGTCATACATGCACGCATCTCATGCACATCTTTATGCCCCAACCCTGCGACCACATGCATCGTTGTTTCAAACACATCCGCACACTATGCGCAGTAAAAGGGATTATACACACGCACATGTGCACGGGTATTCCTCCTTTTCCCATGCACTCGTGAGCCCCTACCCAAAAAATCCCATGTATGTCCCTCCATACATCCCCTATCTACAAAATTCGAATTTCACAACATGCAAGAGGATAGGACCACTAACCTGTCTCTTGCCACTCCCGGATCAGTAGCCTCACACTCCCACAATCTCCAAATCTCCTCGTAGTTATCTCAACAACTCAACAACAGTGACAGGTACAAATGAGGTGGCATTGTGGGCCCACCAACCATATATAGTCCCTTTTTCCCAACTTCCATACTCTGTTACAGGAGCCCAAAGCCTCCATTTTTCAATCCCTTCTCAGCCACGGGATCCTGGTCCCGTCATCTACACATTCACATTCCCCGGACCATCATCTAAAATTGGCCCCGAAGGAGCATTTTTCTCACGTCGTGTTCAGGTATGAATGCTCGTGTTCAATTTTATCAAATAGTTGTTATATGTTCTGTATCATCAGATATTGTTCACGTCGGGAATTTGGTTTTCATGTGTGTAGTTACTTGTTCCGTGAGATTACAACCCCTTCAGGTATATGTTTGACACTAGCATGTAATTATTCCCTCTGTAAATCACTTGCATATCCCATTCATACTCTTTGACATTTACCTTTAGGGTCCTTACGTCCGGCTTTGTAGTACCTTTACCTCTGCTTCATTTGGGTACTGTTACTCGGTAGCACTCTCCCCCACATGATTTTTCCCATTCATAGTTCCCCTTGGCAACTTGACACTCATGCAGATTTCACCCCCTAGGGTTGGGAGTCTTGATAGTATTATGCACTTTCGAGAATGAACCCCATACTTATTCTCATCATATTTCTAGCTTTCCCAATGGACTCTCAGGTCATATCATCTTGGTTCTATTGACTGCACCTCCACAGTATCATTATCCATCCATCTCATCCACCATCAGTTTTCCCATCTGCAGATTGTCCTCCATTCACTTACCTAATACAGAAACCCACGCATGGGGCCCCCACCCTCCACCATTTTTTCTTACAAACTTGCACCCTAACAGGAAAAACCATCTTTCACAAGGGCACCCATTTCTGTATCTGTATACTCAACCCAAATTATTCTTTAATTCTTTGGTAATTGTAAAAATCCTTTTTTTCCAACATTTACTTAGCTTTTTTCGTCTTCACCCTTGATGACCTTCTTTTTCCTGGAAAAGAAACCCATGTTGCCCTTGGTTGGGGCATCCACTCTCTTTTTATACTGACATCGTTCACGAACCCCAAGTATCCCAAGTCCATATACCCATGATCTTTGAGTTTTTTCACTTTGTTAGCCTCTGGCACAGTTTAACCCCATATCTAGTCGTCCCCTTACACTAGATCTAGTTTTAGGGTTGTTGCCAATCATCCTTTAAAATTCCCCAACCAAGGGTAGTCTTGAGTCTCCTAGAATATTGACTTCGTTCATGTTACTCGTCAATACCTGATATCACTTGTTACTCAGTGGATTCCACAAATCCCTTTGCTTCTCAGAGTCATACCTCCCTTCTTGTCGACATCAGCACAGTTTCCATAAGGGTGGAAGTATCTTGACTCTCATTACCTTTACAATGAGGAGTCTCAAATGACATAGAAAGAATCATCATTTTTGTTTGATTCCATTGACCCTCATAACATTTGAATTCAACAAAACTCTCATGTTATGGTGGGTCTTACTATGCGACTATTGTAGTTGTTTCATACCATTCGAAGACCTCTAAATTTGTTAGGCCATCAATGCCTATGAGTCATCAACAATTCTTACAGTCGTCCTTGCCTCACTTCAGAATTCGTTCACCATTCAGAACTGTCATCTGTCATTATCAACCGCCCTCGAGGGTGCTGCAGTTATCTACATAAACATACATCTTCAGTTACAATCTCACTTTTTGGTTTCATGACATGGGCATGGGGCATGCATGCCTCATTTGTACACAGATTGTCTTTTTTCTCCCTAGAGAAAGGTTTGGTTCCCACTGTTTTCCCTCTCCCTCCGGCGAATCGCTCTTGCAGTTCCTCTCTTCACTCTTCATTACAATGAAACTCTCAACAAAAGAAACATTGATGTATTTCAGATATATGTATGCTCCTAACCTCACACATCAGGGGGCATCTGTTATCACTGAAAAATAGTCCCCAACATTGCACGCAAATGGTTAAAGAAACACATCAATGCGAGCAGCAATTAGTCCACCTGCAACACCAAAAGGCATTCAAAAGGCAAAAAATTATACAATTGGGTCAAAATTTGAAATGTGCAGATTCACCAAATGAAGCGCACACATAGTGTGCGGTATGTGTGGGCCAACACAACCCTTAGTGCACACAATGCGAAAAATGCATGATTGTGTACGAGAAAATCTATGCACTTCTATGAAGGATGCATTTATGGATCTTGTCGTCCCCTCAACCACTTCTGGTCTGACCGCCAACATGATTTGGCACTCATATCTGAGCGAACTCTAGCTTGGGGGTTGGTCAAGGGCTAGAGGGTGCCTTAAAAGGATCCTTGTTCAAACTATGAACCAATTACATTTTTCCATGTAGGAATGTTATAAATAAGAGCCATGGGTGTGCTAAGAAACCAAGATCTTCATAGTATTGTTATGCTACAATAATTCTTCCTTGGGAATCTTCTTTTCTCTTGGAAGCCTTCAAGCACCATTGCAATAGGCCATTCCACTCACCTGTTGAGGGAATAGGCATTGATTTTCTTCACCATTTGTCATTTCTTCCATTGTATGAAAAGATGTCAATTGGGGAACTCAAGATCCCTCCCAAGGAGAAAGAGGGGACTCATAAGTCCCTAAAATTTCTCTACGTTGTTTTGCCTACTAATATATTGATCCATTGGTAGCATTATGTTGTTCATTGTTTGATTTTCATGGTTCTAAGTTTCTCATGATTTCTAACATTTATTTCTTATTTGTTTTAGTTTATTTATTTATTTTCACATGTGTTTGGGTTGTCTAACCCACTCACAAAAATTTTGTCTTTTCTAGAAGGCTCATCTAGACATGCAAGTGTTGTTGTTTTTCTCACCCAAGTGACAAAACCAACACAAAAAATATAATGAAATGTGTGAATTTCATCCCAAGTGGCTTGTTGGTGTGTTTTATCCCTTCATATATGACAGAAGACCAGATGGTCTCTATGATTCTCATGGTGTATTGGGTGAGACCTTCTTTATTCCTAGACTAAGGATTGATATGTCGACACCTTGGAGTTTATTTGGTCAACTCTAGATGAACCCTAGGTCATAAACCCCCCAACATTAGGAAGGATGCGCGCAAGTGATCCAACAACCAGCTACTAGGGGACATGGATAGAGGTAGGGGATAATTAATCCACAAGAGAGGGGAGGGTAAAACAGAATGTCCAAGAGATGGGTTCAAGGGGGAATTACCCATGTCTATTAATTCAACCCAATTCTTAATACTTCTATTGGTATATGAACCTTCTAATTTTATTGAGTGTTCCCAAATCCAATCATTGAATGCATGTAAGAGGGTGGGTGTGAGGAGTCACATCCCATAGCTATTGGAAGCATGGGACTAAGTAAAATTAGTTTGAGAAAGAGTGTAAGTCAAGAAAGTAAGACAAAGAGAGAAAATTTGTATGGATAGTGAGAGAAATTTTGGAGAGTCATGTTTTTCATGAACAACAAGTAGAGAATAGAGAAGAAGAGAATTTGAATCTAGAGAAAGAAGGATGGGAAAATTATAGACCATGTTGGAGAGTTTTTGGATCTTTTAAGAGTAGAAAAATTAAGAGTTGGGTTGTCAGTCCTGGAGAAGGAACTCTTGTGTGAGTTTCACTGCATCAGGAAGTGATTATTGTTATTTTCCTGGTAGTTTCCTAGTAGTAAGATCCCTTGAGTTTCTTAGTAGATAGATTCATGGTTACCTATGCCAAAGAGACCCTAATAAACAAATGGGATGCATGATGGACTGAGAGCAATGAAGTGGTACATTATTTGGGTTGGGTAGGTTGAGAGGAAGAGAGTTGGTGGAAAATGGGGATAGTTGTAGGAGAATGACAGTGGGTTGTGGGATTTTTTGAGTTGTGAGTGGACAGTGAGAGATCAACCCTCTTTTATGGATTTCTATCACTAGCTAGGGGAGTGGTTTGTTTTTTATATTTGGAACAACAAGTCTATGGTTGGTGGAATGTTCGTCCCAAATAGTTGGTTTCACAACTATATTTAAAAAGATAAGTGTTTTATTTATTTTTGTCTTGCATTATGAGTTTTAGTTGTTTTTCATGAACTATGTGTATGATACAGATTTATATGTTGCTCTAATGATTTAATAGTTGCATTCATGTGTTATTTAATCATGTTGTAGATGCATTTAATTAATGGAATCAGACAAATAGTTAAACTTGTGTGTAATTCATAGTTGGTAAGATATATGAAATTAGTTAGAAATGTTTTTAACTCTATGAGTATTTCCACACTAAATGGACCTCAGCTGGGTTGGGGGACATTACATTATGGTATCAAATATTTTTTTTCAACAGTGGACCTATATGGGCCAGGAACCAATGTGAATTTGGTAAAATTCAGTGTTACATATTTTGTTTTGTGTCAGATTTGGGGGAACGTTATGAAACTGGAGTGAAATCCCCAAATTTATAAACGATTCAGTTTGAAATCCACCTCAAAACCCCATCAGATATTATCAAGGATGTTAATCTTCAAATTGCAAACTTAAAATTTGACTTGGAAGGTTGAAACTCATGTTTTAATGGTTGTTGAAGAATTGGGAAAAGTTTAATGGATTGATAGTCGAGATTCATTTTTGACAGTTGGGAAAATGAAACAGATCGATGGTCTAGATTTGTTTTTAAGTGTTTGGAAGGTGAAGCATATCAATGGTATGGATTCAATTTTTTCCATTTGTAATTTGAATAATATCAATGGTTTGGATTCATTTTTCACCGTTTGGAAGGTGGATAAAAGCGACGATCGAGATTCATTTTCGACAGTTCAGAAAGTGGATCAAATCAATGATCAAGATCCATTTTTGGCAGTTTGGAAAGTGGATCAAATCGATGGATGAGATTCATTTTTTTCATTTTGGAAGGTGTAGCAGACTGATGATCGGATCGACAAGATTGTCGAAGCATTTTGTTCACCAACAAAAATCACCAATGTTCGATGGTCATGTCGGTGAAATTGGAGAGGCGTTTGGTTCATCCAAGAGAAATTGTCAATCATCGATGAGAGAAAATAGGGTGATGATGTGTCATTCCACATCATCATACATGTGTCATGCCACATTAGCATCCAAGTTTTATTCCACATCAGCCAATTTGATATGTCATCACCCATGTGTCATGCCACATCATCTTAGTTTCCACATTAGCCAAGAAATAACCAATGGTTGATGATCGAGTTGGCCGAATTCGTAAAGCATTTCATCCAACCTAGATAAATCGTAGACGATTGATGGTTTATGGTCAAGTCGACCATTTTAGCGATGAATTACAAAATTGATTTTCAAAGGAAATCACCAATGGTCGATGGTTAGGTTAACGAAATGGGAAGGGTGTTTCTCATGTCTAAAGGAAATCATCAATCGTCGATGGAGCTCAGATCAATGGTCTATATTGCTTCAACTTGGGTGATTAACGATGGAGATTCATCTGCGGGCCTAGAAAAGTTTTAGCATATCAATGGCTAATTACTCTCAATTTTGAGATCAACGGTGCATATTAAAAGATAGTTACAATAGTAAGATAATCAATTTTCTATGAAATTTTCAAATTTTTGAAGGTATTCAACTTGTAGAGCGATTTTGAGGGCATAAATGACATTTTTGAGTGGTCAAAAACACGATAAAAGGGTGTACCCTTGGTAGATCCAGTCTCTACAGCTTAAATAAAAGAACTAAGAGAGAGCTTTCCAATGAGATATCCCAGACGCAAAATAGAGTTGGTATGAAAAAGTCAAAATCCAAATGTTTCTGAGTGGGTTACCCTCCTTATACAGTGAGAAGATACAATATGATAACCCTAGGACTTTGGAGGAGGCCATAAGGAGAGAAAATCATCTTTATGAGCAGAGCAGAGGAAGGTCGATTTTCCAAAAGTATTGGAATGACAAGATGACGGGTAAAAGGGATCAAAGAAAGAAAGGTTTTCAGCCACCCTTTTTCAACAAAAAATCCCATGCAAATTAGGAAGGAAATTCAACCCAAAATGAACCCAGGATGGCATATTCATTTGGGAAAAATCCCAGGCAACAACTTGTACAATGTTGGGGATGTGAGGGAAATCACTTATATAGGGACTTCCCTCGCAAAGGAGAAATAATGAGTATTGTACACAACATTCAAAAGGATGAAACATTGGAAGACATGGGAGGAAACATGCCAAGGATTTAAGTAGCCTTAGACAACAAGTAAGAAGAGTATCAATCCCTCGGGATTGAAGTGGAAAGTAACATTGATAACTATCCCATAGAAATTTTAATTGATTATATAGATAGCCATAGTTACATAAACTATAACATTGTTGAAAGTTCAGCTTGAAGAGATGTTAAAGAAGGGGTATATACGTCCAAATGTGCCACCTTGGGGTGCCCCAGTATTATTTGTAAAGAAGGATGGAACCTTAAGGTTGTGCATTGATTCCAGATAATTGAATAAGGTCACCATAAATAAAAATATCATTTCCAAGGATTGATGACTTATTTGATTAGCTAAAAGGTGCAAGAATATTTTCTGATATCAACTCGAGATCAGGCTATCATCAATTGAGGATAATGGGAGAATATATTAACAAGACAACATTCAAAACTAGATATGGGAATTATGAATTCATGGTAGTGTTATTTGGATTATCAAATGCAACAAAAATTTCATTTACTTGATGCTGGAGTGTTCAGGGAGTTCCTGGACAATTTTGTAATTGTGTTCCTAAATTATATACTCATCTAATCAAGAAAGAAGAAGAACATGAGTGTAATTTAAGAATGTTGTTGCAATTTTTAAGATAGCACAAGTTGTATGCCAAGCTAAATGGATTTTTATCAAAATAATATTCACTACTTGGGGAATATCATTTCGGTCAATGGGATAGAAGTTGATCCCTAGAAGATAGAGGACATTAGAGGATGGTCAACACCAAGAACTGTTACAGAGGTTAGTTCATTCATGGGTCTTGCAGGTTATTACCAAATATTCATAGAAGGTTTCTCAAAGATTGCAATCCCCATTACTTCTTTGAAAAATAAAGGAGTGAAATTTGAATGGACTTCCAAATGTGAAGAGAGATTTCAACAGTTGAAAGACATTTTTACAAGTATTTCAATTTTGTAGATTGCAGACCTAGATGAAAATTTTGTTGTGTGCATCGATTCATGCAAAGAAGGGATCAGTGGGTTCCTCACACAAAATATCATATGGTATACTATGAGTCTATAAAATTAAAAGAGGATGACAAGAATTATCCCACCCATGATCTAGAATTAGCATCCATTATTCATGCACAAAACAATATGGAGACATTACTTAAGGACATACCACTGTGGTATGAAACACTTGTTTGGACAACCCACATTAAATGCCAGATAAACAAAATGGATGGAATTCCTTAATGAATATGTTTTTTAAATTAAGCACATCAAAGGAAAAGAAAATAAAGTTTGCGTTGCACTCATTAGGAGATCGCATGAGATGCATATTGCATCCATCAACATGCATAGGACTAATATGAAAAATAAAAGTATTGCATCAACAAATTCAGATCAACATTATTTAAAAATAAAAGAAACAATACAAGAAGGAAATTTACAACATAAATTTAAATATTTTGAGATAAAGGAAGATGGAATTATCATGTATAGAGGAAACGTATATGTGTCAAATTCGAGTGAGATGAAAAATATAGTGATGAGGGAAATTCACAATGTTTCATATGTTAGGCACCTAAGATATCAAAAATCAATTGCAGTAAGAAGCCAATAGTTTTGGCCAGGAATAAATAAAGAAGTGGCTAATTATGTATCCATATTCTTAGAGTTCCAGAAGGTGAAGATAGTACATAGACATCCAACGGGACTATTACAACCATTGTTCATTCTAAAATGGAAATGGAAAGTATTTACAATGGGTTTTATTACTAAGATTCCCATAACAGTGAAGCAGCATGATTCCATCATGGCGATGGTTGATAAATTAACTAAGGCCTTACATTTTATTCTAGTAAAGACTACACAAAAGGAAGAAATTATTGCAAAAGCATACATGAAGGAAGTTTCCAAGCTACAGGGAGTGCCCAAGGAAATTGTTTCAGACAAAGATCCAAAATTCACATCCAATTTTTGGAAGGGTTTGTTCAAAGGCTTTAGGATAAATCTAAATCCTAATATAGCATATCGCCTAGACTCTGATGGGGAAAAAGAGAGGACTAACAGAATAATTGAGGACATGCTCAGAATGTATGTGATGGACCAACCATCAAAGTGAGAAGATTATATTCATTTAGTTGAATTTTCTTACACTAATGTGTATCAGGCCTCATTAAAAATGAGTCCATTTGAATCATTGTATGATAGGAAGTGTAACACACCAGTGAGTTGGGATAATCCAATAGATAGAGTTGTTATTGGGCCAAATTTGTTGAAGGAAATGGAAGAGAAAATGGAAAATATCAGGAGGAATATAAAGGCTTCCTAGGACATGAAGAAAAATTGTGTAGACAAGAACATAGTTTTTAGAGATTTTAAAGTGGGCGAACATGTATTTTTAAAAGTGAAAGCGAAGAGAATTTAACTAATATTAGGAAGTTTCCTAAAGTTGGAAACAATTGTGGATATTTTGAGATTTTAGAAAAGATAGGGTCATTTGCATACATTCTAGAATTGTTTGCATCCATGAGAGTGAATAATAAATTTCATGTATCATTATTAAATAAATGTGTGCCTGACCCTAACCACATAATTGATTGGACTCTGATCTAGGTGGAACATGAAGGGGATTTTTTGGTGGAACCAGTATGCATCTTGGACTATAAATTCAAAGTGTTCATGAGAAAATCCATAAGCCTAGTAAAGGTTCAATGGACCTTTTATAGTCCTAAAGATGCCACATGGGAGCACGAAGAAACTATGCGGGAGGAATAATCATAACTTTTTGTCAATTTTGAAGAAAACAAAATATAAGAATGAAATAATCCATTTTGAACAACTAAAGTTTTGAAATCATACCTCATAGTCCTAGCCAACCTATGTTGGTTCCCTGATAAAAGAATGGTGCAGCCCGATGGAATGAGATAAATGAAGGGGATACATTCCTTGGGTCAATGGGTTGAGAGGAACAAGAGATTATGGTTGGAGCTATTGTTGGAGTTATGAAATTACAAAAAAATATTTTCTAAGTATTGTGATGTAAATTTTTATATATTTTTTGGCATGGTGATATGCACCAAGGATGGTCCATAGTGTAGGGGAGGGGGAATGTATCATCCCCACTATAATCCACAGCTTAATTAATTCTTAATGTAAATATAATGTATGGTTGTGGCCAAGTGATGTATATACAAATTGTAATTCATAATTTTAATAAATAAATTATGATGTTGGTTGCTAAGGGACATGGACATAAATAGGGGTTGATTAATCCGAAAGAGAGGGGAGGGTCTAAGAGAATGTATAAGAGAGGTGTCCAGGGGGGAATTACCAATTTCTATTAATTCAACCCACTTACTTAGATTACTATTGGTATATGAACCTTATAATTTTATGATTGAGAGTTCCCAAAGCCAATCATTGAATACATGTAAGAGGGTGGGTGTGAGGAGTCACATCCCATAGTTATTGGAAGGATGGGAATGAGTACAATTAGTTTTGGGATGAGTGTAAGTCAAGAAAGTAATAAAAAGAGAGAAAATATGTATGGGTAGTGAGAGCAGTTTTGGAGAGTCATATTTTGTATGAACAACAAGTAGAGAAAATGGAAGAAGAGCATTTGGAGCTGGAACAAGAAGGTTGGGAGAATCCTAGAGCATGATAAAGTGTTTTTGGATCATTTTGGAGTAGAATACTGAAGGGCCAGGTTTTCAAGAATGAATAGTGAACTCATGTGTGAGTTGCACTGCAACACAAAGTGATTGCTTCTATTTTCCTAATAGTTTTCCTAGCAGTGAGATCCCTTGAGTTTCCCAGTAGATAAATTATTGGTTACCTATGCAAAAGAGACCCTAATAAATGAATGGCATGTCGGATGGATTTAGAGTAGTGAAGGGGAACAATCCTTGGGCTGGGCAAGTCAAGAGGAAGAGAGCTGGTGGAAAATCTAGATAGTTGTAGGTGAATGTGAGTGTGTTGTGGGACTTTATGAGTTGTGAGTGGACAGTGAGAGACCAACACTCTTTTACGGATTTCTAACCCTTTCTCAGGGGTGACTTTTTGTTGATATTTGGAACAAAAAGTGTATGGTTGGGTGGAACATCCATCCCAAGCAGTTAATTTCACAACTATTTTAAAAAAGATAAGTGTTTTATTTTTATTTTGTCTTGCATTATGAGTTTTAGTTGTTGTGCATGAAATTTATGTATTAGACTAATTTATATGTCATTGTAATGAGTTACTAGATGCATCCATGCATTATTTAAACATGGTGTAGATGCATTTGATTAATGGTATCAGACCAATAGTTAAGTCCGTGTGTAATTTGTAGTTGGTAAGCTACAGGAAATTAGTTAGTAGAAAATTTTAATTTATGAGTATTTTCACATGTAATAGACCTCAGTTGGGTTAGGGGACGTTACATGTACTAAAGTTTCCATTATAGTAGCATTCTAAGAAACTTTCTGGTGTTCTAAGTCATGAACTTTTGAAGTAACAAGAAAAATGGAAGTTTTGTTCCCATTTGTAATATCCTCATGTCATCAGAGAACCCTATGTAGTTCCTAAATGTCTCTTTTACAAGTGGGGTTGAAACACCCCAATTTTAATCCCAGGGAATTGTAATTGTACATAAATTTTATTTAGGATGGTGAGCCGGATAATATGGCCAAGGGACAATTTATGTATTTTGTTTCAAAATTATTAATAAAAACACATCGTTGGCTATTATATGAGAGGGATAAAACAGTTGGGGGTTGTGATTCCACAAGAGATAATTGACTTCTTATTTTAGTTAACTAGTTACGTCTAGTCTACTAAATCGACTACCTAGTCGAATGTCTTTGTCATCGACTAACTTATTGTAAATAGTCTATTGGTCAACTAGGTTGACTACCTAGTCAATTTTCCTTGTCATCGATTGACTCATTATAATGGTTGACCAAAGTCTAATTCATATTATTTTATTATGAATTATATGTGAGAGGGGATTAAGGGGGCCAGTGGGACCAAAGTCTGATTTATATATTATTTTAAAGCCCACTTACCTTAAAGCATACTAAAGGAAAAATAATTATGGGAATGCATGCCAAGGAGCTAGGTGGAGCTCCTTGGGTGTCAAGTGGCAAGTTCAAAACATGCATTTTAGTTCCTTGGGTTTGGGGAGTTAAGTGATCATTCAATAACTCTACCTTTTGATTGCAAGGACCTTGTTCACTTTCTAGTTATGCATGGAGTTAACCATTAAAATATACCAAATTAGATTATTATTCATGTGATTGAAGAATGGGAATTCCTATCACAAGTATCTGATATGAAATTATGTGTATGCATGAGCATGGGATTGTTGTGATTGAGACTTCATAAATAGTTGGATTTTCTAGAGCCACCAATATTGATATTCCTAGAAACAATGCACTAGAGCCCTAGAGGGGGTGAGAATTTCTCAAGGGACTGCAGGGAAGAGAAGGGGATTCCATGGGGTGTTGTAGGCTAGGGAAGAGAGTTGGGTGGTGGAAAAGGATATAGGATTTTGTATAGTGTCACTTGTCGGGTATTGGGTTGTGTGAGGTAGTTTATCCATCCATACAAGTCATTTTTCCTTGTGGTATCATAATCCCAGTGTAGGGGTGGTCTGTTGCTAAGAGAACTAGAGAAGTGGAGCCTATGGTCGGGGGCAATGTCCTTCGTACACAACCAGTTGGTGACATTTCTTCATAAGAAAAGTGTTATGGTTTATGTATTATCATTTGGTTTAATTGTGTGTATATTACTATTAAATATGTTGTGATTGTCAATAAATTACATATTGTTATAATTCTATGAATTGCATGAGTTTTCTATCATATTGCATGCACATTTCCTTCTATAACCAGACATAGAACATATTGGTATTGGAGCTAAGTATGATCTAGGTCAGAAGAATTTTCAAAAACACAACATGTTACAGAGTGAGAATGGTAGTAACATGGCTCAACGTGGATCTCGATACACTCGATGCATTACAAATTGGTATCAGATCCAACTATAACACTGGACTTGTATGGGTCAGACATTTAAGTGCAAAGACAAAACTTTGAGTACAAATACAATTTGTTTGGGAAATGTTTTTGGATGAAATTGTGTGGAAAACTCGATGACTATTTGGAAAAAAATTGTTGAATGGCATAGTTGATCTTAGACTATTATCTGATGTCTTGAAAAAAAATAGGAGATATTGAAAGTAGAAAAAAGATATTGGATGCCACTCCTATCACAATAAAATCATATCCAAGATGAAAGAAATTGTTTTATGTGCAAGAGGTTGAGTTCTCCATTTGTGAGAAGCCGACAGAAGAATGACATGTTATTATCATTTTAAATTCTTAAAAAAAAACGTTCAAATGACCTTCTTGTTAGAACTTTCATTCTTGTAATCTCTCTGTAGATGTATTTTGAACTTCAAAGTATTCTTTTGCTTGCTCATTTATTTTATTTGAAAGAATTATTTTTTTGTTTCAGAGTGAAACTTATTTATTTGAAAATTCAACCAAGTTAACCTTAAAATAACTCAGACCAACAATATAGTTAACTTCATTGAAAAAATATTCAACCATTTCAACAATATATTCACACTATATATATGATGAAGTTTTCATTGGATATATATTCGTCTATATAGACTTATTGTTAATCCATGGATAATTGTAGGTTAACATTACTATTTTCTTATTTCCTTTCTAAAGAATGAAGACATGGTCTCATTGCTTGAGAGAAAGGTTCATCAAAGATGACATGATTTCAATGGGGAGGGGAATGCAATATCCTAGTTTTGAGCCTTGAAATGCAATACTTTAAATCATGCATTATCTAAATGATGTAGTCAATTGTATGGGAATGAAGCCATGTGGGTTGATTTAAAGGGCCCAGGTGTAAATAATGTAAATCTATTATAAATATTCCTAGCACAAAGCTCAAGGTTAAGTCTCAAGAAGTGAATGAATATGAGTCACCATGGTGGGCTAGTATTTTCGTATGTTTTTTATGTTTTCCATGGTGTGCTTATGTTATGAAAATGTATAAATATAATGATATACATAATAATGTAATATCCATAAAAATGGTTTATTAAGAAGCAATAAGAGGACCATGATACCATAAGAGGGGAAGAGGAAAGGGGGTGCATGGGTGATTTGATTTAACCCTTGTACCCTAAGGTAAAATTATCCTTACCCATGCTTCCTTACAAATATTTCCCATCAACCTTTCACTTGGGTGGTTCTTTGTATGTTTGTCCCTACTTCTTGGGATGGGCACACTTATCTTATGAAACTCTTAGGGGAAAGCCATCATTGACCCTCATTCATTGATCAATGTTACACTAATCCATTCATATTGGATAATTCAATCTCCCATGGTTGTTATCCATCCATTCTTGTTCATGGAGAAACTTGTGTGAAACCATGGATGGATTTCCTACAAATGAGGAGAGAACCCCATGGAATTATGGTTGGGAATAGCTTGCAAGGATTTGGGATTTGATATTGAGAAATGAGAGAAAATGGCATGGTTTTGATGGTCAAACCAAGGCCAAAATGTCCACAATAGTTGAAGAAAACACCAATGAAGCATGCAACCCTCTTCATTGCTACTCATTGGGTACCTTAGAGCCAAGTTATTTTCTATGAAGTTATTACAGAAGACAAAGAACACGATGGGTTCTTCCTTACTACATTGAGAACACTAGAAGAGATAATACTCTCGTGTTATGGAGTGATATGGAGTGAAAACTGCACCTAAAATTACAGTAGTACATTGAAGTTTGCAAAATCTTTAAAGCAATGTGTGATAATTATAAAAATTAGCCAAAAACATACCTCTAAATTCAAATTCATGGCATGATGCATACAAATTCCCCTTTTGAACACCAGAAGGGATTTAGCGCACATATGGTATGGCAAAGGTGGAGGGACATGACGAAGCCAATTGGTGCCCCAGTGAGCTACTGGTGGATGAGGGATAATTGGTTGTCTCCTACTTTTTTTTGCATATTTATCCTCGTATGCATAATTCTTTGTCATATGTCATAATTGTCATATATTTCTTCCTTTCAAAATCCATGGATCCACCTGGTTCATACTAATTTGGAGCTTGTTTCCTACAACCACAATTTCCAGAGAGAATGGAAAATGAATAAAAGGATAAAGAGCAGTCATTTTTGTTAATGTAATTGAGATTGAGATAGATATTACCATATTTGGAGTGCCCATGGTGGTCAATGCTTACATAAAGCAGCATAAAGAGAAATTCCCACAAGTTTAATTATCACACTTCTCTTCATCTTCTTCCCACAGGAAACACATTGTTATGTGTGTGTTTATATATTAAATGAAGGTGTTGTTGGCATCAGAAGTCACTCCTGGATTGCAGCAAGAGTAAGCCTGAGGCCCATCAGTTTGAATGTCACGATTTGTTGATAAAGGGTGATGAACGGAAGTAAACCCAGAACAATATCGTTCTAACTCAGAAACTAGGCCAGGCGTGCACAAGTAGATGAGGTCTTGGTTCAATTTCAGGCAGTAAGTTGTAATAAGGGTGAGTAGGAGGAAGAATTCTATGAGGAAAACTAAAGGGTTGTTGTGGGCTTCGGGCTTCCAACAGCCTGTAGAAGAAAAATTTGAACATAAGAACTTCTTATATTCAAAACATAAACACTAAAAGAACATAACAGAGCTTATAATAAATCCTTTATTATAACACAGTCACGACGATTCATTTGAATCATTCAGTCATGAACCCCTTCAGTTTGAGATCGAAACAAGATGAAAAAGAGAGCTTCCTTACATTAAAAAAAGAAATTCCATATACATATACATAGCCAGGAAAACCAGTGCTTCATTAAAACATTACAGTCGGGAGCTCTGCTCTACCATCCATGCCTACAGAAATACAAAAACTAAGTGTATATACTCAGGGAAATTCGCCCCCTTCGCAGTAGGAAGGTAGGTGAGACATTAAAGTCCAAATTAGCATGTGCAGGCTCCTCATTCAAACCTGGATGGAACTCCTTCGTCAGACGCCATCTTAACTCAGCATGGCTCTTACAGGGGGACCTGCATACAAGGGTACCATGGGCTGATTGCTCCAGGCCTCTTCCATGCCCTCCATTTATGAGTTGAGTTGAGGTCTCAACCACCTACTCAATATTCATTAACTACTTCTTCCATGGAGGGTGGTCGAGACTGAAAACATAGAGAGAGACCCCGTGTCCTTTGAAGTCCCAGTAGCCGAAATGTCGAAATGGCTCCTGGGCGCTTTTCACATTTCGCGTTTCGGGGTTTCTTGATGCAGTGGAAGAGAGAGACCCCGTGTCCTTTGAAATACCGGTAGTCGGAATGATGAAATGGCTCCTGGGTGATTTTCACATTTCGCATTTTGGAGTTTCGAAATGTAGTGGATGAGAGAGACCCTGTTTCCTTTGAAGTCCTGGTAGCCGAATTGTCGAAATGGCTCATGGGCACTTTTTACATTTCGCGTTTTGGGGTTTCTTGATGCAGTGGAAGAGAGAGACCTCGTGTCCTTTGAAATCCCGGTAGTTGGAATGCCGAAATGGCTCCTAGGCGCTTTTCACATTTCGCGTTTCAGAGTTTCGAAATGCAGTGGAAGAGAGAGACCTCGTGTCCTTTGAAGTCCCGGTAGCTGAAATGATGAAATGGCTTCTAGGAGCTTTTCACATTTCACATTTCGGGGTTTCAAAATGCAGTGGAAGAGAAACCCTTTGTCATTTGAAGTCCTGGTAACTGAAATGTTGAAATGGCTTCTGGGTGATTTTCGCATTTCGCATTTTGGGGTTTTGAAATGCAGTGGAAGAGAAACCCTTTGTCCTTTGAAGTCTCAGTAGCCGAAATGTCGAAATGGCTCCTGGGCACTTTTCTCATTTTGCGTTTCAGAGTTTCAAAATGCAGTGGAAGAGATAGACCCCGTGTCCTTTAAAGTCCCGGTAGCCGAAATGTTGAAATGACTTTTGGGCGCTTTTTTCATTTCATGTTTCGGGGCTTCGAAATGCAGTGGAAGAGAAACCCTTTGTCTTTTGAAGTCCCAGTAGCTGAAATGTCGAAATGGCTCCTCGGCGCTTTTCACATTTCACATTTTGGGGTTTCTTAATGCAGTGGAAGAGAGAGACCATGTGTAACTCTACGACTCAATCCTACCCGATGACCATCGATCTGCTCCATCTGTGGATTCTCGCCGTTGAAAACAAAATGCCCGCTCGCTTGATTTTAAGCCCAAAATGGACTTCTTCTGTGTGTTGCGCTCGGCATTCATGACTGCAGCCTTTGAATAAAACACATTTGATGGGTTTTTAAACCCCATCTCTACGCATTTACACCAAGGGCCTGAAATCTGAGAGAAACACCACCTTGCAAGAATTGGCACTAACATTAGGCTCCATGGGGGACAGAGTCGTCCTTGCGATGCTCTAAGAACTCCTTCTGCAGTTTCGGTTGCCTTATGTTGGGCTATGGAGTCGTTTATTAAGCCGAAAATAAACAGAAAAACAATAAAAAACATATTTACAGAAACAAAAACAAAAAAGAGGAGTCGTCTAAGGCTCAAAAAAAACATTTCTTCAGGAAATGCCCATTTACTGGGCCGTTAAAAAATTCTTCACCCTCCAAATCTTGCAACCTGTACGTGTTATTTAAGAATACTTCAGAGATTTTGAAGGGCCCGATCCAAAGGGCATCAAACTTGTTGTGTTTTCCCCTATCCTGCCTGGGTGCATCCCACTTAAGCACCAAATCTCCCAGCTCGAATTCCTCCTTCCTGACCTTCCTATCAAAGGCCTTATTGATCTTCTGCTGATGACTATGAGCTATGTCCATTACCTTCTTCCTGACCTGTTGCACTTCCACCAACTGAAGAATTCTTCTGATCATATGGTCTGGCTCTCCTTCATGATCTTGAAAGAATTTTGCTACAGGTAAAGCGAGCTGAGTGGGAAACACAACCTCCATCCCATAAACAAGTTGAAAAGGTGAGGTTCCCAGGGACTTTTTTGTTGAAACTCGATCGGCCCATAGAGCGAATTTGAGCTTTGAATCCCAGGCCCTCTTATTGTCTTCCAATAATCTTTTAATGAGTTTGATTAGACTTTTATTGGAATATTCTGCTAGTCCATTTCCTTGAGGATAATAGGGAGTGGAGTGAATTAGTGAAATATCGAACTACTCACTGAACTTAACTAGAGGCTTAGACTTGAAAGAAGCAGCATTATCGGTGACAATTCTGCTGGGACAGCCAAATCTGGCTATGATATCCTCCAGAAAGATGATAATTACCTTGTGTGAAGCACTCCTGGTGGGGGAGGCTTCTATCCACTTGGTGAAATAGTGTGTTGCAGTTAGTATCCACATGTGCTGGCCACTTGAAGGAGGATGAATTTCTCCAATGAATTCCAACCCCCACTGTCGAAAGGGTGTTGAAGCTACTACAGGCTTTAGTGGCAGAGATTTCAGTTGCTGCTTTCCTGAGAACCTTTGGCATTTGATGCAAGCTCTGACTTCTCTGCAGACATCAGTGAATAAGGTGGGCCAGTAGTACCCAGCCCTGAGAATTTTGTGGGCTATGGTCTTCCAGAAATGATTCCCTCCACAAAGGCCGCTATGGAAATCAAACATAAATTTATGGGATTCTTGTGGGTTTAGACACCTCAAAAACAGCCCTAGAGGGTCTCTCTAGTATAAGACTTGGTCAATAAGGCAATATCTGACTACCTTGAGCTTTAAATATCTTGCCTTGCTTTTTCCCATTCCATCAGGAGGCTTCAACTCCTGCAAAAAGTACAAAACGTCTCTGTACCAGGTGTATTCTGCTAGTGATAAGCCACCTTGAGATCTTTTTTTGGACGACTCAGCTTGCTGATTTCCTAAGCAAGAATTGATGAAGCTAACCCCCAAGGCCTTGCAATTGGATTCAGCCAACAGCTTGGATAAACCCTTCCCTTTAACCAACTTGGTGGGCTTTATCTCCAAGTCAAACTCAAGGATCTTGGCAATCCATTTACCTCTTCTCCCATCTATGTTAGGCTATATAAGGATGTCTTTCACAGAGGCTGAAGGAACATATGCGGTCACTCTCGAGTGTAAGACATAGACTTTGAAATCTTTGAGAGATTTCACCAAGGCATAGGCCTTCTTCTCCATGATATCATACCTGATTTCTACATCTCTTAATGCCTTATTGAAGAAGGAAATGGGTTGGTCTCACCCTTCCTCATTTTTCTGCAACACGACCGTTGCTATTGTATCAAAAGAAGCAACAGAAAAAATTAAGAAATCCCTAAAATAATCAGGACTGATCAGTACAGGTGCCTCAGTCAATGCCCTTTTTATTTGGACAAAAGATTCCCTGGGTTCAGCAGTCCATTTTAATTCCTTTCCCTTTATGAGCATGGTTGTGATGTGTTTCACCAACTCAACAAAATTTGAGATGAACCTTCTCAAAAATTTAATCTTCCCTAAAAAATCCTGAACTTCCTTTCTAGACCTGCGAATTAGTGACAGGGTCTGAATTGCCTCTACCCTGCTAGGATCAATTCTCACTCCTTCTATTGATACTATATGGCCTAACAACTTCGCCTCCTTCATAGCAAACAAATATTTCTTGGGATTTAAGTAAAGTCCAAACTTCTGGCATTTCAAGAAAACTTTCCTCAAGTGACAGTGGTGCTCCTTATCAGACTTGGAGAAAACTGTGATGTCATCCAGATAAATCACCACAAACTGATCTTTCTCCCCGATGATGGCTATGTCAATGGCTCACTAAAATGTTTCTCCTGCATTTATTAATCCAAAAGGCATTTTGGCATACATGAATGTGCCCCAAGGAGTGGTGAAGGATGTTTTTTATTTGTCCTCGGGCATGACTGATATCTGATTATAGTGAGAAAAACCATCAATCATGGATATCCTAGATGCACCAGTTACCCTCTGCAATATGTGCTCCATGTTGGGCAAGGGATAGTTGTCTTTCTTTGAGCTCCTGTTCAGGTTCCTAAAATCGACACAGAGCCTGATTTCTCCACTTTTCTTCCTCACCGGGACCAAATTGGATACCCACTCAGAATATCTCAAGGGCACAATGATTTGGGAATCTAACAACTTCTTCACTTCTCTCTCCATGATAGGCAACAGCATGGGATTTATCTGTCTTATATTCTGCCTAAATGACTTAGCCTCTCCCTTCAGTGGGATCTTGTGTTCAATGACAGATGTGTCATATGTCTTGAGGTCTTCATAGGTCCATGCAAACACATCAGCAAATTATTTTAATAACTCGGTATATTCGACCCTCTGCTCTTTGGTCAAACTGCTTGACAACTTGACAAACATAGGCTCCTCCTGTGTGTCGATATTGCACTCCGTTGTATCAACATCTTCACTTGAAACCCTACCCTTTACTACCACATCATTTCCATCGAACAATCTTTATAAAGGGATTAGTCCCTTCAGAATGTGATTGCTAGGCAAATGAATAATATGGTGATTATCAATTTTATTTAACAATATCTTAGTGTGAGGGTGACTTTTGAGATCAGGATCCTGATCAATGTGAAGTGCAGAAAATTCATCGATAGACTAAAGGAATTTTTTGATTTCAAGATCGTCTTCAAATACCTTCCAATGATTGACATTGTCTGGGACAGATGGCCTATATCTTATCTCAACATCATATTTGATGTTAGGCGGCAGAGGGATCCTGAACAGACTAGCTGAGACATCTAAGGAATCGGCCAAAGTATTTTCCTCTCTTGGAATAAAAGAAATGTTGAAAGCTGAGAAGAAATTATCAATCAGGTCCCACACTTCATTTTTGTAACTCCTGAGCTGAGGGTGCTTATCCCACTAAGAATTTATGACTTGTTGGATTATCAACTCAGCATCTCTGAACACTGCTACCTCCTCAATTCCCATTTCTTTTGCAGCCCTTAAACCTAGAACAAGAGCTTCATATTCTGCCAGATTATTGGTAGCCTCAAATTCTAGCTTGTATGACAGGGATATGGTTTCCTGACAAGGTGATACAAAAACCACTCCAGCGCCAGCGCCTTCACTAGAAGAAGTTTCGTCAAATAACATCTTCTAAATAGATGTGGTTGGAGGAGGTATCTCGTGATTAAATATGGGTTGCTTTCTGATTTGAAAAGGGGCTTCAGGAGTATCAGTGAGCTCCAATAAACTAGACCCCAAATCAGTGTCAAGAACAAAGATAGGATGATTGGTGGCATCTGCTTTATCACTAACGATGTAGGCCAGCTGAGCTTCTCTGTACAACCTCCTGTGTTCCCCTCCAAAGAATGGAATCGTGGCATATGTGAGATCCATCTGTAATGTTCCTCCAAGTTTTTTAATCCAAGATCTTGACAACAGTATGTCGAACTTGGGGGGAACATCAACTACTAAAATGTCCATGACCACACTCTTCATTGACAGTTGAAATAAGGAGACCACCAAGTCTTTGATGACTCCAAGGTATTGCACCCTCCCTGAATCAAAAGAGTACAAATTGTGATAAGACTTTGTCACTTCCAGTCCTATATCTTCCATGACTATTTTGGGCATAAGGTTGTGGGAAGCTCCTGAATCCATGAGGCAATTATGTAGCACCTTATCATGTATGTTCAGGGATGTGTAGAAGGGAGGGGATGAATCATCTTTGTCTTCTACCATGGGACCTAGGACGACGGCTGGATTTTCATCTTGAATATTTACTGAATCTGAGGAAGGATGGGGGGACTTAGATTGTAGCAGTTTGGAGAGGGACCTTTTGAAATCTTCATTTTTAATTAGTTCTGAGAGGGGTACGAGAATTCTAATCTTTTGAATTTCGTGCTCAAAACTAAAGGAGGAAAGAGGCTTAGGAGATTCCCTTACCTCAGAGATAGGTTCCTTGGTTTTTGGCGAAGTATTTTAAGTTTTATTTTCTTTAGTAGTGATTTTTGCAGGCTTAACAAGTCTTTCCGCTATGAGGGGTTGATCATGGCTATCAAAATTTCCTTCTTTCTTCTTTGACCTGAGATGATATCTGTAAGGAGTGTTGTTGGCCTTTTCCCCTTTACCCAACTCATTGACTTGAATGTTCATAAGGGATCCTTCATATGCAAATTGAGTCAAATGGGGAAAAGGGGAAGTGTCTTCAATACAGTGAATTTCAAGGTTGAGCTCATCTATCTCTTCTCCTTCCTCATGAGAAACTAGGTTATTTTGGAGAGGGGTTTGAATCTTCTAATCATCTCTGTCTTTGCTCCTTTGTTCCCTTGGAAAAGCCTATGGCACATTGTTGCTAGGCCTCCTGAAGCCTATGTTATCAGTATTTTGGGGATTTCTGTACATGGGCTTTCCTTCTAACTCCCACCTTTCCATTCTAGCCGAAAGCGATTTTAGCATTTTAGTTACCTCGTCCATTTGAAGGGGAAGGGGAGGATTAAGGTCTCTTCCTAGATATGTCTCTATCGGCCTTATTCCTGAGTCGGTCAACAACCAATATGTTAGATTCTACTTCCACGGCTGCATCCCGCATGTGAGCCAGAGTAGTGGCTCTCCTTTCCCTCAACAGAAGGCAGAAATCGGGATCAAAAGTGCTAGCATAAGTGATCTTAGCAGAGGCTTCTGAAGACTTTATTTCAATGGGGATCTTATTGTGCATTTTATTGAATCTCTTGGAGAAATCAGAGACAGACTCTCCTTCCTTTCTCTTCAAAGACCCGAACTATGTCATGTAATACATGAAGTCTTTTTTGTCTCCCCACTGTCTCAAAAAGGCATTATCCAAAGCCTCAATCCCAACAATAGATCCAAGAGGTAGGGCCCTAAACCACTTTCTAGCCTGGCCTTCAAGGATATGGACGAAAATTCTCACCCATACGTCTACATGCATGATAACATGATCATCTATAAAACTGTAAAAGGATTCAAGGTGTTCTTCTGCATCTATGTCCCCTTTGCTTGTAAACTTGGGCACTGCTTAAGGTAGCCATCTGCTAGAAGGGCATTGAGAGGTTGAGGTAACAAAAGGGGAGCATACCTAGCAGCTATTATGGCCTCCATTCTAGTCATGGGGGGATTTTCTCCTACCATCAGAATATTAGGTGGAGGAGAACTCGGAGGAGAAGGAGCTCGAATAGGGGATACTGGAAATGAGCTTCTAGGTGGAAGGGGAAACAATGGGGGATTCAGCGAGAAGGCTAAAGGGATTGAGTTAGTATATGCTTCTCTCTATGCAGTAGCAACAACAGTAACAAGAGGAGGAGTGGTAAAGCTAGGGGTGGGGTAATCTTTTGTGGTCTAGGGTCTACGCCAAGGTACAGCTTCAGGGGAGAGGGGAGTGACAAGGATTTCTCCCTCCAATCCTAGACCAGGAGGGGAAAACTCAGCAAGAACACTTCTGAAATTCAAGAAACGAGAAACTTCAGAAAAAGGTCTGCTAGGAAGCTGAGAACAAGAAAATGGAGTTTCTACAAAAGGAGATGGCAAATTACCTGGTTTAACGGTGGAATTTTCTCCTTCATAGGCCTTTCCTTTTCTGATAATCGCCTCCGGCTCAGTTTTAGGTGTACCTAGAGGTAGCTATGGATGGGACCGGGTGTGTCTACCTCTAGAAGCCACAACTAAAACAGTAGGTTCTCCACAATGGAATCGTCAGGTGCACAGTAGCAATCTCGTAGGGCTTTGATGCCTGATGCACCTTCAGAATCAGAGGCTCGATGTCGTTTAATCCCAGGGAAAAGTTTCAACTTTGTCCCCAACAACGGTGCCAGAAATGTTGGCATCAGAAGTCACTCCTAGATTGCAGCAAGAGTAAGCCTGAGGCCCATCAATTTGAATGTCATGATTTGTTGATAAAGGGTGATGAACGGAAGTAAACCCAGAACAATATAGTTCTAACTCAGAAACTAGGCCAGGCGTGCACAAGCAGATGAGGTATTGGTTCAATTTTAGGCAGTAAGTTGTAATAAGGGTGAGTTGGAGGAAGACTTATGTGAGGAAAAGTGAAGGGATGATGTGGGCTTCGGGCTTCCAACAGAGTGTAGAAGAAAACTTTGAACACAAGAACTTCTTATATTCAAAACAAAAACACTAAAAGAACATAATAGAGCTTATAATAAATCCTTTATTATAACACAGTCATGATGATTCATGTGAATCATTCAATCATGAACCCTTTTAGTTTGAGATCGAAATAAGATGAAAAAGAGAGTTGCCTTACATTGAACAAAGAAATTTCATATACAGGTACATAGCTAGGACAACCAGTGCTTCATTAAAACATTACAGTTGGGAGCTCTGCTCTACCATCCATGCCTACAGGAATACAAAAACTAAGTGTATATACTCATGGAAATTCGCCCCCTTCGCAGAAGGAAGGTAGTTGAGACATTAAAGTCCAAATTAGCATGTGCAGGCTCCTCAGTCAAACCTGGACGGAAATCCTTCGTCAGACGCCTTCTTAACTTAGCATGGCTCTTGCAGGGGGACTTGCATACAAGGGTACCACGGGCTAATTTCTCTAGGCCTTTTCCACACCCTCCATTTATGAGTTGAGTTGAGGTCTCAACCACCTACTCAATATTCATTAACTGCTTCTTCCATGGAGGGTGGTCGAGACTGAAAACATAGAGAGAGACCTTGTGTCCTTTGAAGTCCCGGTAGCCGAAATGCTGAAATGCCGCCTGGGCGCTTTTCACATTTCGCGTTTCTGGGATTCTTGGTGCAGTGGAAGAGAGAGACCCCATGTCCTTTGAAATCCTGGTAGCCAGAATGTTGAAATGGCTCCTGGGATCTTTTTGCAATTCATGTTTCGGAGTTTCGAAATGCAGTGGAAGAGAGAGACCCCGTGTCATTTGAAGTCCCGGTAGCCGAAATGTCGAAATGGCTCCTGGGCACTTTTTGCATTTTGCGTTTCAGGGTTTCTTGATGCAGTGGAAGATAGAGACCCCGTGTCCTTTGAAATCCCGATAGCCGAAATGCTAAAATGTCTCTTGGGCGCTTTTCACATTTCGCATTTCGGAGTTTCGAAATGTAGTGGAAGAGAGAGACCCCGTGTCCTTCGAACTCCCAGTAGCCGAAATGTCGAAATGGTTTCTGCGCGCTTTTCGCATTTCGCGTTTCGAGGTTTCGAAATGCAGTGGAAGATAAAACCTTTGTCCTTTGAAGTCCCGGTAGCCGAAATGTTGAAATGGCTCCTGGGCGCTTTTCACATTTCGCATTTCGGGGTTTCAAAATGCAATGGAAGAGAAACCCTTTGTCCTTTGAAGTCTCGATAGTCAGAATGTCGAAATGGCTCCTAGGCGCTTTTCGCATTTCGCATTTCGGAGTTTCGAAATGCATTGGAAGAGAGAGAGCCCATGTCCTTTGAAGACTCGGTAGCCGAAATGTCGAAATGGCTTCTGGGCGCTTTTCGCATTTCACGTTTCGGGGTTTCGAAATGCAGTGGAAGAGAAACCCTTTGTCCTTTGAAGTCCTAGTAGCCGAAATGTCGAAATGGCTCCTGGGCGCTTCTCGTATTTCGTGTTTCGGGATTTCTTTATGTAGTGGAAGAAAGAGACCCCGTGTAACTCTGCGACTCAAGCCTACCCGATGACCGTCGATCTACTCCATTTGTGGATTCTCGTCATTGAAAACAAAATTCCCACTCGGTTAATTTTAAGCCTGAAATGGACTTCTTCTGTGTGTTGTGCTCGGTGTTCATGATTTTGGCCTTTGAATAAAACACATTTGATGGGTTTTTAAACCCCATTTCTACGCATTTACACCAAGGGCCTGAAATCAGAGAGAAACACCACCTTGCAAGAATTGGTGCTAACATTAGTCTCCATGGGGGATAGAGTCGTCCCTGCAATTCTCTAAGAACTCCTTCTGCAGTTCCGGTTGCCTTCTATTGGGCTATGGAGTCATTTATTAAGCTGAAAATAAACAGAAAAAAAAAATAAAAAAAATATTTACAAAAAAAAAAGAGGAGCCGTCTAAGGCTCAAACAAAACATTTCTTCAGGAAATGCCCATTTACTGGGTCGTTAAAAACTTCTTCACCCTCCAAATCTTGCAACATGTACGTGTTATTTAAGAATACTTCAAAGATTTTGAAGGGCCCGATCCAAAGGGCATCAAACTTGTTGTGTTTGCCCCTATCATGTCTGGGTGCATCCCATTTAAGCACCAAATATCCCAGCTCAAATTCCTCCTTCCTGACCTTCCTGTCAAAGGCCTACTTGATCTTCTATTGATGACTATGAGCTATGTTCATTACCTGCTCCCTGACTTGTTTCACTTCCACCAACTGAAGAATTCTTCTGATCATATGGTTTGGTTCTCCTTCATGATCTTGAAATAATTTTGCTACAGGTAAAGCGAGCTGAGTGGGAAACAGATCCTCCGTCCCATAAACAAGTTGAAAATGTGAGGTGCCCAGGGACTTCTTTTTTGTCACTCGATCATCCCATAGAGCGAATTTGAGCTTTGAATCCCAGGCCCTCTTATTGTCTTCCAATAATCTTTTAATGAGTTTGATTAGACTTTTATTGGAAGATTCTAAAGTCCATTTCCTTGAGGATAATAGGGAGTGGAGTGAATTAGTGAAATATCGAATTGCTCATAGAACTTAACCAAAATATCAGACTTGAAAGAAGAAGCATTATCGGTAACAATTCTATTGGGACAGCCAAATCCGGCTATGATATCCTCCAGGAAGCTGATAATTACCTTGTGTGAAGCACTCCTGGTGGGGGCGGCTTATATCCACTTGGTGAAATAGTTTTTTGCAGTTAGGATCCACCTATGTTGGCCACTTGAAGGAGGATGAATTTCTCCAATGAAGTCCAACACCCACTGTTGAAAGGCTGTTGAAGCTACTACAGGCTTTAGTGGCAGAGGTTTGAGTTGTTGCTTTCCTGAGAACCTTTGGCATTTGATGCAAGCTCTGACTTCTCTGTAGACATTAGTGAATAAGGTGGGCCAGTAGTACCCAGCCCTGAGAATTTTGTGGGTTGTGTTATTCCAGAAATGATGCCCTCCACAAAGGCCGCTATGGAAATCAAACATAACTTTATGGGCTTCCTGTGGGTTTAGACACCTCAGAAAAACCCCTAGAGGGTCTCTCCAGTATACGACTTGGTCAATAAGGAAATATCTGATCTCCTTGAGCTTTAAAGCTCTTACCTTTCTTTTTCCCATTCCATCAGGAGGCTTCAACTCCTGCAAAAAGTACAAAACATCTCTGTACCAAGTGTATTCTGCTAGTGATAAGCCACCCTGAGAGATTTTGCTGGACAACTCAGCTTGTTGATTTCTTGAACAAGCATTGATGAAGCTAACCCCCAAGGCCTTGCAATTGGATTCAGCCAGCAGCTTGGTTAAACCCTGCCCTTTAACCAACTTGGTGGGCTTATCTCTAGGTCAAACTCAAGGATCTTGGCAATCCATTTACCTCTTCTCCCATCTATGTCAGGTTGTATAAGGATTTCTTTCACAGAGGCTGAAGGAACGTATGTGGTCACTCTCGAGTGAAAGACATAGAATCTAAAATATTTGAGAGATTTCGCCAAGGCATAGGCCTGCTTATCCATGATCTCATACCTGATTTATTCATCTCGTAATGCCTTACTGAAGAAGGAAATGGGTTTCTCTCGCACTTCCTCATTTTTCTACAATAAGACCGTTGCTATTGTATCAAAAGAAGCAAAAGAAAAAATTAGGAAATCCTTGGAATAATCAGGACTGGTCAGCACAGGTGCCTCGGTCAATGCCCTTTTTATTTGGACAAAATATTCCCTGGGTTCAGCAGTCCATTTTAATTCATTTCCCTTTCTGAGCATGGTTGTGATGTGTTTCACCAACTCAGCAAAATTTGAGACGAACCTTCTCAGAAAGTTAATCTTCCCTAAAAAAGCCTAAACTTCCTTTCTAGACCTGGGAAGTGACAAGTTTTGAATTGCCTCTACCCTGCTGGGATCAATTCTCACTCCTTCTGTTGATACTATATGGCCTAACAACTTCCCCTCTTTCATAGCAAACAAAGATTTCTTGGGATTTAAGGAAAGGCCAAACTTCCGGCATTTCAAGAAAACTTTCCTCAAGTGACAGTGATGCTCCTTATCAGACTTGGAGAAAACTGTGATGTCATCCAGATAAATCACCACAAATTGATCTTTCTCCCCAATGAAGGTTATTTCCATGGCTCGCTGAAATGTTTCTCCTGCATTCATTAATCCAAAAGGCATTTTGGCATACATGAATGTGCCCCAAGGAGTGGTGAAGGTTGTTGTTTCTCTGTCCTCGGGCATGACTGATATCTCATTATAGCTAGAAAAACTGTCAATCATGGATATCCTAGATGCTCCAGTTACCCTCTGTAATATGTTCTCCATGTTGGGCAAGGGATAGTTTCCTTTCTTTGAGCTCCTGTTCAGGTTCCTGAAATCGACACAGAGCCTGATTTCTCCACTTTTCTTCCTCACCGAGACCAAATTGGCTACCCACTCAGAATATCTCAAGGGGACAATGATTTGGGCATCTAACAACTTCTTCACTTTTCTCTCCATGACAGGCAACAACATGCGATTTATCTGTCTTAGCTTCTACCTAAATGGCTTAGCCTCTCCCTTCAGTGGGATCTTATGTTCAATGACAAATGTGTCATATGTCTTGAGGTCTTCATAGGTCCATGCAAACACATCAGCAAATTATTTTAATAAATTGGTATATTCTACCCTCTACTCTTTGGTCAAATTGCTTGACAACTTGACAAACTTAGGCTCCTCATGTGTGTCGATATTGCACTCCACTGTATCAACATCTCCACTTGAAACCCTACCCTTTACTACCACATCATTTCCATCGAACAGTCTTCCTAAAGGGACTAGTCCCTTCAGAATGTGATTGCTAGGAAAATGAATAATATGGTGATTAACAATTTTATTTAACAATATCTCAGTGTGAGGGTGACTTTCGAGATCAGGATCCTGATCAATGTGTAGTGCAGAAAAATCATCGACAGACTGAAGGAATTTTTTGATTTCAAGATCGTCTTCGAATACCTTCCAATGCTTGATATTGTTCGGGACAGATGGCCTATATCTTATCTCAACATCATATTTGATCTTAGGTGGCAGAGGGATCCTGAACAGACTAACTAAGGCAGCTAAGGAATCGGCCAAAGTAGTTTCCTCTCTTGGAACAAAAGAAATGTTGAAAGCTGAGAAGAAATTATCAATCAGGTCCCACACTTCATTTTTGTAACTCCTGAGCCGAGGGTGCTTAGCCCGCTAAGAATTTCTGACTTGCTGGATTATCAACTCAGCATCTCTGAACACTTCTACCTCCTCAATTCCCATTTCTTTTGCATCCATTAAACCCAGAACAAGAGCTTCATATTCTATCACATTATTGGTAGCTTCAAATTCTAGCTTGTATGACAGGGATATGGTTTCTTGACAAGGTGACACAAAAACCACTCCAGCGCCAGCACCTTCGCTAGAAGAAGCTCTATCAAAGAACATCTTATAAACAGAGGTGGTTGGAGGAGGTATCTCGTGATTAAATATGGGTTCCTTTCCGATTTCAAAAGGGGCTTCAGGAGTATCAGTGAGCTGCAATAAACTACACCCCAAATCAGTGTCAAGCGTAAAGATAGGATGATTGGTGGGGTCTTCTTCATCACTAACAATGTAGGCCAGTTGAGCTTCTTTGTAGAACCTCCTATGTTCCCCTCCAAAGACTGAAATGGTGGCATATATGAGATCCATATGTAATGTTCCTCCAAGGTTTTTAATCCAAGATCTTGACAACAACATGCCGAACTTGGGGGGAACATCAGCTACTACAATGTCCATGACCACACTCTTCATTGGCAGCTGAAATAAGGAGACCACCAAGTCTCTGATGACTCCAAGGCATTGCACCCTCCTTGAATCAAAAGAGTACAAATCATGATAAGCCTTTGTCACTTCCAGTCCCAATTCTTCCATGACTATTTTGGGCATAAGGTTGTTGGAAGCTCCTGGATCCATGAGGCAATTATGCAGCACCTTATCATGTATGTTCAGGGATGTGTAGAAGGGAGGGGATGAATCATCTCTATCTTCGACCATGGGACCTAGGACGATGGATAGATTTTCATCTTGAAGATTTACTGAGTCTGAGGAAGGTTGGTGGGACTCAGATTGTAGCAGTTTGGAGAGGGACCTTTTGAAATCTTCATTTTTAACTAGTTCTGAGAGGGGTACAAGAATTCTAATCTTTTGAATTTCGTGCTCAAAACTAAAGGAGGAAAGAGGCTTAGGAGATTCCCTTACCTCAGAGACAGGTTCTTTAGTTTTTGGTGAAGTATTCATAGTTTTCGTTTCTTTAGTAGTGATTGTTGTAGGCTTAGTAGGTATTTCCGCTATGAGGGGTTGATCATGGCTATCAAAATTTCCTTCTTTTTTCTTTGACCTGAGATGATATCTGTTAGGATTGTTGTTGGCCTTTTCCCCTTTACCCAACTCAATGACTTGAATGTTCATAAGGGATCCTTCATATGCAGATTGAGTCAAATGGGGAAAAGGGGAAGTGTCTTCAATACAGTGAATTTCGGGGTCAAGCTCATCTATCTCTTCTCCTTCCTCATGAGAAACTAGGCTATTTTGGAGAGGGGTTTGAATCCTATGATCATCTCTGTCTTTTCTCCTTTGTTCCCTTAGGAAATTCTATGGCACATTGTTGCTAGGCCTCCTGAAGCCTCTGTTATCAGTATTTTGGGGAATTTGTACATGGGCTTTCCTTCTAATTCCCAAGTTTCCATTCCAGCCGAAAGTGATTTTAGCATTTTAGTTACCTCGTCTGTATGAAGGGGAAAGGGAGAGGAATTGGATGGGGAGGCTTCAAGTCTCTTCCTGGATATGTCTCTATCGACCTTATTCCTGATTCGGTCAACAGCCAATATTTTAGATTCTACTTCGACGGTTGCATCCTGCATGTGAGCCAGAGTAGTGGCTCTCCTTTCCCTCAACAGAAGGCAGAAATCGGGATCAAAAGCGCTAGCATAAGTGATATTAGCAGAGGCTTCTGAGGGATTTATTTCAGTGGGGATCTTATTGTACATTTTATTGAATCTCTTGGAGAAATAAGAGACGGACTCTCCTTCCTTTCTCTTCAAAGACCCGAACTTTGTGATGTAATACATGAAGTATTTTTTGTCTCCCCACTGTCTCAAAAAGGAATTATCCAAAGCCTCAATCCCATCGATATATCCAGGAGGCAGGGCCCTAAACCACTTTCTAGCCTCGCCTTCAAGGATATGGACGAAAATTCTCATCAATGCGTCTGCATGCATGATAACATGATCATCTGTAAAATTGTAAAAGGCTTCAAGGTGTTCTTCTGCAGCTATGTCCCCTTCGCCTGTAAACTTGGGCAGCTGCTTAAGGTAGCCATCTACTAGAAGGGCATTGAGAGGTTGAGGTAACAAAAGGGGAGAATACCTAGCATCTATTATGGCCTCCATTCTGGTCATGGGGGGATTTTCTCCTGCCATCGGAATATTAGGTGGAGGAGAACTCGGAGGAGAAGGAGCTCAAATAGGGGATACTGGAAATGAGCTTCCAGGTGGAAGGGGAAACAATGGGTGATTCAGAGAGAAGGCTAAAGGGATTGAGTCAGCAGATGATTCTCTTTGTGCAGTAGCAACAACAGTAACAAGCGGAGGAGTGGTAAAGCTAGGGGTGGGGAAATTTTATGTGGTCCAGGGTCCACGCCAAGGTACAGCTTCAGGGGAGAGGGGAGTGACAAGGATTTCTCCCTCCAATCCCATACTAGGAGGGGAAAACTCAGCAAGAACGCTTCTGAAATTCAAGAAACGAGAAACTTCAGAAAAAGGTCTACTAGGAAAATGAGAACAAAAAAATGGAGTTTCTACAGAAGGAGATGGCAAATTACCCGGTTCAACGGTGGAAGTTTCTCCTTTAGAGGCCTTTCCTTTTCTGATAATCGCATCCGGCTTAGCTTCAGGTGTAGCTAGAGGCAGCTGTGGATGGGACCGCGTGTGTCTACCTCTAGAAGCCACAACTAAAATAGCAGGTTCTCCATAGTGGAGTCATCACAATGGAGTTGCCAAGTGCACAGTAGAAATATCGTAGGGCTCTGATGCCTAATGCACCTTCAGAATCAGAGGCTCGATGTCGTTCAATCCCAGGGAAAATTTTCAACTTCATCCCCGGAAACGGGGCCAGAAATGTTGGCGTCAGAAGTCACTCCTGGATTGCAACAGGAATAAGCCTGAGGCCTATCAGTTTGAATGTCATGATTTGTTGATAAAGGGTGATGAACGGAAGTAAACCCAGAACAATATCATTGTAACTCAAAAGCTAGGCCAGGCATGCAAAAGCAAATGAGGTCTTGGTTCAATTTCAGGCAGTAAGTTGTAATAAGGGTGAGTAGGAGGAAGACTGTTGTGAGGAAAAGTGAAGGGCTTCCAACAACCTGTAGAAGAAAACTTTGAACACAAGAGCTTCTTATATTCAAAACAGAAACACTAAAAGAACGCAACAGAGCTTATAATAAATCCTTTATTATAACACAGTCACAACGATTCATGTGAATCATTCAATCATGAACCCTTTTAGTTTGAGATCGAAACAAGATGACAAAGAGAGCTGCCTTACATTAAACAAAGAAATTTCATATACAGATACATAGCCAGGAAAACCAGTGCTTCATTAAAACATTACAGTCGGGAGCTCTGCTCTACCATCCATGCCTACAGAAATACAAAAACTAAGTGTATATACTCAGGGAAATTTCCCCCCTTCACAGCAGGAAGGTAGCTGAGAAATTAAAGTCCAAATTAGCGTGTGCAGGCTCCTTAGTCAAACCTGGATGGAACTCCTTCGTCAGACGCCATCTTAACTCATCATGGCTCTTGCAGGGGGACCTGCATACAAGGGTACCACGAGATGATTTCTCCAGGCCTTTTCCACGCCCTCAATTTATGAGTTGAGCTGAGGTCTCAACCACCTGTTCAATATTCATTAACTGCTTCTTCCATGGAGGGTGGTCGAGACTGAAAACATAGAGAGAGACCATGTGTCCTTTGAAGTCCTGGTAGCCAAAATGCCGAAATGGCTCCTGGGCGCTTTTCGCACTTCGCGTTTCGGGGTTTCTTGATGCCGTGGAAGAGAGAGACCCCATGTCCTTTGAAATCCTGGTAGCTAGAATGTTGAAATGGCTCCTTGGCGCTTTTCGTATTTCACGTTTCAGAGTTTTGAAATGCAATGGAAGAGAGAGACCACGTGCCCTTTGAAGTCCCGATAGCCGAAATGTCAAAATGGCTCCTAGGCACTTTTTGCATTTCACGTTTCGAGGTTTCTTGATGGAGTGGAAGAGAGAGACCCCATGTTCTTTGAAATACTGGTAGCCAGAATGCCGAAATGGCTCCTGGGCGCTTTTCGCATTTCGTGTTTCGGAGTTTCGAAATGCAGTGGAAGAGAGAGACCCCGTGTCCTTTGAAGTCCCAGCAGCCGAAATGCTGAAATGGCTTCTGGGTGCTTTTTGCATTTCGCGTTTCGGGGTTTCGAAATGTAGTGGAAGAGCAATCCTTTGTCCTTTGAAGTCTCGGTAGCCAAAATGTCGAAATGGCTCCTTGGCACTTTTCACATTTCGCGTTTCGGGGTTTCGAAATGCAGTGGAAGAGAGAGACTCCGTGTCCTTTGAAGTCTCGGTAGCCTAAATGTCGAAATGGCTTCTGGGCACTTTTTGCATTTCGTGTTTCAGGGTTTCGAAATGCAGTGGAAGAGAAACCCTTTGTCCTTTGAAGTCCCGGTAGCCGAAATGTCGAAATGGCTCATGGGCGCTTTTCGCATTTCATGTTTCGGGGTTTCTTGATGCAGTGGAAGAGAGAGACCCCGTGTAACTCTGTGACTCAAGCCTACCCGATGACCGTCAATCTGCTCCATATGTGGATTCTCACCATTGAAAACAAAATGCCCACTCACTTGATTTTAAGCCCGAAATGGACTTCTTTTGTGTGTTGTGTTCAACGTTCATGACTGCGGCCTTTGAATAAAACACATTTGATGGGTTTTTAAACCCCATTTCTACGCATTTACACCAAGGGCCTGAAATCGGAGAGAAACACCACCTTGCAAGAATTGGTGCTAACATGTGCCACCTGAGATGCGGTTGTAGTCAATGCAATGCCAAAACATGCCAATGCCCGATGCCAAGTCAGATGATATTTCTTCATTAGTGAAGAAATATTTCCTCTTCCATTCCAACTACAAGAACCAGTTTTTTTGACATGAATTTATGGAATTCATTACCATATTTTGGTAACAAAGTTTCTCTCCTATTAATATATTTTGATAAGTATATTTTGATATGTGCTGGAAATAGTTGGTAGAGACAAATTAAAATGCAGTCATGGTCCTTTTACTAGTCTCCATGAAATTTGAGTTCAAATCTGCAAGTTTTCATGCAATTGGACAATGGAGGATGGGTATTTGTTTTTAACTTTGTATATGATGTTGGATATTTTTTATTATGGCCTCCCTAGTTTTCATGATCATAATGAAAATTAAATGTGCTTGATGAAGAATGTACAATCCTCCTCACTTGTTAGAAACAATATCAATGGATCCATCAATGTAACAACTTTGGTAGCTATGGATGTGTTGGCCCATTCTCTCAACTATGTTGTTAAGCTTTCAAACCCAGTAGAGAAACCTTATGGCTACTTCATGTGCATGTACAGATGAATCTGGCTACAATGGATGGACTATGGATGGATGTTTATGACTAGATAGATGGTGGCATAGTAACATTCAAGAATGTTGTAGCATAGTAACATAATGTTTTCAAAATTTCACCTGTAAGTACTTCCACAAATTTCTTAATTCAAAAGAAAGATAGAATGCTTTACTGTATACTTTCCATGAATTCATCAATTAACAGATAATTTACTTACTGTAGACTCTTCATTTTCATGAAGATAGAATGCTTTATGATAGACTTTCCATGGATTCATCAATGAACAGATAATTTGTTGTACACTTTTCATTTTCATGAATTTATCGATAAATTTCTTAATTCAAAAGAAAGATAGTTGCAGGAAAGATTGTAGGTCAGGCCCTTGCATGATAGCTTGCAGGTCAGGCCCTTTTGAGATAGGGTTTACCCTATCCTTTTCTCACTAAATTTTCCCCTTTCTTAGGTGAAGTCCATTATACTTCTACACCTGCCTTAGCTCACCTACCCTGATTCAAGGAAAGCAGGTTAGCTATTTGTCACTATATATGCACCTGGACGGGGATACCTAATCTGATAGGAAGGAAACCCCTTCTACTCGGGTTCATCACACTGTTATTACAACAATAATAAGCACATCATTTAAATAAACCTCCCATGAATGGTGAAGACATTAATGCAAGGTATTCAACCTTAGGTATCAGGAAGGAATTGACATATATAGGAAGATAACAAATAATCTATGATCTAAGTGGAATTGAACTAGTTCTTGTGAGTATAGCATACTTTGAGAATACCTCACAACCTGAATACCTAAGCAAATGAACCCCAAATTCGAGTTCTATGTTCTGTTAGACTAGTGGACCCCTGTATTTTACCCTCTATATCCCCCCAAAATAGGTAGTGAAACCACTACCTCTATTATGTAAGCGAAACTTCATTGTGACTGACCCAATCGTAATATTATCAAGAAATCCATATAAGAAGTTGAGTTCCTTCCAAAATACCAGAAAAGGTCGAGGCATAGTCGACCCCTTTGAGTGTGGAATTTATAGGAGTAGTGGGTGAGAGGTCAAGTGGTGGAAGTTTTGTTAATCCCATCCCTTGAACTGTCAAGAAATACAGACATTAGCATCAATAAATTCTATCATAATATATAACTTATAATAAGTATGTTGATAATAGAATGGGTTTGATAACCAATTATTTCGCCAACATTTCTTCCATTAGAGAACATGCATATAGGAATGTGGAAGTATTTGATACCATAAGGCCTAAAGTTAGGTTTTTCTAGAGTTAATATGCAGGTATTATTTCCATTGTCAAGAAGAGAATCTCCCAAAGCAAAAACAACAGGCAGAATATTGGCATTAAAGGATATAATTATTACATGATTGTTTTTTTTCTTCATACCATGAAGACTGAAACATTGCAGTTGAAGTTCAAAAGGATGAGAAAATCCATCAATGATAAGAGATATAACTCAATTGTATCTAGTATAACTTGGTAGAGAAATGATTCATGCAAGGGTGGCAGGCAATGAGGAGTAGAGGTTGCCAGAAAGTGAGAAGCGGATGAGAAAATGGCACAGAGCATCGATTGCAGAGCATTGCATCGAATGCAATGGATGAGGGGGTGAGGAGGGGATGGCATAGAGCATTGAAAGCAGTGCTCTGCAGTGAGCCTCCAAACTAGAAAATGGGAAAATTGTTTATTATAAATTTTGACAAATAAGCAAATAATATTTTTCCTATTTAGTCCCATCAATATGTTGTGAGTGAATCAGGAAATACTAATATAAATTGTTAAAATTCATCAAATGAATTTTTTATTTTAAGAAAAAAGGAATTAATAAAAAAAATTCTAAAACATTGGTGAAGTATATAAAAAACATACCAAAACTTACCAACTAATAGGTAGTCAATGATAGTTGACTTCAAAGTGAAAGATTTAGTCCCGGGCCGGAGGCAAGAATTAATAAAATATAGCAAAGCAATTTAAGAAGAACAAGAACTAGTACAATGCAACTTTTGAATTTGGGGAAGATTAAAATGAAGACTAAAGTAGTGTGGCATTTTAGGGATACCCAAAGAAAAATGATAATTAGATATTACTTATAACTCTCTCTCCAACTAGTCATCTTAGCTCCAATAGCTTCTAGTCTTGTTGGCGGGATGTTTCTACTTCATTAGCTACCTTCAATAACTCTAAATTGTGTCCATCCATAGTAAACTTTAGCATTTCACTCAATTCCTAAGATTTCCACCTTTACTTCATTAGCTACCTTCAATAAATCTAAATTGTGTCCATCCATAGTAAACTTTAGCATTTCACTCAATTCCCAAGATTTTCACCTTTCTTGCTTGACATCCATCACATCCATGTGAATTAAACAACAATTTAAAAATGTTAACCCAAAAGAGTTGTAATTACTGCTATTTGTAATTGACAACTTGTATAGAGAACATGAAAATTGTTATTAGTCCCTGCCATAAAGTGTATTAAGGAATATTTAAATCAGTTTTTCCCTTTTTCATTAGATCATGCACGGAAATCAAAGCCAAAGTTTATATGCCTAGACAAGCGTTTCATTTTTGAACAAATGTTTTAAACCAAAGTTTTAAGAAGACGCTCATACAATTTCTTCTTGTTTTATCCTAAGTTTTAATGTGACGATGTCTCAATAGTCTTTTCCATAATTTAGTATATGAATCGGTTTTCCATTTTCCATTATTCTCGCAGGAATTCCAAGACATTTTAACCAAAGTTTTGACCAATTTCATTTTTTTCTAAAGTTTTTATTTTTGAGGTTTTATTTCACCTCATATCAAGGTTGTTTGGACCAGTTTCATGTAACTATTAGTGGTTCTCCTACTTTTGCTTCCCAATGTTTATATTTCCTCATTTTCTCTTGGATTCCAACTAGCATCTGTTTCTTCCTTTTTAATAGGATTGGTCTGTAAACACGTTAAAACAACAAAGAAAGAAGGAAATACATCATACAACAAACACATGGATAGATGGGGCAATGTGATTCTTTATTGCTCATCCAAATAATGGAGAAATGAATACAAGTCTCAAGAAGCTTCTCATGAGCTTATACATTTAACCAGGAGAGTTCTCAAGTGTTTCCATTCATACGAAAAGACAAACGCTTGAGGAACCTATGAATTGTAACTGCAAGGGTATGCCTTGTCACAACCCAACAATCTCCACCTTGACAATAATTTCCCAATACCTTTCTCATTGAATCAAACATTGTCTTCATGCAAGATAAGAGATGCCAAAAACTACCACAGATTCTCTAACAATACTAGTTGCGTAAACATTTTTCACATATTTCTCTAGTATGGATCCATCCACCTCCTCTGAATCAACATAACTATAATCTAAATCATTGCAACCACTGTAGGTGATACTCGTGCCTCTCAGATACGAAGCACCCATTTCCATGCTCTTTACCTGGTTTTTCCATGTGTCAATCGACAACACCAATTGCATGTGAAATATTTGAACATTCCATCACAAACATCAACCATCCTACTACATTTGCATAACATGAAACATATAATCCTTTTCTTTCTTACTACCAGGACATAAACTTGAAGAAATATTACAATGGAAAGCTAAAGGGATATTTATCGGTTTCACAAAGTTAATATTGAACCTCATTAGTGAAAACAACATCTTATCATTGTTCCCATCTCTGTGTACTTCTATGCTCAAGATTTGTTTTGCTTCTCCTAGATCCTTCATCTGAACATCATGGCCAATTGATATTTTAACATGTTGATCTCAACCATGCTTTGCTTGCAACAAGCATATCATCAACATAATGCCAAGATAATAAATATTCCATAAACACAATGATCATACTCACTTATTAAGAAACTTTGGCTCACCATGAAGGAATCACACATCTTGTACTTCGCCTGGTTACCTTAGGCCATATAATGATTCCCTTAGTTTGCAAAAAAATCTCCCTTTGAGATCTTGAACAACTTTTCATGGTACATATATATGTTATTGATGATTTGTGGATAGTAGGATCCCACAATATACATCATTTAGCTCCATCACCATAACTAACATAGATATAAAACTTTGTTCTCTTGACCAAATCTAGACAATCCAGCCAAGTAAGTCTTCACCCCTCACCTCTAGTATAATTTCAATGGAGTATCCTAAGCCCTTTAAAGGCCACATTACATGCAATCCATGGGCTCTAAACCACGAGTTGTTAAAAACATGTGCCTGAAACCATGAATTCCCCCCCTTCCATGACCAAAACCAACCAAACTTCCATCAAAGTCGAGGTATCCAGAAATACTACATGCTCCCATATCACCTAGGTCATCTAGACTTTACCGATGACATTTCAAAACCGAGGTATGCAATCCAAACCAGGTATTATAGTCATATGCCCATTTATATATAAAAGGGTGTTAACTCCACCTCGAACTATGCATTTGAAAAACCTTCGTCTTTCCATCTCATTGGGAAATCAAGTCCTCTTCCTCATATCGAAGCTCCCAACTATGAAAATTGTCCTCCTCTCACTCCATGAACTTGACCTATAGATCATCACCATATCCATTTCTATCATCGTTGCATCTAATGTTGCCTCAGACATCATCATGCCCCTTAAATCCAGACAAAATACAGATACATATATGAGATTATCTCCACATGAATTGAGTGGAGAAATCCGATACCTTATGACATTTGATACACATGTTGACTTAATATGCTTTATGCATCTTCATTATTTTCATTGATGAGGAGCAATTGGTACAATCCCCAATGAAATAATTGGATATCCAAAAGTTTGTATGTAATTTAGAACAAACCACTATCATTTGTACTTTCAAAGAATTTGATTGATTCTTGTACATAAAGAATCATATGCACTTTATGAAAAAGGTTTATGTGAGACTTTTATTATAGAACACTTAAAGGTCGCATGTTTTTTTCTATTACAAATGCTTCCCTTTTCATTTTCTTGTAGATTAAACAAAGAGGTTTGGGAGAAGTTTTTGAATTTCATGCTATTGGTATCAAATTTGTGTGCATTTGCATAACTAGCAACAAATAAATATGAATTCTTAGATTTGATTTGATTGGTTTAAGAAGATTCGTGTATGGAATTGTTTGTCCAACCTATCAAAATTCTTAAAAAAAAATTCAAAATTTGAAGTATTTTTCCTATTATAATGTTGAAGTTAGAAATAAAATGCCATGAGGAAAGTAGAGTCTCCATTCAACGATGAAATGAACACCCTATTATACAATATAGGGTTTGTATCCTTGATATCCAAATAAATTAATAAAACAAATGATTGTTTATGCCATTTTCCCTTATTTATGCCCCGTGTCAATGTTAAGGAGATAATATTTACTTGGTAGTATCTTTCTTGCTAACTCCCCTTATTTATGTTCCCATTTCAATCTTAAAGAAATAAATAAAGTTAATATTACATGACAACATATAATAATAACTAACTAGATCTAAATGCCCAAATCAAAATTCTAATGTTAAATAAATAATATTTACTTCGTTAAGTATCTTTTGTGTTAACTTATTTTATTTATTGGATCTAAATTTCAATGTTATGAAGAATCTTTCGTGCTAACTAGATCTATATTGAAATTGAGATCTAGGAAATAATATTTACTAGATCTAAAGTTCAATGTTAAGGAAATATTATTTACTTGGTCAAGTATTTTTCGTGTTAACTTTCCTTATTTATGTTTTCATTTCAATCTTAAAAAAAAAAAAAAAATTACATGACAACATATAATAATACTTAACTAGATCTAAATGCCCAAATCAAAATTTCATTCTCATTACATATGACAACGGAAAATATGATCCAATATACAAAGGTGTAGAAAACATTTTACTATATTACCCATTCATAAAAAGTTGAAAAATGATCCAATATACAAAGGTGTAAAAAAACATTTTACTATATTACCCACCCAATATAAAACTGGAAAAAAATATGCCAAAAACTTTGCAAGTAGATAAACACACCATGGAAACTGACATTCATAAACTCTCACACTCCCATGAAACATCCATTATAAAGATGAAGGATTTATAATTCAATGCCCCAACTACCTTGAATGACGCAAACACTAATCATTTTCTAATTTAGCACTAATCCTCTAGCCCTAATATTCTCTTATAACAAGTGTGTTGCAAATGTACACACTTTTATATTATATTTTCAAATTGGTTCTTTGAAATTGTCTATTCTAAAACTATCAACACTCTTAAAATTACTAACCACACGACCATACTCCTAAAACCCTCTATAATTGTCATAATGGGAAAGGCCCCAATAATTGTTTTCAACTTTACAAAAAAATTTAGTACTCAATGAATTTAAATATATTTTATGAGTTTGAATTTAAATATATTTTTTTGGTTATGAGTTTGAATTTAAATATATTTTTTGGTTATGAGTTTTAATATATATACTTACTTATTAGTACTTTTCATGGGACTATAACAATGACTTTGCTTTTGATGTGACATTGATGTGATATTAATTTACTTTTTACCATAAATTTGTGTATGCAATATAATGTTTAACATAGAAAAACAAATATATATTTTTGGATAGAATAAAAATATTTGTGTTTCTCATTTTTAATTGATTGATAGAATTGAAGTGTTATTGCTCCCTTCACATCTTTCAATATGTAGAATTAATTACATAATCAATGAATTTCACCAATCACCACATCTAAATATAAAAAGTTGTACTATGTATTTATTATTATGCATTATTATATTTATATTATATATATTATCTAATATATTATTTAGATTATATTTATTATGTAATATAATAAATATTATATAAATATATATACTATTAAATTTGAAAGATTTATTTTCAAAAAGAAAAATTGAATATTTTGAAAATGTAATTTGTATTTGGCTAGCTTAACTTAATTGGAAGGAAATTTAGGTTAATCCCAAAACTATACAACATCCACATTAAAGTAAAAATGTGGTCAGAGATCCTGACCAATACGACATATGACAAATCTATAAACTAAGTGTCATGGAGCAGCACGTCTTCCTCCATTCCTTGTGAGTCTAGGTCGAATTCTTTGAATTCCAATCTTTCTGACAGTATAGTTATCAGTGTTAACTTTTTTCATTTAAAATCTTTACAAAATGATTTCTTTTAAGACTATGAAACTAGCCCCTAGTTAACATATTGTTCATGTTTCATAGTAATCATCATTATCAATAATTATAGGGTGTCAGCTATCATCTCCATTTCCAAATCTACTTGGCAGGGACTAAGCTGACATGCAACCCTTGTTCTATATAGGAACACACTTTCAACCTCCATCTAGTACACCTCCCAACAAATTAAGTTGTTGATATGTACGTATTGTTTGACTACAAGTTGAGCGTTGGTCGATAGTGCCATCTTCATTGTACTTGGTTTCATAAACTTATTTACATTGTTATGGATTTCCATAAGGATATATATATCCTTTTTCCAAATATCCTCTCCATGTGATTATTTAAAATGTCTTAGGCTCATGGGCGATCATTCTTATTGATGGCATATTTAGCTTAGGCATCTCAAAATTTGTTTCCTTTTCAAAAGTAAATTTTGTCCTTATTCTAACCCAAATTCTCTTATCTAACTTCACATTTTCCAATGTGCAAATATACCAATTACACATACTATTCTACACTAGAGAAAAAAAAAATGTCAAGGAAATCTTTATGGAAAACTCTCTAAGTACTTCCCCATGATCCATGAATGGTAAACGAGGTAAGATATCAACCTTGATTATGGAGCTCAGCTGATCCATTTGGATGTTGGTGTCCTCCCACCTATTCCAACTGGCTCATTTTGGCAGTTTGTTCCCTAGTTTTCAGGTCTCTGACTTGTGGGGTCGTTTTAAGGCCCTAAACAATGTTTTTTAGGGCTCGCCACAGTCAAAATCATTTTTGATAGATAACAACATAAAAATGTGTATTCCTCAGATAGACCTTTCCAACGGGTTATCATGCGCCTAAAACGGATATTGCATGCAAAAGTTACAACCCCGGGAAGTTGATGTACTAACTTACCCAAACAGGGTTCACATGACTTTTAGCACTTCATCTCCTAGGGTTAGGTTTTTTGGATGTCAAGGGTTTTTGAAATTCTTGTTTATTGTAAAAAGGCCTTCAGAACTTCATTGTAAACTATCTTCTTGCGAATGAGTGCAATCGTCACATATCTTCTCTGAGATAAGCCGCCACCATTCTAGCAAGCTTGTTTCTACTGCATTTTACAGTTTCAGCTTATTTCCTTATTGAATAGAAACTAGTTTTACTATATATATGTTATTATGTGTTAAGCATCTTTTGATAATAATCTGTATTCATTTTGTTCTGCAAATATATTTTGGATCAGTGGTATCAGAGTGGTATGCTTATTGTCGTTCTTAATGCATGTCCCCAACGAGGTCAGGGTACAAAGAATTGGGTCTCGAGCTTGTTTCTCTTGAGGACAAAACCTCTCACACGCCCAAACGATCTCTAATGGAAGAAGAAAATAAAGACGACGGGACAAGAGATCCCTTCAAAATGTTGCTCGAGGAATCCCTCACACACCAAAGGAACAAGATGATGGATAGTTTTGCACAAATCCTTTGGCAACTACCAACATGCGACACATCTTCCTTAAATGAAGGAGTCGCCCCCTTCAAGGTACAAATCAACTTCGATATTCCTATATTTGAAGTTCATATAGACATAGATGCGCTAGACAAATGGTTGAATCTGCTAAAAGGGTATTTCTTTTTCCATAACTTCTTGAATAGAGAAAATATTACTTTTGCTCTCCTCAAAGTCATCCTCCATGTCAAAGATTGGTGGGAAACTTTCTGTGAGAAAAAAGGAAACAGAGGAACCCTCATTATTTACAGTTGTAGTCACCTAGAATTCCTTCAGGGATGTTATTAAGGAACAATACTACCCGGTTGGAATTTATGACGACATGTACACAAAATGGACCACGTTGCGGCAGGAAAGAGACCAAGTGGTGCCTGAGTTCACAAATATCTTCCATACCTTGCGCACCAAGATGGGTATCAAAGATTCTGAGCAACATCTAGTGCTCAAGTATCGCGGCGGTCTGCATAGATACATCCATACCGAAATGGAGTTTCTGGACATCTCATCCTTGGGCATGGCCTACCAATATGTCGTCAAAATCGAGCAGAAGCTCAAACAAAAGATGCGGCAATTTGGGCCTGGGAACCCCTCACAACAAAAGCTAGGAAAGGGAGGTCCCAACCCATAGAACAAAGGACAGAGAAAAGACGGAAATCCTCAAGACAACCAGTACAGGCTGCAAGCAAAGAAGGACACCAGAAAGACAAAGAAAGATACTGGGAAGTGGTGTGACTTCCATAAGAGCCCCTGGCGTAACACTGTTGATTTCCGCTCAAAGCAGTCATTGGTGGCTGAGGTGAAAGTCTATGAATTAGATGCGGGTTCCGAGTCTTAGTCAGAAATAGAAAGGGGGAGATGGATCATAGACACACAACCTAGTGTTATCGTTGCTACCACCAAGCTCCAGCCCGGTGAACCAGATGAGTCAAAGGAAGGAGAGCGCCTTTTTCATTCATAGATGTGGGTGAAGGTTACCCCATTGCACTTCATCGTTAATAGCAGTAGCCAGAAGAACCTCATCTCAACAGAGGTTGTCAAGCGACTCTCCCTACCAACAATGTCACACCCGCAGCCCTACACCATCAGATGGATCCACCAAGGAAGCAAAATCCACATCAGCTAACAATGTCACCTGTCATACGGCATCAACCCCTTCAAAGATGAGGTATTGTGTGATGTTTCCCCTCTCAAATTTTGTAATGTTCTTTTGGGCCAACCATATTTATGGAAATTTCATGTTGTATATGAGTCTAGGCCTCGTAGTGTTATTATTACTTTGAATAAGAAATTGTACAGGATAACCAAGGCAGTCCCACCCAGTGCTATTTGTTTGATCTCTACCAAGCAATGCAGAAAGGTCATATCTCAGACATGGAAGTTTTTCTTCTTCATGATTCGCTCTCAGAATGAGCAAAAGATCGCAGCCACATCTAGGGTCTCTGCGGCTGACCTCTCCACATAGTAGAAGAAAGTGGATAAGGTTGTGGAAGAATACTCAGATATCTTCTCCTCATCTATCGGGGTACCTACACACTATCATATCAGGCACCCCATCGATCTGACCCTCGGTGCACCGCTTCCCAATGGGCTAGTCTACCACCACTCTCTGTTAGAGAATGAGGAGATCAAGCGACAAATCCAAGAACTGCTCCACAAGGGGAACATTCGTCCCATCTCATCACCTTGTGGGAGCCCAATCGTGTTGGTACAGAAGAAAGATGGAACCTGGCGACTCTACATTGATTATCGGGCCCTGAATAAAATCACAGTCAGAAACCAGTACCCGATTCCCTGAATCGACAACCTCTTTGATCATCTCGCAGGGGCCAAATACTTCAGTAAGATTGATCTGAAGTCTGGCTACCACCAGGTCCCAATAGAACATGCAAATGTATGGAATACCACCTTCAAGTCAAAGGAAGGTCTTTTTGAATGGTTGGTCAGGCCCTTTGGTTTGACAAATGCTCCAGCCACTTTCATGAGGATGATGGACGATATCCTGTGACTATTCACCAATACTTTTGTAGTGTTGTATCTGGATGAAATCCTCATTTAAAACAAGACTTGGGCAGAACACTTGTAGCATATTCAATAGGTCTTGCACACCCTGCGGCAACACCCTCTCTACACCAACTTGGAAAAATGCTCCTTCGGCATGGATAAGGTTCATTACCTGGGCTACATCATTGATCAGCATGGCATACATGTCTATCCAGTCAAAATCCAATTCATCCATGACTGGCCAGCCCCAACCACACTCACTGAGCTTTGAATCTTCTTGGGCCTTTCCAATTTCTACCACAGGTTCGTGTTGGGATTCTCCCATATTACATGGACCCGCAGCCAAGTAACCAGGGGTAGTGGTAAGGCGAAATTTGTGTGGGGTCGGTCCCAACAAAAAGAATTTGATGATTTGAAGAAATGCTTGTTCTCAGTCCCACTACTTTCACTACTGAACCTGCAACAACCCTTTGAGATTGAGACAAATGCTTTAGAGTATGTTGTGGGAGTCATTATCACGCAACACGGCCACCCCATGGCCTATTATAGTGAGACACTATCATATGTTTTCCGTAAGTACCCTACTTACAACAAAGAAATGTACTCCATTGTGCAAGGTTGCTGCCAGTGGAGACATTACATTCTTGGGAAGGAGACAGTCATCCACACTGATCATAAGCCACTGCAGTTCATGCAGACACAAGGAAAATTGCATAATGACTGCCATCAGAAGTGGTCCACATACTTGCAACAATTCCATCTCAACATCAAATATAAAATGAGAAGCAACAACTGTGTCGTTGATTGCCTCAGCAGACCACCAGTCGCGACACTCACCACAGTGCTAAAATCTTGCATCCATGAGACCTCTGGATGGCCCCAAATCTATGAGATAGACCTGGACTTTTCCACCACCTACCAAATGTTGGGCACAAACACAGTTGTCACTAATTTCCATCTTCAGGATGGGTTGTTGTGCAGTCTGGGACATATTTTCCTTCCATCAAGCGAGTGAGAAAATTTGATCTGGGAATCCCACTACAGTCAGGTGACATGACACTTCGGCATCGAAGAGACAACGTTAATGCTACAGAAACATTTCTATTGGCCGAAACTTCGATAGGAGGTCAACAAGTATATCGGGTCTTGTATTTCCTGCATGATTTCTAAACCGACCACTAAGAAACAGGGCATGTACACCCCTCTTCCTACTCCTGACAAGCCATGGGAATCCATCTCAATGGACTACATATCAGGCCTCTCGTACACCAAGCGGGGCAATGACTATGGTTTTGTGGTTGCAGATCGCTTTTCTAAGATGGCGATTATGGCCACCTGCAAGAAGAGCATCGCAGCAGAGGCCACTATCAAGCTCTTATTTGAACGAGTCTAGGTACATTTTTGAATCCCACAAACCATTGTATCATATCAGGACAGTCAATTTCTTAGCACAGTTTGGTCAATCCACCGGTCACTATTGGACACCAATCTCACCAAATCCAGGGCCTTCCACCCCTAGACAAATGACCAAACCGAGGTCGTAAATCTAATGATCATGCATATCATGTGCATGTATAATTCCAATAAGCCCCACACATAGGATGAGAGTCTTCCCTATGTTCAACATAGCTACAACTGAGCCCGACATATCTCAACTGGCCACATCTCCTTTCAGGTGGGGTTGGGATTCCAACCATTGGGTCCCATAGATGTTGCACTACCCCTTGTAGTCACCTTGGTCGACTCATATCCTGCTCCAACCGAAGTTGACAAATCCACTCGATTCATTGAGCGGATCCATCACATACGCCAACAAGTTCAGGATATCCTACAGAAGTCCAATGACAAGTACAAGCAACACCATGAATAACATTGGGTGCCACATAAGTTTCAGGTGGGCGATAAAGTTTGGTTGCACTTGCAGAAAGAGCACCTTACATGACCCCATCGAAAGCTTCTCCCACTTCTTTATGGGTCATACACCATCACCAATATTGTGGGTTATAATGTTTTTGAGCTCAACATTCTCATTTTCTTGGCTTGCACCCAATGTTCAATGTGGATATCCTTCGACCATATTTCCCACCATTATTGGACACCTCAGAGATAGAATAACAGTTGACACCAATAGATCTCAACCCCGACTACATACAACAGGCATCCAATGATCATATTGTGGACAAAAATATCAAGGGCACTCACCAGCAAAGGATCCATCTTTATCAAGTTGTCAAAGCAAGGCAACTCCTGCACCAAGGCAAGTGGCTCACCCGGGGCCAAATTCAGTAGAAATTCCCTCATGTGATGGGGGAACTCAATGCAATGGAGACCATTTCTTCCTAAGGGAGGAGGATTGATCCAGATGGGTGTCGGTGGCCTCCCACCTATTCCAACTAGCTCATTTTGGCAGTTTTCCAGTTTGGCAGTGTTTTCCCTAGTTTTCGAGTCCCTGACTTGCGAGGCCGTTTTGAGGCCCTAAACAACGCTTTTTAGGGCTCTCCACAATCGAAATGACCTTTGATAGATAGTAGAAAAATTAATATTCCTCGGATAGACCTTTCCAACGGGATATCGTGCGCCTAAAACATAGATCATATGAAAAAGTTACGACCCCGAGAAGTTGATGTACTAACTTACCCAAACGGGGCCCACATGAATTTTGGCACTTCATCTCCTAGGGTTAGGTTTTTTGGATGTCTAGGGTTTTTGACATTCTTGTTTCTTGTAAAAAATCCTTCAGAGCCTCATTGTAAACAATCTTCTTGCGAATGAGAGCAGTAGTCACATCTCTTCTCAGAGATAAGACACCACCATTATAGCAAGCGTGTTTTTGTTGCATTTTATAATTTCAACTTATTTCCTTATTGAATAGAAACTAGTTTTACTATATATCTGTTATTCTGTGTTAAGCATCTTTTGATAATAATCTGTATTCATTTCATTCTGCAAATATATTCTAGATCACTAACCACAAGAGGATAAAAATATTCGAACTTGCAACCTCCCCAACTTTAAGGGAGAGATAAGAGGTCTCACATCTGCCTCATGACCACTTGAGATTACCCTCAGGGATAAACTCTACCATAGAACTCTAATAATTAGAATATCCTTCATCCACTATTCTTAAAACAAAATAAGGCAATATCCTATAAAATACAAATAAGAAAATATTAATCTATTGGTACAACATTGTGAGGAGAAAATAAGATAACTACACCTATATTAATATCCAACAAATGACCACAAAAGTAGTTTAATGGGACTAAAATGTACACCCAATGGTAATACAATGTGGGAGTGCAAAAGAAACATGAGAAAAATGTTATGAAGGCATGAAAAATGCACTATAATCATATACAATCTCCAAAGTCTTGAGTTCTTTGAATATTTATTGTTGCATGATAATAGTAGAAAGGTTATTGTGCACCTTGCCATTCTCCCACTTTTACCATTAGAATATTAACAAATGGGCATTGTGTGCTTTGTTCTCACTCTAGAATAAGACAGATTGAGATAGAAATGTCTCTAATGTAGTATGCACTTCAAAGATATATTATTTAAGGATATAAAAATTAAATCTTGTAAAGATGAATTAAACCAAAATGGTGAATATTTATTGATTGGGATATTAGATGTCAAAGCCGATTTCTCTTTCAATATTTATTGGTATCCGACTAATCTACAGAACAAAAATATTCATATGGATGCAATCAAGGCTGACTACATATTAATTCATTGTTATTTCCTTTTGGATATTTATCTATGGCCACTTGATCTTCCAATATCAATGTTAATGATAAGAAGAAAGGATGAGTAGTTTCAACCACTATTGTGTACAATGAAGTGGCTTAGGGTTTGACAATGGATAATCTCAGGAAAGAAACCATGGAAGGAGTTTCTAAGCACAAAATGGAGATGGCATAGTAGTTTTTAAGTCATTATTCTTGTTACCATTCTTACCACTATCTATAGAGAAGGAAAAGCCTCTATTATTCAAGGAACATGCACAAAATTGATAGAAAAATACAATGACAGTGAAAATACCAAATTAACTCACTGATTTAGGCAACATTGGTTAAGATTGTGGGTCCCCTACCATTGCATCAAGATCCACTATTGTTTCTATCACCCTTGAGAATCTAAGGTTTCAAGTGGGGTCAATCTAGTCAACCTAGTCACTTAACAACATGGGGAGTATTGGGAGGATTAAAGTTTTTATGTTTTTAAATATTACACACACTCACAATAAGTGATATTTGTTGTTGTGTGTGTGTGTGTGTGTGTGTGTATATATATATAATATTGTATATTGTATATTATATATATTATATATTATATATAATTTATATATAAGCCACAACTATCCCTCTTTGTGAACGATGATTGATACTTGGATGGTGAGGGTGGTCTAGAGGGAGGATTGAGGTGAAACATTCTCACCCTTTTTGCTTTACACAGAGTCAGTTGCAGGAGATTGGGTTTCATTGTCTGATTGATTAGTAGGTGTTGCAAACTCATATTTTACTTCTATGTGTGGTTTGGAAGGTGGGAGGATGCCTATTCCTTCTCTTGTCTTGGGAATTTTGATTAACCAACAACTATGTTGTGAATGGATTCAATTTGGATTTCATTGGGGAATATGGGATATATATCTTGCGGAAAAACTAGCATGGTCCTTTGTTTCCTCAAACTTTATCCCCTTAGTGAATAGGGATTGATGCTCACATGGAAAGGTCTAGTTAAAATAGGATTGATCTGGAACATTATCACCTTTTTTTTTATTTTCTTGGAGGTAGTCACAATTTTTCAATATTGTGTTGATAACTCTTTTATGTCAAAAAGTAAATCGTTAACAGATTTATTCCTTTTCTGTCAATTACTAAGATAAATCTCATTATGGTTTATTGTGCAATACATATCTTATATATTTTTTGCAAATCAATATGCATCCTCATGTGATTTGATTTGACGAACCAAAGCTCATTATGATTTAATGGAATTCAAATTTTATCTTCTTTTTGTTGGCTTTCTTGATTAATTTTATTTGTGTCAGAACAACATAATTTACTAGCTCATTACACCTATAGATATTTTGAAGATAGTTAATCAATATTTGATAGTCGACTAGGATGATGACTAAGTGGTTGACTAAGAGTTCAACTAAGTATTCGACTAATAGACTAACTAAGAAATTGATTGGTCAAGAATTTAGATTAGAACAATTGACTGGGTTGTAGAACAAGGAAGAAATTAAGGACACCATTATGTGCTCAAACCAATCTATGTCAATATCAACTTCCTCACTTTAAGGGAGTTGGTTACATCTTGGTGCTATATGTTTTTTTTTATTTTTATTTTCTATGGAATACACATCCTGGGAAAACCTCCAAGTACGTCCCCTCATTTCGAGGATCGTACGAGAGGTAAGTCAATCAATTGCAGTTTTTGGAAACCTAATCCAGTGGGGACATCGAGTGAGGCCTAAAAATATCTACAATATATATGCATGGGGACTTGACCCTATAACATATTACTTGAAAGACACAACTCTCAATCACTCGAGCTAACCCACGAAGCTATTATAACAGTAAATATACTACAAATTAATAGGAATCAATGACTCATTAAACTAGTAGATATACTAAATGAATCAAGTCTCCAATTAATGACTAAGAGAGATATTACTAAAATTTGGTCACATTATAAGGGATCAGGATTATACTAACATTAGTCACCTCCCCAAAAGAAATAGCTTATATACATGTTTTAGCTATTTTTCATGGTAACAAATTAGCTAATTTGTACTTGTGGGAGGGGATTTTATTTGTTCAAGTAAACAACAAACCCCAATATTGGAGAATATTTAAAAGTTCAAGATGGTGATTTTTATATAAAATTTAGGGTTTGGAGGAGAATCAACATGTAATAATGGACCATTTGGAGAATATTTAAAAGTTCAACATGATGAATTTTAGATATAATTTATTCTTTTGTGGAGGGTCCCAAGTAATAGTGGACCATTTGGAGAATATTTAAGAGTTCAAGTCGGTGATTTTATATAAAATTTATGTTTTAGAGGAGAATCCATATGTAATAGTGGATCATTTGGAGAGATATATACTTAGGGAAAGGAAGTTAGTGTTGTAGTGGAAACTGAGTAAAATGGTTCACACCTTGTTTGTAGTTATACCTCGTCATTGTGGGGAACACTAATCAACGTGACTAGCTATCTTCAACCTTTCTTCTCTGAGCTTATTATTATAGAGATGAATAATTGTGTTTCTAAGTGGATGGAAACCAATGTTCTTGAATTATTATTTTTTCTTGGTTCAAATGCAGAACCTTGCACTTGCATATTTTTAGTTGATATATGTATAGCTCATATAGTTAAACAAAATTTATCTCAATACTGCAATAAGAGTAAGAGAAATGTAACAAAGTAACCATCCATTGGTGTTTATATAGATCAATAGTTCTTTCAATATTTTTATGATATTTCCAGATAAATAAAAATATATATATATGTATGTATGTATGTATGTATGTATGTATGTATGTATGTATGTATGTATGTATGTATGTATGTATGTGATGATATTTTTTTCCCTCTACAACTTCTTACTATATTGATCTCCCATTCTAGCAATGGCGACACCTGCTAATGGAGCAGTCTCCTCCTCTTACAGAAACATAGTGGCTGGTAGTAGCCGACAGACCCAGGTTATCTCTCGTACCCTTGACTCCACAAGATCTCCCATCCTAATGGACATAGAATAGAAAAAAGAGAACAAGGAAACTCTGCCAAGTCCGCATCCCATCCCATGACAGGACCCACAAACCCAGAAAGCTGATAAGAAAATCCAATCATCATGAATCTCACATGCACAAGAGATTCCACAGTATGAAATCATGTTGCCCCTTATAGGGGAAGATATTCAATACATGCAGGACCATGCCCTCATTTGCAAATTCATGGGCCTTTGGCCTTCCAAGAAGGCTCTCACATGTTGTATCAAAAAACGATGGAATCCCAAAGGAGAGGTTACTCTCAAACTGGGATCCAAAGGATTCTTTACGGCCATATTCAACCTAGTGGAAGGTCAGGAAAGGGTCTTCCAAGGAGGACCGTACTTCTTTAACTTCGTTGGCCTCTGCATGAGGATCTGGAAAGAGAAATTTATCCTGGAAAAGGAGGAATTCACCGTAGCCCCAGTTTGGATCAGAGTATACTCACTCCCAGAGGAGTATTGGCACTCAAAAATCCTAGAAGGAATAGGGAATACTCTTGGTTCCTTTGTTAGAATTGAAGAACCCACACTCCAAGGCTGCTACACCTCCTTTGCTCAGATCGGTGTCTACCTCAAAGTCTCTAAAGCACTACATGCCTCAATATGCCTCGGATATAGAGACACAGAATGGTTTCAAACCATGGATTATGAGCACATTCCCTTTCATTGTAAAAAATTCCATGCTCATGGGCACATTTTTTTATAATTCCCCCTGAACAAGCAAGTTGAGCCCACACCCCACCCAGAGAAAGATGAGGTAGGATTCGAAAAATTCCAAACTAAATGTAAATCCCAAAAGAAAATCCCCACCCATCCCAACCAAAAAGGCCACTGTATCAGCAATAGTTTTGAATCCCTCGCCCACCTTCCTGAGAAAAAATCCCCAGATCCAACTCCCTCGGTCAAAACCCAACAAGTTTCCAAACCCGAGTTGGAACAGACCCCTTCAATTTAAAGTGCCTCTACCCCTCCCATTCCAAACCGCCAACCCCAAAACCAAGATGAACCAATGATACCCTTTGATTCCCCAAAGTCGAAGTAGGATGATCTAGAAGAAATGGCTCTGGAGGAGCTAAATCTGCAAGGTATAGTAGCGGCATGAGAACAAAAAGAGGAACACTCAATACCAGTTCAACAAATAAGATTACTGCAAAGTTCTTTGATCAAATCGAGGAGCAAAGAGAAGGGAGAAATGACACAAAAATATAAGAACATTGGATCTGTTTCTCTAAGAAATAAAAACAACTCCGGCAAAGACATTATCAAGGCACCCAAAGATGACAAAAAAAGAGGAAGACCCTCCAAAAAAAAACTCTTACAAGAACTGGGAGAACTCCTTATAAACTCTGGAAGGATAAAAAGCATGGAGAAAACATTATCCTCCCAACCTCAACCTCCCCAATGAAATACATCTCTTGGAATGTTAGAGGCCTTAACATCCCTAGCAAGAAAAATTGCTTAAAGACCCTGTTATCTGGAAAAAAACCTCAATAATGTTATTACAAGAAACTAAATTCTCTTCCACAACCATGGAAAAAATGGAAATTAAATGTTGGAGAAATTGCAATGTTATAGCTATCAATGTTGAAGGAGCTTCAAGTAGTCTAGCCATCCTCTGGAACCCCAACAAAATCACCCTCTCCTCCTTCTTCACCACCCTCCACTCCATAACTTCCAAATTCCAACCCATAGGCTCTGACTTCACAAGATTTCTCACCAATGTTTATGGTCCCCAACCTTTGCAGGAGAAACTCTCCTTCATGCAGCCCCTATCTCACTTGGCACCCCTCATAGACAGTCAGCCTTGGATCTTAGGTGGATACTTCAACCTCATAACCTCTCTCTTGGAGAAAAGTGGAGGTTTAAACTACCTGGAACCATGGGTGACTTGAGCTTGGTTGATTGGGAAACTTCAAATGGTACCTTCACTTGGAGAAATCATAGAGATGGCCACCACCACATAGCCTCTTGCTTAGACATCTTCCTTATTTCAAAATCCCTTCTCCACAGGAGCTTCGCCTTAGAATCCACCATTATTCCCTATCATGGCTCTGGCCACTAGCCCATCTCCCTCTCATCTGATTTCTAGCTACCCCCAAGAATCATCCCTTCCGCTTTGAATCCTTTTGGCTTTTAGATTCCTATTTCTACTCCAAATTTCCCTCCTGGTGGAAGGAAGTGACAATCAACTTGGGCTCCCCTATGTATAGACTCCAACAACAATTGAAGAACATGAAACAAATAATTAAGGAATGGAACAATTTAGTATTCGATAATATAATCCAAGCCAAGCACCAACTTCAAGCAAAAATGAAAAAAAAACAACAACAAATGATATCCTCTCGACACTCTATGGAGCTAGTTGAGGAAGAAATATCTCTCATGGCCAAGATAGCAACCAGAGAAAAGAAAGAGGAAATTCTATGGAGACAAAAATAAAGAATTCAATGGTTGCAAGAAGGAGAGAGAAACACCAAGTTTTTCCACAACTCGATGATTCAAAGGAGACAACATAACATAATTGTCTCCCTAAAAGAAAAACAAGGTAACAAAATCAGCAATCAACAAGACATCCAATCTGAGATCCTTCATTATTACAGAAATCTCATGAAAGAACCACACCAGAACAGAAAAGCCTCCATTAATAGGATTGCTCATAACATTCCTAAATTGGTAAATGCAAACCACAATACAATGGAATAGGTAGAGCAAGCTCTTTGGGAAATGTTGAAAGGGAAATATCCAGGACTGGACGGATTCAATATGGACTTCTACCAATCCTGTTGGCCTGTAATCAAAATCGAAGTTTGGGAAGCAATGGAATAATATAGAAGATTCAAAAATGTCCTCTCAGTGTTCAACGTCGCCTTCCTTGCCCTCATTCCCAAAGAGGAGAAGGTCAAAACCCCCCATAAATTACTCCCTATCACCCTTTGAAACATCATCTATAAACTCATTTCCAAAATCATTGTGAATAGACTGAAACCCCTTCTCCCCTCCCTCATCTCCTCGGAGCAGTCAAGCTATGTAGAAGGAATACAAATCCTAGACAGCCTCATCCTCATGCATGACCTCATCCACTCTCTCCACTCCTTTAAGAATCTCAGAATGATCATCAAATTAGACCTCTCCAAAACCTTCGACAACCTAAACTGGACCTACATCTTCCGTATTTTGGTGGTGTTTAAGTTTAATGAAACCTGGATACAATGGATTTCCCCTCTTCTCTCCTCGATCTTCTTTTCTATATTGATCAATGGCTCCCCCTCCCCAACCTTCTTCCCCTCTAGAGGTATTCTATAGGGAGACATCCTCTCTCCCTTCCTCTTCATTGTAATGGAAGAAGGATTGAGAAGAACAATCAAATAAGAAGTGAAGACTGGAAACTGGAAAGGGCTATCTCTCCATGGAGAAGAATTCCCAACCTCCCTTCAACAATTTGTAGACAAAATGATGCTAATGGCCTCTCCAACTATGGAAGAATCACTAACAATCAAGCAAGTTCTCAATGACTTCTTTGAATCCTCAGGTATGTGAGTCAACGAAGAGAAATCCAATCTCTATTTCTTCAAAACCCCCCAGCCAATCCAATGACACCTAACAGGTCTCCTAGGGTTCCAACCTAGAAATATTTCTTCCAACTACTTGGGAGTTCCCCTCACAGGAAACTCCCAAAAAAGGAAAATTTGGGATGGCCTCCTAGACAAGATGGAAAAAGGTTGGGAAGCTGGGATTTATGTTCACTCAACATATCCAGTCATCTCATCCTCATCAAAATGGTCCTTCAATCTCTACCTATCTATTGTCTCTCAGTTATAACAACCGCAAAATACATTCTCATAGCAATGAGGAATCTCGAAAGATAATTCTTATTGGGGAGCACAAAGACAAAGAAGAAATGGGCCCTAGTTTCATGGGAAACAACCTGTCTTCGAAAACTCAAAGGAGGGCTAGGTTTGAGAGATCCAGAAACCCTCAGCCACACCCTAGGGGAAAATATTTGGTGGCACTGGATAACAAACCCACATTCTCAATGGGCTATACTATGGAAAATCAAATATTCTCAAAATCAACAAACCAGACAGATTATCAGAATGAACAACTCCCCCCTGGGTTCAAGCCTCTGGAACCTAGCCTGGGAAAGCCATCACTTAATTCAAGAGAACTGCTTCTGGGAAATCAACAATGGAATGGATGCTCTTTTTTGAGAGGATTCCTGGAAAAAACTCCCTATACTGGTAGACCAAGCCTCTCTTCTCAGACTCGAAGTTGGAATGATATCCCAGAACAAGACTAGAGTTTCTCATTACTGGGTCAAAGAAACAACTCACATCCGCTAGCGGATTAGCTCCCCTTCCAAGGATGGAATGGTGAAATAGAAAACACCATCAAAAAAGACTTCCTAGAAGACCTAAATAAAAAGAAAATCCGCAGATCTGAACAATAGGACATACTCAGGTGGGGCACCAACTCCTATGGAACCTTCACAACGAAATAAGCCTATGATATAGTTTCCAAGCACAGAAAAACTCCTCAGGCTCAAATCTAGGTCAAGATTTGGAAACAAGGTCTCTAGTCGAAAGTCTCAACCTTTCTTTGGTTACTATCCCTAAACATAGCCCTTACTTAGGAAAACCTCTGCAAATGAGGGTTCTATGGCCCCTCCCACTGCCCCCTTTTCCAAACACACTAGGAAATTGATGAGAACCTCTTCAACACCTGAGCCTACTCTGAAAAGATTTGGACCCTTCAGGCATTTAAGGTGCACGAGAAGCTCCATTAAGGAAACCCTTGAACTTTGTCCCTCCACTATTCTTCTAAACCCTATATTCAAAAAAGCATGGACTCTCACACTGGGGTTTCTCATCTAGGAAGTCTTGAAGGAGCGCAACCATAGGGTCTTCAAACTCCAGTCCTAGCCCCCATAAGAGATCTAGAACAAAGTCCTTACCTCCATCAGGGAAACCATCTTGGCCCAGCCTTGGGAAGAAAAATATTGGTAGGGTAGCCCGTTTGAGGTTTCGATAATCCAAGTTCTAAACCTCAATGCCAATTTATCCTCCTTCACAAAAAAAACATTTTTCCCCCTCCCTCCTCGGCCTCTCATTGGAAACCCCCCCTAGATAGTTTTATCAAGATGAACTTTAACGGGGCATCAAAAGGAAATACAGGTCAGGCAGAGTATGGAGGCATCTTCAAATCAAGTAAAGGAAGAATCCTCATAATATACAGAGTTCAAATAGGGATAAATACCAACAATGCAATTGAACTCTAAGTGGTGGAAGAAGGCCTCTGGGTAGCCGACTCCCATGGGTATGACAAGCTAATAATAGAAGGGGACTCTGAGATAGTGATCAACATGTTCAAAAAATCGCAGAAAGGCACCCTGGATTCAAAAACCTCAAAGAGTTGGAGGTTGGAATATAGCTTGGATGTCATTCAGTAGAGGTTGACCTCCATGCTTGTCATTATTCCAAGTCACGTAAAATTCTCGGCAAACAAACTTGCATACTGGATCACCAATGTAGGTTACAGGATTAGGGAGGACTCATGGGACAAAGACTGCAATACATCAATAAGGGAGGATATCATGCAAGCTTGTGACTCCATCACTAGATAGGACCTTCTCTCCATGGATCCTGAGACAAAGGATCACCCAAACCCTCAGGATTGCAGAAGGCTCAACTCTAGGATGGAGACGACCTGCAAGTAAAACAATTTGGGTGAAAGCTCAATAGGAGAAAGTAAATACTCTACCTTTCAAGCGGTTGAAATCCAGGGGGGCGAAGAGGATTTCATGTGAATCCTACATAGTACTATCCACCTAAGCGACTCTCCTAACCGGAAAACATCTCAGCTGTCAGGACTAGAAAGAGCCAGTGTCATTGGCCTCAGTCATATGCACAACAAGAAACCCCCCTCACATGTAATACAAAGTCATGGAAATCTAGAAGAGGGGAATCTAGAGACTAAATGGAGGAGTCATAAAGGCCCTTCCTTCCACCCTTCCTTTCCATTGTGCAACCAGCCAGATTCCCACAGGGCCATCTGTGATTCAGACAACATATGGCTACCAACTACCCTCATCAATGGAAATCGACAAGACCGTGCTCAAAGTTGGCCCCATCAACATTTAACTCAGTATATCCTTCCAAAGAAGTCTAGGGAAGAGCTCCAGAAGGACATCGACGATATCACTCACCAGCTAACAACAAAGGACAGGTACCAAAGATCAACACAACATGTCAAGGATTTTCGTCTGCTAGATAATAGAGGGAGTAAAAAAACCTACACCGGCACCTACTATCAACATTTATGGAAGCTACCTTTGCACCTAATTCTCAAAGAAGATCAAATCATAGAATAGGTGCTCCCCCACAAGGCTCAAGATTTGGGAGGAGTTCCAAGGCAAAGCCAACAAGTAAGGGGCACCTCATAAATAAATGCTCATAATGTGGAGTCCTCAGGACTCCTAGAAACTTCCTCATCTCTATGATAATATCCCATATGATGAGCCCCCCTCATGAGAGTAGCACGGGGACACTTATCAATTTTTTCATGCACAAAAGATTGGCCCAAACCTTTCGGACCTCCTTCACAGAAAATGAGGGATCTCCGGGGAATTCTCTTGCAATTTTGTACCACCTCGTTCTTCCCACTCTTATCAGAGACACTATGGATCCTAGGCATGGCTATCCTCCCAGTTACAAATGAGGCTCTAGCTTCCATGGAGCTTCCTCCTCGAGGCACCAATAGGAAGGAATTACAGAAACCAAGATCTAGTAGGAGGCATCCAACACCACCCGGAACTTCACCATGAACACCCCTCAGCGTTTCCAAAGACATCTAGAGGAAGTAGAAGTTACTGTCAACAAGGAACATGATATGACTCCATAATTCATTGGTTTCCATACATCGTCTATACTAGAGGAAAAGACACGCGCTATTAGCGAACCATGGAACTATACTAGCACCTCGATGCTTCTTGGTCAAATGTTTCAAACAAGAGAGGATGCGCAAAAAATGCTCCAACTCCAGCTTGACAACCTTCACTTGATGGTTCACAAGATTCTCGCTCTCCTCACGGAAGAAATGCATCATCTGGCTCACCAGGAATCTCAACCAACTTACCAGGAAGACCCATTAGGAAACTTAGGTGCGGGGCCTTCGGCCCCTTGAAGTTTGTTCTCAAGTTTCCTCCTTTTTGACATGATAGTAAATAATAGTTATAGTTTAGAAATCCATAGTCTCAGAACGATCTCTAATTTTTTTTGGACTAGCTATAAACAATACTTTTGGCCAAATGTTATTTACTTCTGTTGTTGGTCTGGTTTCCCAAGTGGCAGGCCAACAACAAGTATTTTTGGACTGTATGATATTTTAAAATTTTAATAGAAATCTTTCTGTGAACCTTACAATATTTGAATGTGCAATAATCCATATTCCTGGGCCAACATCAAAACCAATTTAAGTGCCAACAAATGAAAATAATTTATTTTTTTCTTGACCAATTCCAGATTTGAAATATATACTATGGTTCATAGTGATATGAATGATTCCTCTTGCTCCACCCCTAGGAGGAGTCCATTGAGAAGCATCGTCGAAGTATGCCCATATAACATCCCTATTTAATTATTCTTATATAGACTGTTGGTTAGTTTGTTTTTCGTAAATCTATGGGAATGCATACAAGATTTTTAGAGCTTGAACGACACGTTTCATAAGTAATGTTTATTTTTCCTCAAACAATTTCAAATTTCTGGCTAGCCATACTCCCTAAGCAATATTTAATGAGAGAACTCATAACCTTCTAGTTTCCCTTTTTATGCACTAGATCCTAAATGCCTCCTCAATGGAATCTCCTACCCATAGAAATTTTAAAACAATCATTCCTTCCACTTTATTCCAAGCTTTCTTTGTATATGGGAAAGACATGATAATGTGTGAGTTTGTTTCTTCTACTTGTTGACATAGACAACACCATCTACGTCCCATAAAGTTCCTATGTTGTAATAGGTCCCAGGTGGGATATTTGTTGTTCAATATCAACCACATGAATATTTCATATTTTTATGAACACTTAAGTTTCCAAATTACTTTCCACCACCAAACTTGAAGAATCTCTCTTCCTTTACTAGCTAGAGCTTTATATCCAATTTTTGGTACATAGTCTCCAATTGGATTTAGCAACTAGACAATTTGATATTCATCATCTCTTGTACTAACAAAACTATCTTTGAGGTTGTCTATGTACCTCTACCATATAATTGCATCATCTTCCCTTAGTCCAATCTCCTTATAGGATAATCAATGTTGTTTCCCTATTGATGACCTATCCCAATGAACAATATGCCTTAGTGTATAAAAATATCTATCTATTAACTCATGAAACATATATGGAGGCTACCGGTGTAGACATTTTCTTCCAATCCAAGGATCTAGACCAATTTGGACTCTGTATATTTTACCCACTCGCCATATTAACTAATTTCTAACTAGTGGAAAGGTTGATTTGTCTTCTTTTCATATTATCGAGGTGTTTTGGATTCTCTTAATAGGATTTCCTACCTATTCCTCCAATGAATATGGGGCTATGTACTTGTCATTTATAACTTGAACCTATATCCTAGAGCCTTGTATTAATCACAATGTTGGGTCATTTCACAATTGCATGCACCCTTGTTAAGGATGGGGAGTTTAGACCAAGGGTTCATCCAGAGTTGACCAACAAAAACCCCAAAGCATCGCCATATCAATCTTCAGCCAAGGCCGAAGAAGGTCTCACCCAAGACACAATGAGGATCACAAATACCATCTAGTATTGTGACAAGGATGAAGGAATAAATAGACATTGATCCATCCATGATAGCATTCATACACTCCATTAACAACAACTTACTATTTTCAATATGTTAAAAAATACACACATATTTAAATAACACATGAGTGACACATGATAGATCAGAATTATTGTAGCTTTATTACTCCTCCCATTCCATTGAACACAAGCATACATTAAGCAACCTACATTCAATAACAACAGATTCTCATGTCCTCTTTATATAATTCCCCAAACTTACAGCATATTGTGCCATGTGCATCCCTTTAAACCTCATACATATGACAAAATCATACTTTATTCAGAAGCATTACAACATTAGTCTACTACAAAGGCTTAGAGTGAGCTCTGGAAAATGAATAACTAACAATAGAAATTTAGTGAATCCCCTGATCAACTAACTTTGTTTCTGAAGCCGCTGCTTCCTTTTATAGCTTTCTCTACTCGTGAGCTTTGACTATTTCATCTCTGCTCCACTCGCTCTACTGAAAAACTTCCTTGCATGATTTTGGCACCTACTTGCAGTCCACACAGGATTCTAGAATCAGAGAAATATTAACTTACTTTCCAAATCATATTTTGTTAGCTCCACTTTTCCTTATGTTGTTGGAAGTAATCATTCGATAGGATTTACCAACAATTCCTTTCTTGATTTCGATGTGTGTCTTCTTGATTTCCGATGTAACTGAAAAAAATCAGGCTAGCACGCACCTAGTAGACTTCAGGCTTGGTGCGAAGTATCCAAACTTGGTTTGATACACACTTATTTTCATTCTTTGTGCATTAGCTTAGGCGGGCACAAAAATGGGATGGGTGTGTGCAACTTTATTTATGCATGTGCACGTGAGATTAACCCAAAACTTTGGGTGCCAACATGACCCCACCACTACCACTTGGATCATCCTTGATCCAACTTATTCATGTGGTAATGGTTGAAATTGTGAGTAAGATAAAATCATCATCATCGATGAACCAAATCATCAAACCAAGTTGTAGTTGCAGTCGGCTTTGAGTAAAAGAAAATCATTTTTCTAGGTTGTGGTTGCAACCCAACATACAACCTGGAGTAGGCCCCAAGGGAAGTGATGGTTGTGGGATTTATTTGGACATATTCTTGACCCTTTTCCTTCAATGGTATCTATGGAGGTGAATGAGGGATCTGTTTAAATCACACCATCCAAACATCGACCCCTTAAACAAGTTAGGCCCCATCAAGAGAGAGCATCATCCTTTGCTTGTATTTTTGTTCTGGTAGTACAATATAGAGGATGGGAAAAGGTGAGTATCCATGGAAATATATGAGAGTAGGGATCCTAGAAAGTAACAGAGTAGGGTCTCTTCCTATCAAAAAAGGTGATTATGTATGATGACAGGTAAACTAGCTATGGGCTAAGAGAGTTGGATTCCCATTATAGCTATGAAGCACAGTTCAGGGAACCGTGTAGCACTTAGTGGTGCTTTTTTGGTGAATGACAGAGTGGGACCCTAGTTGAGCATTTGAACCTATATTGACAATAGGCAGAGGAACTAGATTGTGGGGAAGATAGTTTCATGACCGAAATAGGAGTGACAAAGTGTTGAAAGTATTCTAAGCCACACCATGAGAGGTAACCTGGAAAGAGAACTAGGAAAATTGGATAAGGAAGGTGAATGGGGGGGATTGTACTCAAGTGAATGATGAAGGAATTCATGGGCAGGGGTGGGAGAGATTGGAGCGTGGATAATTTCTCCATTAAGAGCATCGAGGAGGGGGTATATATAGAGTAGAGGTTGGGGGAAAGGGTAATCCAGGGTGATAGAAATATTCAATGGAGGGGATGCATTAAAGAATAAGTAGAAAGTAGTGGAAAAGCGGCACAAATGGGGAGATCAAATGTTGAACTAGTCATATTGGTGATGCTTGTTGGGGATCGTGGTGGAATAACTAACTATATACTTGTGTCATATGCAGGCTTCCCAAATTGGATTGCTTGACCTTTGAATGAACCAGATAGCCATGAAACTCAATCGAGCCCCATGTGAATTTGTGGTCAGGGCCAGGATCATGTACTTATGCCATAACACCAACATGATTTGGAAGTCTAGGGAATCTACAAAATTGCCAATCTATCGAGTCTTTCTATGTGACTGATGTGGATTATGTGTTGTCAAAAAGGTAAATTATGTTGACTATGAGATGTGTTGCCTATTGTACATCCTACACTAATCCTACTCTACCAAAATTCAAAGTTGAGAGAGGCAGATAAATGATGGTTGACCCCTGTGGGTTGTAGTACACCTTCAACATGTTTCCATTGATAAGTCCCTTGAGTGGTTGTCCTTGTAATGTTGTCATCTTAGCGACACCTGCTTCATTCATGCAGACTAGCCGAAAAGGACCCAACCAATGCATGCGTATATTTCTTGGATGTTGTAAATGTTTGTTGTCATGTAACAAAACTAAAGATCTAGGATAGAATATTTTTAGGCAAATGTTACGATCATGTCACACTTTTTGTCTCTCCTTTTCAACCACCTGGTTGAATCCTACCATGATATGGTCCTCCTCTAGCTCCATTATTTCATCTAACCTTTGTTAAAGGGATTGTTCATCTGTCATTTGGGTTTTTAGGGAAACCCAGAGGCTAGGAACACAAATTCTAGTGGAATGACTGCTTCTTTTCCATACACCAATATGAATTGTGTGCAATTTTTCAGCCTTTTTCACGTTGTTCGATAAGCCCATAATACTGCTAGGATTCTATGATCCCATTTTTCATGCTGCACATTACAAATGTTGGTTAAAGCATGCTCTAAAATTTTATTAAAATCTTTGACTGTACCATTAGATTGAGGGTGATAGGGAGTGCTCTTTTGGTGATGGATCATGAACTTCTAAGTGAGTTTTTGAATGGTCCCGTTCAGAAAATGTGAGCCTCGATCACTCATCAGCACTCTTGGACAACCAAATATGGTAATCACATTCTCAAAAATGAATTATGTTGTCATTTTTGTTGTACAATCCTTAGTCGATGCATCTTCATCCCATCTAGTTAGATATTCGGTCACAGTAATAATGTACCGTGTGCCTATCAAATGTGTCGGGGAACTGATGGAACCCACAAAATTTATTTCCAATTTATTGAATGAACCTAGCGTGGTTACTGGGAACAAAATAACCTCATATTTTCGATAGGTATTTCCAATGCATTGGCACACGTCGCTACGCTTACAATAGTCCTTGGTATCTGCAAAGAGTGAGGGCCACCAAATCCTTGCATGCAGAACCTAGTGTGTTGTAGTCTTATCTACATTGTATCCTCCAACAATACCTCCATTTGCTTCATACACAATGGGGTCATGTTCGTGTTCTAATGCACACTAGCGCATGATGCCATCTATGCCCAACTTATACAACTTCCTGAAAATCAACTGATAATCTGCACTACAGGTTACCAATTGATGACATTGATCTTAGGTATACCCTGGTGGAGGTTGTCCTGACATGATAAATTCAGTGATTTCGTCCAATTGATTAGGAACTGCTTCGACTCGAAAGAGTTTCACATCTCTAAGTTTGTCATCTAGGCATCTCTAAGTTCGTCATCTAGGCTTCGACTAGCCTCTCTAGTCTCAAGTCGGGACAGATGATCTGGTCCAACATTGTACTTACTCGGCTTGACCACAACTTCAAACTCAAACTCTTGGAAGAGAAATAATCAGTGGCACATTCTACCTCCTAATACTAGCTTGTTCACCAAATATTTGAGTGCAGAGTGGTTGGTAAATAATTTGAAATGGGTCCCTAGAAAGTTATGGTGAAACTTTTGTAATTCATATACCATGGTGAGGTCCTCACGCTTTGTTGTAGTATAATTATTTTATGCATCAGAGAGCTTGCAACTGGTAAAATATATCGGATGGTCAATATTTCCTTCACCCAGCTACTCAAGAATCACACCCAATGCAATGGACAAAGCATCTATGTGGACATGAAATAGCTTATACTAGTCAAGAAAAACTAGAATTGGCACAATGAAAGTTTTTGTATGAGAGTATCTAAGGCTTCCTGGAATTCTTGTGTCCAAATATACTTAGTATCTTTATGCAACAACTTTTCCAATGGGGAAGCAATCTTGGCATAATTATGAATGAACCGCCAATAATATCCTGTATGACCCAATGTGGTATGCATCTCTTGGAATGAAGTGGGGGCCACCATATCCAATATGGTGGTGATCTTATCTTGATCCACCAACAATCCATCCTTTCACATGACGTGGCCCTGCAATGTGCCAAAGGGTGTAAAAACTTGCATTTCTTCAAATTTAAGGAAATATGAAGTTTGAGGCATCGATCCAACATCAACAGAAGAGTTTGCATGTGTTCCTTCAACAAATTGAACACGATCTAATCATCCAAATAAACTTCAAGAAACTTGTGGATGAATTCCTTGAAGGTTTCTACCACTATCCGGGAAAATTTTGTTGGGGGCATTCTTTAAGAAAAAAGGAATTACAGTGTACAAAAAGGACCTCAATTTCATTCCAAAGGTGGTTTTGGCTTGATCCTCCTCTACAATTCAAACCTAATGATACCCTAAAAATCCATTTGTAAAAGAGTAGGCTTCTCGACCGCCAACATTTCCCAACACCTTATCTTTGAAAGGTGTATGGAAAGGGTCATGGATGTAGGATGCATTGAGACTTCTCATATACACACATATTTGAATATAACCATTCTTCTTGGATTGAAAAACCATAGGAATAATCCAGTCAGAATCCTCCACAGGGACAATTATCCCAACATCCAACATTTGATCCAATTATTTACGCACCTTTTCCATATTCTTGGGATTTAACCGATAAGGCCTTCTCTTGATCAGTTTGGCATCCAGTTTGAGTTGAATATCCATGGCTCCCAATGATCCTACAATGCCTTTCATTTTATAAAATCTATGAGGAAAAAAGTCCTCATATTCCTTTAGGAGCTTAAAAACTTGAGTGACTATATCCTTATCCCAATAATATCCAATGATGGCCATCTTAGTTGCTTCCTCAATGCCAATATTATGTTTTTTTTTTAATCGATCCATCATAGGTTAGTGCAACCATCTAGATGTAGGAGCATCGTTCGCAAGCACGCAAAGCAATACCCATCAACGTCAAGGAATCTGTACAGGAGCCAACATTGACAATTGTAGCAGATATTTGAAATCTTCCTTAACTCAGTGCCGGAATTTATCTTTTGAGGCACGCTTGAACCTAGAGCTGAAATTACCCTTTGAGGCATGCTTAGATAATCACAAGTGGAGCGGGAGTTTCCATTATGACTTTGGAATGCGATCGATCCAAGATATTCATAGGATAGTCTTAGAGTAGACACATAGTTAAGGGGAAAACCCTAAGATCCCTCTGAGATATAGAGTTTTTGTACACCCAAATGAAGCTGGCTACAAGGTAGATGTTAGCTGCAAGTTAGAAGGAATTTAGAGTTTTCAATGGTTGTTTTTTATTAGAGTTGTAATCATTTTCACTTATGAATAGAACAGAGGAAAATTGTTCCAATGCATGGTGTAAACATTGTTTTGAAATTATCTGTATTGTGTTTTTCATGAGTGAATGAATGAATTTTAGTTAGAGTAAATGGAACTGGGAACGTGACGATAAGTTTCAATTGTTTCTCTTCTATAGAAGTGGTGCAAGGAGTGCACACAGAATGCAAGGAGGGAGTTAACAGGATATGTTTCGATTATGAAGCTCAGAAGAGATAACACGATACTTTCCCTTCACAAAGAGTGCAAAGAGACTGGTGCAAGGAGTGCACAGTCATTCGCAAGAATCCAAAACCTTGTGTAAAGATCTAGTGCAAGGAGTGCACAGATCCGAGACTCGATTAAGTGTCAAAGAGGATTTGCAAGAAGTTGAAGAACCAGTAAAGGAGAACACCAGGAGGGCAAGAGGAATTTCTCTTCGAGAAATTTCGAGGATATGATTTATCGAAATCCCTAAAATGCAAGGAGTGCACGGGAAATCGAAGTCTTCATGAGACCAAGTTCAGGAGGAGTAACACTTTTCATAGTGTTCAAGAGATCCAATATTCGGACTTGTTAAGGGAGAAAAGGTTTCAAGCCTTTTAACACCTAGAAAATATTCTAGTTCGGAAGATAGGGTAAGCGTCGGGGGGAAAAGATCTCAACCCTTCGATTTGTATGCTAGAAAATCAAAACCATCCATCAAGGGGGATGTGTGATGAATGATCAATGTTTCGCTGACTTTCATTGTGGATAAGTCAAAGGGAGGATCACTAAGAACTCGCAAATCCTGAATCCATGACTTGAACTAAGTCATTGGATGCAAGAGAGCTCTGGACCATTGATTGTCCAGAGTGAAGTATCAGAATTTCAGGGGTCGGAGGACTAGAGGTGATAATTCTTTCGACCTTGTGAAATGTGAAGTCCTGAAATCATCGTGACCATCAGATTTGAGGAGAGATCTAGACCATCGATCCATAGTCATCGCAATTTCGTCCATCGATTGAACGGAGTTAGAAGCGCTCCTAGAGTTGTGAAACGCGAAATCGAGACATGCCTTTCTCTCAAGCACATGGTCACCGCCAGTGTTCACAAGATATAAAGGGCTTATCAGAGAGGAGCTAGCACCAGATTGGCACTGAGATTTGAACAAAGCCCAGGAGAGAGGTTGCGGGTCTCATGCAACCTGTGCACTCAAGGAAAGGAATTGTGTAAGTGGGTTTGGGGTCTAGAAAAGACCCAGAGAGTCAATCACACTCATTTTCTTGATCGATCTTATACCAGGAGGTCACGCATCCCTTAGGAGAGAAGGGGGGTCTGCATCAAGTGGTATCAGAGCCGATTTTGTCCTGTAGATTTCAATCGAAAGAGACAGAAAAACTTGAAGTTGTACTCTATGTGTGATAGACAGTCATCACAATGTCGCCTAAGAGATGAGTGGAAAAACCTTTAGCCAATCGAGTTGTATAAAGGGATATGCGAGAACTTCGTGCAATATTAGAAGTAATGGAGGCAGCACAAAGGAGAGAACCTGACACTGGAGATGTCAGTGATGCAGAAAGTGAAGAGGTAGTGGGCAAGAATGTCGTCGAAGAAACTGCAGGGGAGGATGTTGTTGAGAGCAGTTTCTATATTGGGAGGCAAAGCCAAGATAGAGGTCCCAATGTATGAAATAAATTTAGACTCCAAGGAGCTTCTGGATTAGATAAGTTCCATGGACAAGCATTTCAACTATGAATATGTCGATGAAGATAAAAAGGTGAAACACGTTGTCACCAGGTTAAAAGGACATGCAACACTATGGTGGGATGAACTATAGGATAAAAGGAGAAACAAAGGAAAACAAAATATAAAGAGTTGGGACATAATGGTAGCCAAGTTGAAGGCTAAGTTCATGCTTAAGGATTATCATATCAATATGTTCAGGAAAATGCAGAACCTGAGACAGAAAGGGATGGTAGTTAAGGAGTATACAGAGGAGTTCTATAGGTTGAACATCATAACTAGGCAAAGAGAGAGAGAGATGAAGAAAAATTTTCCAGGTATATGAATGGCCTGATATATGAGATCCAGGATGAGCTCAGTATGATGTCAGTAAGGATGGTGGAGGATGCTTATCAGTTTGTGCTGAAAGCAAAGGAAAAGTTGGCCAGGAAACAAAGCCAGGAAGGAAGAGGTAAAACCTCGATCCCAAGAAAAATCAAGGGGTTTACCCGTGATGGAACACATCAATCTAAGGATGAGGCTGAGAAACCACATAGTCACTCGAAAAGAGGAGGAAGTTCTCAAGAAAGGTAGGGTGGTGGAAGAAATTCTTCCAGAGGAAGAGGAAAAAGAGGAGAAGGAGGCATAAGATGTTATGTCTATGGAAAGACAGGACACATGTCTTGGGAATGTCTCGAGAAAAAGAAAGAAGGAGGAGGTGAAGCTCACATTTCATAATCACAGAGAAGAGATCTCGAGGAAGAAGGAGCAAAGGATGGAAGATCCCTAATGTTGAGGAAGGTTCTCTTAAAACCAGAGGCAGAAATTGAAAGGTCGATGCAGAGAAATAGTCTCTTCATAACATCTTGCAAGACTAAATACAGAGTATGCAAGGTGATAATAGAAAGTGGGAGCACTGACAACTTAGTATCCATGGAGATGGTGGAGAAATATGATTTGGAGACAACTGCACACCCGAAGCCATACAAAGTCTCATGGTTGCAAAAAGGACACCAGGTAATGGTTATTAAACAATGCTTGGTTGAATTTAAAATAGGAGGATATAGAGATGAAATTATATGTAATGTAATTCCCATGGATGTATGCCATATTCTATTGATAAGACCTTGACAGTTTCACAGGAATGTCATTCACGATGGGAGGAAGAATACATACACATTAGAGAAGAATAGTAGGACACACATGTTTCTGCCAATAGAGGAGAAGAGAGTGAAAGAGGAGGCCAGCACAAGCATACTTTTCATGAGTGGGAAAGAACTCCTGAAGGAATTCAAGGAAGAACAAAAGATGTAGTTTGTTGTAGTAAGGAAGCCTAGAGTTATCCTTACAAGTACTTCAATGGAAGGTTTACCTGAAGAGGTTTAGGAATTGTTGGATAATTTTGCTGACATAGTCGTGGATGAGTTACCTAACTCATTGCCACCCATTAGAAGTATTAGTCACCATGTTGACTTAATACCAGGAGCGAGTCTGCCAAACAAAGAAGCATATAGATTGACACCACGAGAGAATGAGGAAGTGAAGAACCAAGTCAATGAACTGTTAGACAAGGGTTTGGTAAGAGAAATCTTGAGTCCATGCGCAGTACCAACTGTATTGAGTCCAAAGAAGGATGGAGGATGGTGAATGTGTACAGACTCAAGAGCCATTAACAAGATCACCATCAGGTATAGATTTCCTTTACCTAGAATGGATGATTTAATGGATTTCTTAAGTGGAGCAAATTTATTTTCCAAAATAGATTTGAAAAGTGGATTTCACCAGATCAGAATGAGAGAAGGTGATGAGTGGAAAGAATACTTTAAGACAAATGAAGGTTTGTATGAGTGGATTTTTATGCCATTTGGTTTAACAAATGACCGAAGTACTTTTATGAGGCTGATGAATGAAATACTAAAAGACTTCATTGGCAAGTTTGTGGTTGTATATCTAGATGATATACGAATATTTAGCAGGACTAAAGAGGAGCATTTGAGGCACCTAACATTAGTGATGAGGATACTACAGTAGGAGAAGTTGTTGATAAATATGAAGAAGTCCTCTTTTATGAATACAAAACTCATTTACTTGGGTTTTGTGATCTCTTCAAATGAACTGAAGATGGATCCAGAGAAGGTGAAAGCAATCAAAGAATGGTCGTCACCAAGGAGTATGTTTGAGGTAAGAAGATTCCATGGATTAGCGAGCTTCTATAGGAAGTTCATCAGAGACTTCAATGGAATTTGTGCACCAATGATGGATACGGTGAAGAAGAAGCAAAAGTCTTTTAAATGGACAGAGGAGGCCGAAAAGAGCTTCAATATACTGAAGGAGAAAATAACAAAACAACCAATTCTGGTCTTTCTGAACTTTGAAAAGACATTCCAGGTGAGATGTGATGCAAGTGGAGTTGCAATAGGAGCAGTTTTGAGTTAAGATAATAGACCGGTTGCCTATTTCAGTGAGAAGTTGAATGAGACCAAGAGAAAATACTCCACATATGACAAGGAGTTTTACGCCATAATTCAAGCCTTGAAGAAATGGAGACATTATCTTGTCCCACATAAATTTGTCTTGTATAATGATAACCAGGATTTATAATTCATAACCAGGCAGGAAAAATTGAATCAGAGGTATGCAAAATGGGTTGACTTTATGAAAAATTTTACTTTTCTCATAAAACATATCGTTGGTAATGCTAACAAGGTTGTTGATGCATTAAGTAGGAGATGTTTGATTCTGCAGGAATTTCAGGTGAAGACCTTGGGGTTTGAACACCTTAAGGACATGTATTGTGATGATACATATTTCAAGGAAGCATACGAAGCATGTGCGAACCCTATGCTGAGAGATAGAATCCAGTGGATAGATTACATAATTCAAGAGGGATTGTTGTTCAAAGGGAATCAGTTGTGCATACAAAAATGCTCAATGAGGGATAATCTTTTGAAAGAAAACCATAGTGGAGGATTGGATGGACATTTCAGCCATGATAAAACGTTTGCACAGCTGAGCAATTCATATGATTGGCCAGGTATGAGAACATAAGTGATAAAGTTTTTGAACAGATGTAGGATCTTCCAACATGAAAAAGGAAAGAGACAGAACACTAGATTGTATCAACCATTGACAATACCAGAGAGGCCTTAGGATGCAATAAGCATGGATTTTGTGTTGGGATTGCCAAGAACGCAAAGAGGATTTGATTCCATATTTGTGGTGGTGGATAGATTTTCAAAGATGGCACATTTTATTCCATGCCAGAAGACCAGTGATGCAACACATGTTGCAAATCTGTTTTTCAAGGAAGTTGTAAGACTTCATGGCCTACCCAGAAGCATTGTCTCGGACAGAGACACAAAATCTGTTGGTCTCTTTTGTATAATGTTATGGAAGATGTTGGGGATAGATTTTTCCTTCAACTCAACTTATAATCCTCAGACAAATGGACAGACTGATGCAGTAAACAAAAGTTTGGGAAACTTATTGAGGAGTCTGGTCATTGTACACCATAATCGGTGGGATCAGATTCTACCACAAGCAGAATTTGCATACAATGACTCACCAAACAAGAGCAATGGAAAGATCCCATTCAAAATATTATATGGAATGCAACCTATGGGAGTATCTAAGTTGAGATACTTGGAACAGAGAGAGATCAGGAGCGTTGGAGCAGAAGATTTTTCTACAGAAATGCAGAGGTTCCATAGCCATATCAGAGGACATTTTGAGAGTTCTAACTAGGAGTACAAGCACAGGGATGATCAACATCGCAAATAAATTCAATTTGAAGTGGGAGATCAGGTTCTGGAACATCTCAAGAAAGAGAGTTTCCCTAGAGGAACATATAACAAGTTGAAGATGAATAAGATAGGACCATGTAAGATCTTGAGGAATTTTGATGCAAACGCCTATGAGATTGAGTTACTAGATGATGTGGGCATATCGCCCATATTCAATGTTGCAAACATGTACTCTTATAGGAAATATGATGCAGAGAGATTAGAAGATCAAGTAAATATCCAGTGGGAAAAGAAAATGCCCACAACTGAAAAGCCACAGATGGAGAAAAATTTTGATCAGAGGATTGGCAAGAAAACCAGGAGAAAGATCTATTGTGAGTATCTGGTCAAGTGGAAGGGGCACCCAATAGAAGATGCCAGTTGGGAAAATGAATCTTCTATCCATAAGCATGGAAAATCATTACAAGAGCTCATGGACAGGAGTCCATGAAGTTTTTTCAAGGGGAGTATGATGCAGGAGTATCGTTGGCAAGAAAGCAGAGCAAGACCCATCAACATCAAGGAATCTGTATAGGAGACAACACCAAAAATTGTAGCAGATATTTGAAATATGCCTTAACTCAACTCCATAATTTATCTTTTGAGGCATGCTTGAACCCAGAGCTGAAATTACTCTTTGAGGCATGTTTAGATAATCACGAGTGGAGCGGGAGTTTCCATTATGACTCTGGAATGCGACCAATCCAAGATAGTCATAGGATAGTCTTAGAGTAGACACGTAGTTAAGGGGAAAACCCTAAGAGCCCTCTGAGATATAGAGGTTTTGTATGCCCAAACGAGGTTGGATGTGAGGTAGATGTTAGTTGCAAGTTAGCAGGAATTTAGAGTTTTCAGTGGTTTTTTTTTATTGGAGTTGTAATCATTTTCACTTATGAATAGAACATAGGAAAATTGATCCAATGCATGGTGTGAAAATTGTTTTGAAATTCTATGTATTGTGTTTTTCATGAGTGAATGAATGAATTTCAGTTAGAGTAAATGGAACTAGGAACGTGAGGATAAGTTTCAATTGTTTCTCTTATGTAGAAGTGGTGAAAGGGGTGCACACAGAATGCAAGGAGGGTGTTAACAAGATCTGTTTCAATTCTGAATCTCATAAGAGATAACACAAGACTTCCCCTTCACAAAGAGTGCAAAGAGACTGGTGCAAGGAGTGCACATTCATCCGCAAGAATCCAAAACCTTGCGTAAAGATTTGGTGCAAGGAGTGCACATATTCGAGACTCGATTAAGTGTCAAAGAGGCTTTGCAAGAAGTCAAAGAACCAGTAAAGGAGAACACCAGGAGGATGAGAGGAATTTCTCTTCGAGAAATTCCGAGGATCTGATTTATCGAAATCCATGAAATGCAAGGAGTGCAGGTGAAATAGAAGTCTTCACAAGACCAAGTTCAGGAGGAGTAACACTTTTCACAGTGTTCAAGAGATCCAAGATTCGGACTCATCGAGGGAGAAAAGGTTTGAAACCCTTGAACACCCAAAAAATATTCTAGTTTGGAATACATCGTAAGCGTCAGGGGGAAAAGATCTCAAACGTTCGATATGAACGCTAGAAAATCGGAACCATCCATCAAGGGGGATGCATGACAAATGATCATTGTTTCGTTGACTCACATTGTGGATAATTCAAAGGGTGGAGCACTAAGAACTCGCGAAGCCCGAATCCGCAACTTGACCTGATCTGTTGGATCCAGGAGAGATATGTACCATTGATTGTCCAGGGTGAAGTATCGGCATTTCGAGGGTCGAAGGACCATAGGTCCCAAAATCATCGTGATCGTCAAATTTGAGGAGATATCTGGACCTTTGATCCAGAGTCATCGTAATTTTGGCCATCGAGTGAATGGAGGTAGCAACGCTCCTAGAGTCGTGAAATGTGAAATCACGACACGCCTTTCGCTCAAGCACGTGGTCACTGCCAGGGGTCACAAGAGAGAAATGGATTAGCAGAGAGGAGATAGAACCCGATTGGCACTGAGATTTGAACAAATCCTGGGAGAGAGGTCGCAGGTCTCATGCGACCTGAGCACTTAGGGAAAGGACCTGTGTAAGTGGGTTTGGGGTCTAACAGAGACCCAAAGAGTCAATCAAACTCAGTTTCTTGATTGATCCTAGATCGAGAGGTCACCCATCCCTTAGGAGAGAAGGGGGGTTTGCATCACATCTTTGTCACCTTACCTATTAGTGTGCGCTCACCTTCAAATTCTTTGATCTAGATTTTGCATGAGTCATCATCATCAATATTATCGACATCTATCTTCCAACAATGGACCGCCTCTTTCAAATTTTCCATCGACTGATGATATGAGCAGACCAACCCAGGTGTGTCTTCCTTTGGATGTCGATGGAAAATAAAATCTTTAATACATAGGAGAGCCTCTCTTTGAGTCATATATTCTACTGTGAAGCTAGATATTAACCAAAATTGGGAGCTCATATGGTTCCAGTCGATCATTTTCCTCATGAGATCCTCTTGAATATAACAACTCCTAGGGACCATATCCATAATGTGGAAAACCTGATGGACCCATTGGGTTCGAGGAATAATCTTAGAAGTACAACGCAATTCAAAAAAATAAATGTGTTCCAAGGGATCCTCAATACCTTTGTACTAGTTGTCTAGTTCAAAATCAATTATGGGTTGGAACCCTGAACTTTTATCAACTTAGCCATCTGCACCCAACTCTGAATAGTCACACGATGTGTCGCCCACCACCATGCAAGTTTCCCTCAGAGCACTACCTCCATCGTCTAGATCTTCTACTCTATTGGGATGACCTTCTCTATTTGTATGAGGAATTCCTCTACCGGCCCTGTCCCATTAAACTATGGGGTATCAAATAGCTTGGATCCTATCTAGCATGTTATTTTATCTATCCTCACACATCTACAATTGGATACTTCATACAACTTGTTTTTCCACCTTTCCATGGCATCTTCAGAATCAGTGCCATAAGACTTGATGCTCCGCCAACTTAATTCTCCATGTGCAGTAAGATTTATGTAATCCTCCCGACACCAAGTAATCTTATAGATGTTTTCAATCATCGAGCTTCATGCATCCTCATCCACCAACTCATTGTATTTGTCTCCTTCATTCGAATCTAGTCATGCAACTATGTGCAGGGCATCTATCTCAAATGACATATGTATTTTCTTCAAATTTAGCATTGCATTTTTATCGAAGGTCAAGTCAATTTTAAGAAATGCGGGGTATGGGTCAAATTCATCCATAATATCTTTGACCTTAAATTCATCCTTTGTCTTCACTCCTTCTAAATTCACTTCCTCTTTCTCCAGTTGACCTATGAGGTAGATCTTGTATTGGTTTTCCAACTACAATTGGATGGGAGACCAAACCAATTTTGGTTTACTCATCACCTTCGAGGACTTCTTCGAAAAAATATTCACTTCGAAACACAGATCCAACATGAATCCATCATGTCATACCCACCAAGCTCCACTTTCATCTTGAATTCATGCCATGTGTGATTTTTCTTACTCACTTGGCACAGATCTCTTTCTAGTAGGGGAGATGATATAGTCCACTTTGTCAGATCCTTCCCCATACAAGTGCCTACCATCTGCGTCAACTTCTTTGCAACATCAAGATCATTGAACAATATTGAATAGTAATATAAGAAATCACTTACTTGATCTTTTGTATATGTCTCGCAACCCAAGTTGTGCAATGCTTCTTCATGCACTGTGTGCTTCAACTTTTCAAGTTGATGTTCCTCCATTTCCTGTTTCTCAGTGCTTCGCAACTCTTCATGCATATGTGCTACTTCCATCGACCTCTATGTGGAGTGTTGTATCTCTTCACACATACAAGCTTCCTCCAACAATCGTTGTTTCATGCATTGTAGCTCCTCACGGGCACGAGCCTCTTCTAGCAACCTCTATGTCCCCCGTTGTACCTCTTTATGGATATGGGCCTCCTCAAGTGACCTTTGTGTCGCTCATTGTACTTATTCACAAATATGATCCTCCTCCAGTGATCTTTGTGTTTCACATTGCAATTCATTGCATGATATTTCTTCTTCAATAGGTCTTTTTTCATCACGCAAAAATTGCTTTTTCTGGGAAACATCAAACTAAGGAGGGGGTTGTGTTTCATTCCTTATCTTCCCCTCTAGATTCATACCCAAGCTCTCACCTTGCTCAAAGTTTTCTCCTATATTCTCTCCTCCACAAGTTACTACCCCGACATCAACTTTCTCATATTTATTCTTATTCGTGTGCCACTCTGCATGCACCATATTCTAATGCATCTTCTTTCCTTCCCACTTATTCACTAAGTCAATACAGTCCTTTGTGACATGCTCAAGACTATAGTAGTATACACACAACATGGACAGTTTGGTACAAAACCTTGATACATGACCAATTTATCCACAACCGAAGCAAGCGGGGAGGTCTACCTTCCCCTCCTCCATATCCTTGGTCGTGAATGCACCCATATCCACCTCTGGTACCTCCTTAGTATCTTCCTCTCTCAGTTCCACCATGATCACCACCCTTCTGTTATTCTTGTACCAAGAATGAATTGCGGGTATTTTCTTTCATCAGCTGGAATGGTTGATAGTTATTGACATCATGCCCCATGAATTTACAAAAATCACATAATGGAGTATGATGTGTCTCTTGATACTTCTGCAAATTTAGGCAGTGGGTTGTTACATGGCCCCATTGTCGGCATATATCACATCATTTTGTATACCTAGTTAGGAATTGACTTGGAGCGCCAATTGCCACATAATTTGGAAGTACGAGGAACTCGTCCTTGCGATGGCCCTCAATGCGACATGTGGTACACCATACATGCTCACACTCCATTTTGTATTTTTCATATTTTTCAACCACATTGCACCTGTGTCAACCCCGCCGTTGTCTCAGAGCCTCCTAGTGTGTCCTCCAAGCGCATCGCAATCTCTACTACCTATGCTTGATTCATCACCTTTGGTTGGGTGAGCGAGACTTGGATATGAGGAAGCAAACCCTCAATAAACCATCCTTTGAATTTCATGTCCTAAATATGGAACGCCATCCTATACAACAAAATCTTAAACCATTGGTCATAGTCCCACACGGTTTCTCTTTCTCTCTGCTTAATCACCTTGATCTCAGTAATACACTGAGATTCAAACTTGAGATTTTGATATTCCTTGAGCAAATCCATTTTAATCTATGTCAGAGACCTCATCTGTCCCACTGGCACAATGGTCTTGTATTTCATGTACTATGTCAAGGCTTTGTCCATGAACGTGGTTTCTAACTACATGATTTTTGTTACCTCATTTGTGATCCTCTTCACAGACGATATTGATTTTCACATGAACCAATGTTATTCCATGTCATCCTTAACTATTCCATGGAACAAGTGTAGCCTCAGGGTGCTATCATGATTCACCATCGTCACTCTCAAACCAAATCCTTCAATTTGATTGTTGGGTGTCAAAATCCTCACTATTGATACTCTCTTGGGTGAAGTACCATTGACATCACCTTCTTATTCACTCATCTCTTCTCCTCTATCTTCTCCTACTCTTTATTATCCTCTTTATTTTATTCCAATTGCTTCACTATCTAATGTTATTTCTTCTTGATTACAAATGCACAAGGGGGGTGATTCAAAGGGGGGATAAGTCCATCTCATTCTGACATTTCTTATGAGGGGACCCAGAGATTTTCTTACCTGTAGCCACGCAAGACCATCTACAATTTCCAAATCTTCTCCCCCACCACTAGGGTATCCTCTGTCTTCCTTCCTTTATGATGCGCCTTGTCTTCTTCCAAGGTTGTGGCACTCTACAACAACCAAGGGGTTCGAAATTCATAACTTGGGCCCCTGGGAATACTACTACTACTACTATCGATATCCCCACTGGATACCCTACTCTAGAGATTGCGCCTCTTCGCGAGCCTATCTTCACCTGTAATCCACTCTAGCAAAGTACATTCTTCCGTACTACCTCTTGGTGTGGTATCTTTTCTCTTTATCTTAGAATTGACCCCTCCTCATGCACCCCTTGTTATATTTTTTCACCCCTATGCTCCACTTTCTTTCTTAGCTCAACTCTTTTTGTGTATCTCTTGGCTCACTCTCTCCTCTGCTCTTTTGGGTCCATCCCATTCCTCACCTCATCTCAATAATATATGGATCCTTCTGAATGGATCCATCTCCTCTCTCATTTTCCCCCGTCTTTGTGACCCCCCCTAGTGCTAGGGGATTTTACTCAACCATTATATTGGGCTACATGTGCATCAACCCTTTCCCCACGAATAACATCTTGATCCAAAGTGGAATCTTTTCTATCATTTGTTTCCTCGGACCTTCTATGATTTTTTTTCAACATCGTTGAAAGAATCAGTGTACTCCACAACAACTTCAATAATATATCCCTCCTTTACTCAATAAAACCAAAAATAAATTCCCCGAGTCCACTTATTGTCCAAAGCCTTCAATCTATCAAGTGTGGCTTGATCCCAAACCACCAGTTTTAAAGGACACAAGGCAGAATTGGTAGTCGTTTTCCTTTTCTTCCATTCATACAACAAATAGAGAATTTCAGCAAAGAACATCTCATGCATATCAATATAAATATATTTATCTTTCCATCAATTCACATTCACTCTCAAACCTTGAGTTTCTCGTAGGGAAAACTCATGGTCCTTTGCAATTAGCCAATATTGAATTTCCTCCCAAGATGGATACCACCTCATTTCTTATCTTCATCATTCCATACAATACATTCAGGTTCTGACAATAGAATCATTTTTTTGGGTCATTTCACGCTTGTGAACATCATTCTTAATGTTGGGGAGTTTATACCTAGGTTTCTTCCAAAGTTAACGAACAAAAACCCCAAATCATCGACACATCAATCTTCATCCAAGGTCGAAGAAGGTCTCACCCGAGATGCAATAAGGATCACAGAGACCATCTGGTCTTGTGATAGGGATGAAGGACTAAATATACATGGATCCATCCATGATATCAGTCATACACTCCATTAACAAAAACTTACTATTATCAATATGTAAAACAATACACACACATATTCAAATAACACATGAGTGAAACATGATAGATCAAAATTGTTACAACTTTATTAATTCTTCCATTCCATTGAACACAATCATACATTAAGAAACCTACATTCAACAACAATAGAGTCTCATGTCCTCTTTAGATAATTCCCTAGAATTACAACATATTGCACCATGCGCATCGCTTTAGACCTCGAATGTATGACAGAATCAAACTTTGTTCAAAATCATTACAAAATTACTCTACTGCAAAGGCTCATAGTGAGCTCTAGACAATGAAAAAATAACAGCAGCAACTTAGTGAATCCCTTGATTGACAAACTTTGTTTCTGAATCCACTGCTTCCTTTTATAGCTTTATCTGCTCAGGAGATCTTCCTCTTTCAGCTTTGCTCCACTCTCTCTACTGACAAATTGCCTCGCACGCTTCTAGAACTTCCATGCAATCCACGTAGCCTTCTGAAATCAAGGAAATATTAATTTCCTCACCAACTCGTCTTTTTTTATCTCCATTTCCCCTTGTTTTGTTGGCAGTAATCATTTGAGAATATTTCCCGACGATTCATTTCTTGATTCTAGCATGTGTCTTCTTGATTTCCGATGTAACTAACAAAACTTGGGTCGATGCACACTTGGTAGAATTCAGGCTTGGCACGCAGTAACCAAGCTTGATCCAGTGTATACTTCTTGGCATTCTCCATGCATTATCTTAGGCATGTAAAAAACTGGGATGGGCACGCACAACTTCACTTATGTGCATGCGCGAGATTAACCCAAAACTTTGGGTGGTAACACACAATACATTCTTTTCAACTAAATCCTTAGGGAAAATGAAAGTATTATTTATTCCCCATCCTCCATTTTCCTTTGGTAATGCTATTTTTTTCAAAGACATAAGAAAAAAATATTTTTTTTCCTTGGTCCCATAACCAAATGAACTTGTAACACACACACACACATAGTTATTTTTTTCCAAGGAAAAATATATGTATTTTTATTTATTAAAAAAACATTGTTAGATGTCCAAGGCATTCATAAGAGATTTTAATCCCTTTACATGACAATGCTATGTCTAATTCATCATAAAAAAAATTAAAGTTGTTCATGTTCAATTACATCAGTAGCCTCTTCAAAAAGAACATAAATGACAATAAAAAAAGCACATTAATCATTCATCCAAATATTTGAGAAAGTCCACCATTATACAAAATATGAGATAGAAGTTGTAATGACTAAAGTTCGGTCCATTGTTCATGATTGTATTTTTCAGTATGTCCATTCTGGATTATTGTAATAATTTAAGTTCATCGTTCAAGCCCAACTCTAGCTTTTGAGATCCCTTTTGTAACATTGTTCATGTCCCTATAAATATGAGACAAATATGTATATGAGAAATAGTCATTAGATTTATAACATCATCATACAAGGCTCACAATTTAAAATTCCTGAGAGCAATTTATTTGTGCATCCATTGAATAACCAACATTTTGAGTCTCCAAATATTTGTAATTGGGTTACACCAAATTCTTGTGTTAGTTTGAGGACTATATTTAAAGCCATCAATTCACAAAAACTAGTTTGCATCTTGACCAATTCCATCTTTAAAATAAACATTGTGATAATAAGATAAGTATATAATACCTTTTGAACCTCCCTTAGAAAGGTTCCTCTATGATGCACCATAAAAAACATTCCATAGAATATCCTTATGTATTTCCACTCCACCTCGCATATGAGAGATATATTTTTCCTGCACCTATGGGTAGGAATTTAAAATATTTAAGGAATATACAAAACATTTGAGGGTAAGTGTCTCTTTGTCTTCAAACAACTTCATATTCCTAGCAAGCCATACTCCCTAGACTATGTTAAGTGTTAGTGTTATGATCTTGGAAATATGCTTTCTATTACACTAGTTTATGAAGGCCTCTTTAAAACTTCCTCATTTCCCAAAAGTTCCCAATCCCTATTAATCTTTCCACCTCTTTCCATACCTCCTTGGAATATGAACATTCCAACATGATATCAATTACATTTTCTTATTCTTGGTGACATTGACAACACCATCCCTCCCCTATAAAATTCCTCTTCTAAAGAACATCCCACGTGGGAGCCTTTTTGTGCAAGTTGAACCACATAAAGATCTTTTTTTTAGTTGGGAATTTTAATTTCCATATAATTTTTTGTCACCATATCTAATGGTCTTCTCTTCCTTCTTCCGATAGTGTTTTGTAAACTATTATGGGAACATATGATCCAACAATATTCTATGACCATATCAGTTGATCCTCTTCTTCCTTAGGCCCAACATTGCTACCTATCAGGGGATTTGTGTATCTTTTTCATTCTTCTATAATGTGTGTGTGTGTGTGTGTGTGTGTGTGTGTG